>CAJQZP010001207.1:4502500-5102500 GCA_907164705.1 Parnassius apollo | reverse complement strand
AAAAATGGAGGCGGCGGGCGAGGAACTTAGGATCTTTGCAGCATACCGCCCGCCAGGGACTCCATTTCACTCCTGAGACATCCGGACGGTAATGGAAGGTACGACACCCACCATCATCGCCGGGGACCTGAACGCCAAACACCCGGCGTGGGGGTCCAGAGTGATCACCCCGCCGGGTCGTGAACTCTACGAAGACGCTGAAAACCACGATTATGACGTTCTAGGTCCCGAGGAACCGACGCACATTCCTAGCGACCATAGGAAGCGTCCGGATGTATTGGACATCGTGCTCACTAGGAACGTCAACTATCCAGTAGTGGTAGAAGTGCTGTATGACTTGAATACACAGCACCTCCCGATTCTGATAACCCTTGGCACTAAGGCAGTGACCTCACCGCCCAGAGCCGTAAGACCAAGATCGACTGGAGGCTCTACCACCAACACCTGCAGGAGAGACCTCCAGTCCATACGCCGATTACCTCAGCGGACGACGTAGAGGCCGCTGCAACCAGAATATCCACGTGCATCAAGGAGGCCCTCAACGCGGCCTCTACGATCGTCTCACGGGAAGGAAAGAGGAGCTGCCGCTAAAGATCCGCGTGCAGCTAAATCATAAAAGAGCGCTGAGGAAGCTCTGGGCGCGTACTCGCTGCCCTAGAGTAAAGAGAAAACTCAACACCCTGTCAGACGAACTGTCGGTTGCAATACAGGCCCACAGAGGAGAGGCCTGGGAGCGGCGCATATGGAAGGCTGACGAACAGCACGCGTCGCTCTATACATTGAACCGGCAGTTAACGAAAACTCGACCACCTGTTTGCCCGCTGACCAACAACGCGGGCATTCAACGTTACGATGCCAAGGGCAGAGCGGATATCCTAGCTGAGCACTTCGAGGAGCAGTTTATGCCGAACCCAGCAAGTGCGGAGTTCCTGGAAACCCATTCACGGAAGGAGAGCCGCGTGCAGGAGTTCCTGTCGTCGCCCGCGCCACCGCTTGCAGGAGAGTGGTTTATCTCCCCCGCTGAACTGCGGAGGACAGTAACCCGCCTGCAACCGAGGAAGGCGCCGGGGCACGACGGGATTACCAACGCTGCACTACGACAGCTGCCCAATAGAGTCCTTGTAGAGATAGGTCGGCTCTACAACGGAATATTGCGGACATCCCACTTCCCGGAGGACTGGAAGAAAGGCAAAGTCATCGTCTTGCCGAAACCCGGGAAGGACAGGCGTAGAGCTGCCAACTACAGGGCGATCACGCTGCTACCGCATATAGCTAAACTGTGCGAAAGATTACTGTTAAGACGTCTCCGCCCGTGCATCCAACTTCGGGCGGAGCAACATGGATTCAGGAGGGGTCACTCAACAGCAACACAGCTGACCAGAGTGCTGCACCTGCTTGCGGCCGAATACAACCGTGGCCGCATATCGTTGGGCGTCTTTCTCGATATCGAGAAGGCGTTCGACCGGGTGTGGCACACAGGATTACTCTACAAGTTAGATGTGCAAACAAGTATCCCTCCTGCTATATTGCGGCTAGTGGCGTCTTTTCTGGAAGACAGGAAGTTCTACGTCTGCGTAGAGGACGCCGAGTCCGCAATTAAGCCCATAACAGCTGGTGTGCCACAGGGCAGCTGTCTGTCTCCAGCCCTGTACGCGGCGTACACTAATGACATCCCTACCCTGGCAGGACACTTGCACGAGTGGGAGGACGACGTCGAACTAGCGCTTTTTGCGGATGACAGCGCATACTTCACGTCGTCCAGAAGAGCCCACATTGCAGCTGCCAGGATGCAACGTCTGCTGGACCTCCTGCCACCATGGTTGGATGAGTGGAGGATGGCCGTCAATGTTAGCAAGACGACCGCTCTACTCACTCGCCGCTATAGAAACCTACCACCACCGCTAACCCTCGGAGGCCAGGAGATCGCATATGAGAAGGCCGTGACCTACCTTGGATGTCGGATTGACAGGATGCTGCGTATGACTGCGCACGTCGACTCTGCTATACGCAAAGCTCGATGTGCGCGGGCAATGCTACGCCCTGTCTTGACATCCAAGTTACCGACAAAGTCGAAGATAACCATCTATAAAACATACATAAGACCCCTGCTAACATACGCTGCTCCGGCCTGGTATGCACTCCTGAGCGATCGTCAGAAGCGGCGACTTCAGGCCCAGCAGAGTTTGTCATTACGAACTATAGTCGGAGCGGGTCGCTACGTCCGTAACGACGTTATAGCGGCCAACTTGAAGATGGAGAGCCTTCACGAATTCGTGGTCCGGCTGGCGCGCGGTATGTTTGACCGTGCCGACAACGGGCCACATGAACACCTCAACGGCTTCGCGCCGTTGCATGCAAGGCCGCCGGACGGGCGACCTTATCCAAGAGAACTCCTCCCTATATAGATTAGGGAGTCCGAGTAAACCCCTCAATGCCGCAGAAAGGCCAACTTTGACAAGTAATTGTGTTATTTAAACACAAATTACGAGATAACCTCCCTTAATAAAAATTTAACCGACCGCGACAATAGTCGTTAAAGCAACGCCTTTACAATCAAGGCGCCCAGGACCGGCACATTGTAGTGTGCCGTGAGGAACATCCGGGTAAAGGGGTACACCCCGAGGCCCGAGACCTGCACGGCATTTATGCCCTGCAGAGGACAGCAACGACGATACAAATCCTTCCTCCTGCTATATTGCGGCTAGTGGCGTCCTTCCTAGTAGACAGGAAGTTCTACGTCTGTGTAGAGGACGCCGAGTCCGCAATAAAACCCATTGCAGCTGGTGTGCCAAAGGGCAGCTGTCTGTCTCCAGCCCTGTACGCGGCGTACACTAATGACATGCCTACCCTGGCAGGATACCTGCACGAATGGGAGGACGACGTCGAACTAGCGCTTTTTGCGGATGACAGCGCATACTTCACGTCGTCCAGAAGAGCCCACATTGCAGCTGCCAGGATGCAACGTCTGCTGGACCTGCTGCCACCATGGTTGGATGAGTGGAGGATGGTCGTCAATGTTAGCAAGACGACCGCTCTGCTCACTCGCCTCTATAGAAATCTACCACCACCGCTAACCCTCGGAGGCCAGGAGATCGCATATGAGAAGGCCGTGACATACCTTGGATGCCGGATCGACAGGATGTTGCGTATGACTGCGCACGTCGACTTTGCTATACGCAAAGCTCGATGTGCGCGGGCAATGCTCCGCCCTGTCCTGACATCCAAGTTACTGACAAAGTCGAAGTTAACCATTTACAAAACATACATTAGACCCCTGCTAACATACGCTGCTCCGGAGCGATCATCAGAAGCGGCGACTTCAGGTCCAGCAGAGTTTGTCATTACGAACTATAGTCGGTGCGGGTCGCTACGTCCGGAACGACGTCATAGCGGCCAACCTAAAGATAGAGAGCCTACAAGAATTCGTGGTCCGGCTGGCGCGCGGCATGTTCGACCGCGCCGACAACGGGCCACATGAACACCACAACGGCTTCGCGCCGTTGCACTCACGGCCGCCGGACGGGCGACCCTATCCAAGAGAACTCCTCCTTATATAGATTAGGGAGTCGAGTAAACCCCACAATGCCGCTGAAAGGCCAACTTCGACAAAATAATTTGTGTTAAACACACTTATTTAGATAACCTCCTTTAACGACATTTTACCCGACTGCGACAAAAGTCGCTAAACTCATCACACCGATACTATCAAGGCGCCCAGGACCGGCACATTGCAGTGTGCCGTGAGAAACATCCGGGTAAAGGGGTACACCCCGAGGCCCGAGACCTGCATGGTATTATGCCTTGCAGAAGACAACGACGACGATACAAATCGTTCTGGATCAGCTACCAGTATATAATATAATCAAGAAAGAAAAGTATATAGGGAAGTGATAGGGAAAGTAATTACTCTCTCACGGAACGGTTTGAAGATAATTATTGTTTTATTCCCAAGGAATCACCTTCACCTTTAAAATAAGCACAGTTCATTGGTGTCGATAGCGCGGCACATATTGAAGAATTAAGGCGTTGGGACCGGGACGATAAGACCCGTAATCCCCGCCTGAACCTATTTGAAGAAAAGGAAGAGGACGACGCCCTTGTGTGTTACTCCGTTGCGGGGTTCACATACGTTGTTCCCGAACCTAACGTAGGTGTCATAGGAGGGTAGGAAATCCGCTGCTAAACGAGCCGTGACAAGAACGATCCCTCGTTCCTGTCCTTTTTCAATTGCTCCTTGGCAGCTGGCTCAAGTAGCAAGCGACCCCTCGTTCCCGTTCCTTTTCAATATTACTCTGGGCACAGACCTCTCATTTCTGTCAGTATTTTAGGGCAAGATAGTGTCCACTATGCTGCCCCAATTCATGTTGGCAGATTTCAAATATGTATCTTCAAAATATATATTTTAATTTCCCAGATATGCAGGATTTCTCATGAGATCTAAATCTATCTTTTTATCATGAGGTTTTCTTTCACCACTAAGTCAGTACTGTGCTATAAAATACACAATTATGTACACACTAAATAATTACAGCCAGAGCTTAGTACATTTTTTTGAATATGTTGGGTTGTGCAATTTAAAACACTTCCACAATATAGAAGAAAATCCTAATGTGATGATTTTGTCTAATTTCTTTTGGTTTTTAAATTAAATGCCACATTAAACACAAGATTTTAAGTAGGTATAAAACTAATTATTTTAGTCCTTAGGAAGCTCATCAACTCAATAATTTATTTTATCTTTTACAGAAAGTAGTAACAAATGATCATGTTCTAGCTTTAGTAAAGTTAAGAGAAGAAGAAGAGGAATCTAGTTCAGAAGAAAAGGTTAGACCCAAGCTGACCAGAGCCAAGGTTAAGTAAGTGTGAATATTCTATTTAGTTATCTTCGATTGTTATTAAAATTACACATGCCTCACAAGGTGTGGATGCTTTTACAGCTTCAATATTGGTCTTACCAAAACAATTTTTACTCAGCCACATACTATTTCTTTTTTGCCTATGCAAAAGACGCGAAGACCATAAAATTGAATTAAAATTGATTAAAAGCATCACATGTTTAGTATTTAGTATGGAAGAAGTGTCTTAAGTGATGTCATAATTATACATAAAGCGTTATACTGACAAATAATTTGAGAGATCTATTCTAAATTGAGAATCAAAATGCTCATGCTTTGTCAGCCCTAACCACTGCAATAGAATGCTGTTTTACTAGTATAAAGGGTCCCCAGTACTTATTCTAAGGGTCTAAGGTGTAATGCTGATTCTCGTTACAGAAAACAGCAGCATTATGCGGCTATTTCGCACTGATACTCTATTCTTTGGCATCTCATTACACTACATTTTCACACCTTAGATATTGCTTGGCCATGCTGCTAATCTTTGGGTATAAATGGCGAAAGATAGGAAACTATGACATAACTTATATTAAAAGATAAAAGTACGAAATTTTTGAAAACAATGATTTGTATTTGATGATTGAGCAAAGTTGTGTTGTATAGCTTTTTTTAAGAGCATAGTGATCTCTCGCTAATTGTGATAATATTATATTATGGACATTGTACATAGTGAATTCTTTGATTGAACTATAAGTCTTTTGTGATTAATTAAGAAGCTCCTCAAGAACGTAAACTTTAATATTTAGTACACCAACTATTGAGAGGATATATGGGCTAGCAATCCACTGCTGATGCAGTGTGCCCGTTGTGACCAAGTAATATATCCAAAAGAGACAACTGCAGTTTGAAATGATTATACCTAAAAGAAATTGATAAAATCATTAGCCTTTGTTCCCATTTCCTCCTCAAAAACTTGACTGATTATATTTTTTTCTTTCAAGTACAACTTATGAAATGTTTTTTGAAGCTGTCTGTATGTTTTTTTATTTTTAATATTTGTAAAATTTGTTTTCTCAATGTCTATGAATGGCAGTATACTTGGCCATTTTAAGTAAATCATTAAATTCCTCATTCTTTAAAATAATTCATCTATGGGGAAAAAAGTTGGAACATGGCAGTGGTAGATATTGATTATATTGTAAAAAAAAATATTTAATTTAGTGTCTTTCTCCAGGTAAAAAACAATAAATTGTACGCACTAACCGTCACTGGGATATCTGAATCTGAACATTTAAATAATTTAAACAAAATATCTATTAAGCTACTTTTTTGTAATTTTATGTTTCTTATTTTAAGGAATTTAGTGTTTTCAGATTACACACTTGTGTGTTTGTTTGTTCTCATGTTGTATTTAACACTTAAATATTTTCACTGTATTTACAGAGAATTGATGAAAGTATCACCAAAGTCTGCACCTTGGAATTTGGAGAATTTAGAGCTAACTCCAATCAAGCACATTCCAATAAAGACGCGACCTGAAGTTAAGGCTCTTATAGCACAAGAACTGCCAGAGGATGAAGACGACGATGAGTATCAGCCAACACATGATGATGTACAAGTGAGGAATTTTGTTATTTGAAGGTTTACACCTTTACCTTATTATTAAAATAAAGTAAAAACTTCAGTTAAATAACTGTCTACATATTATGCCCTGTTGCTGTTAATTAACAGGATATGTTTTGTAGTGATCTATAAATGGTTTTTTTTAAACGTTAGCCCTACACTAAGATTTTCTCTTGTATCGTGGGGGCAGTTTACAAACATAAATTGCACAAGGACAAACATCCAGAACCGAAACAACTATTTGTAGGCCATACAAATACTTGTTCCGTGCGGGATTCGAACCCGCGACCCCCAGCGCAGCTCATTGCTTAAGCCACTGCGCCACGGAGTCGTCGAATCGTTTATATGACTAGGGAAGCCAAAAAGATATATAATAACAATAATACTTTATTTATTGAATAAAACCATATTGACACTACAAAGTTGAAGCTCTGACTCCCGAACTAGCAATAGCTGTGTGTCGAGAATCAGTATGCTTTTCTAGCTTAGTGCTGCTATCCATGTAGGTTTCCCTGGATTTGTCTTAGTTTTGAGGGCGTTCAGGGGCCGTCTGGGAAGGCTTTACAAAAAGTCTTCGGATAAAATTGTTTTGTGTCTGGGGGAACGCCCTTACACACAACTTTAAAACAACCTCTTACAGATAAAAGGTTTTAAACAACCGGTCAGAATGGCAGATATTTTAGCAAAAAATGAGAAGAATAAATAGTAAAATAATTTGAAGTGACTTCATTTACGTAAAGATTAAAAATATATTTCTAAATTACAATAAATATTTAGGCTATTTGTTTGTATGTGAAAAAATTGTTACATAGATGTGGATCACTTAGTGTCATGGTCGTGTTGTACTATGATTAAATATATATGATGTCATCTAAACAAATTTATGGAAACCAAGTTGGATAATTAAGGATTCTAATTTTATTTGGGTATGGTTTCTTAATTTTTTAATTAATTTTAACTTTACTCACTTGAATTTATCTTGAAATAACGATGTTTATATTTTAGAAATTAGTACAGGTTTCCTTTAACAATGACATTATATCTTATTTTTCAACAGAGCGATGACGACCAGACTCTGGAATCAGTTAGCGACATTGAATCGCAGCCTCGCACACCCGCGACACCCAACGTTTTTAGTCCCAGAGTTGAGAAAGACGGTCCTTTTAAAGTACCACAGGTATATATACCTATATATCAAAATGTAATTATAGCATTGTAAATTTACAGTGTCAGCGCAGGCTTGTAATAACACGGTGGAATCAGCCTGCTTAGCATTGTGGAGAAACTGTACAGTCTGTTTGCTAAGGTAGTGTCGGGACACCTGGGGGTGTACTTATAATATGTTTTTATTTTATTTTTACTGTGTTTGTTAAATAAACGTTTTTCTGTTCTAACAATAAAATAAAATATAGTTATTGTAATAAAATACGAATATAAATAATAAACACAAGTTACACGGTAACCTTTCACTAAGGCACGAAATTTTCCTGCTGGTGTACGTACGCTACACGCATAGACTTTTATTGTCGCGGCGGCGCCTTTGATAAGATCCGGCACATGCCTAGGCGGCCCGATAAGCGTAAGGCGACCGTATCTAAGCGAAAAAACTCAAGCTATAACTTTGAAAGAAAGTGGAATGAAAGTGAACGCAAATAATTCGAAAGCGATGGTTTTTAAAAGAGAAATAAAATGAAAGTAAAAACGACATGTATTCAATGAGTAGAAGGGGAGTTGATTTAACAAGTGGATGAATTAGTGTATTTAAGATATGTGTTTAGCAAGGATGGTAGACATGACAAGGATATAGAATTAAAAGTAAATGCAGTACACTAGAGTAAATGGAGTCCTTTACTCTATTGTAGGAAGTCAAAATGTGTCAAAAAAGGCATTTATGGCAATCCACAATGTTATGTTAGTGCACTGCGAAGCAAACTCTTTCTCAATCAAAATCTCTCAAAGAAATGAGATACCTGTTTGTTACCAGGATGTTACATATATTGACTTTAAGTTAAAAAATTGTCAGATCAAAAAGGCTATTACGTTTGTAAGCTATTTTTTATTCTCCTGATTAAATTTGGTGGCATTTATTGTAAGGGGAAGGTTTCCTTCTGCTAGTTTTAAATTAAAATAATTTATTGTAATTATATGTTTTTATATACTTACTTTTACAATGTCAGTCTTTTGACTATGAAGTCTAAGAAGTGGCTTTATTGAGCAATAGTTTTATATAAATCTAAATATAACCTAAAAATAGATTATAACCATGTTATTGTTTCCAAATAAATATGTCATGTACTATTAATTTTAAAAATTGCAAACAGAACATGACTACACCGTCACGAAGAAAGCTAAACCTTGACGAGGAGGCCACAATAGCACTTCGTACTAGATCGAAATTGAGTCTGTCGGAAACGCCCATAGAGCACATAGAGAGTTCGTTTGTTCCACCTGATGACGTGCCTACTGTTGACGTTGACGATCCCGTTTGGAACGAGTTTCTGGAGGAATGTTTGAATCCAGCATCCACGTCTTTTGCAAAGAACGAAGATGACGACGATGCTGACCCGGAGTATAATGTCGCTGCGGACCCTGATGCGAGTAAGATTTAGTTTTGTACGTTTTATAAATTCTGCTCCTATTTTGCTCAAACTTGTAGATTTTTCTTTTCAGATATATATTTTTCCTTGTAGCTTAATACCTGACCTCTGTACTCGTATACTCATAGAAATTTATTACGACACCTGTATTTTACGCTGCTTTTGTCTGTAACATAATTGTGACCTTTGAATTAAGTCTCCGATTTCACAGTGATGCAAAATCACTGGACACATAGTCACATAGACAACACAGAGTGGCGACCTCAAGAGACGTGCAAGGAGATTCTAGATGCAAGTAACTCAGCAGTGCAATTTAGTAGTTGTTGTGGGAACCGTTTGCGGGAATAACTACACAACTGGTTTTCCATTAATATTTTTTTTAAATTATATTATTGATATGATAAATTATAAATAATATTAAAAGCCAATGATAAATAATATTAAAAGCGGTGGCGAAGCCTCCATAGAAGCTGAGAAGCCGGGCTTGCCCTTTCAAACTGCTCAATCAATAATATCAACTAATAAAATAACTCTTAAACTGTATCATTCGAAATACACTGATTCGTGTTCTCTCTGTCTCAAACCGAACACGCAATGGACTGTCATAATTAATGAACAATATGACCCCGGTCGTGGCAAAACTGCACGATACTGCTGTCATAAAAGAGAGATTAGTGGAGCGATTAGTTGTCTCTCTCGCACGCGTGGGCTTTTTACCGGGCTTTCGAGAATACGATTGCTCACTTTCTAACCTATGGCAAAATGTTCTATAATAAAATATAACTACGATTATATATATATATATATATATATATATATATATATATATATATATATATATATATGCAATTAGTATAGGGCGATTAAGCCCGACTTTGGTATGAAGTTAGTCTAGCGCGGTGGCGCACAGCGATACGTTTGCAAGTTCACTTCACATTTCAATGTTTACTCAGATTTACTTGAGCGAATGAATATTTAGAGTTGAAAATTTATCATTTTTTAGAGATTTTTAGTGAAAATGGAGGGTAATAGTGTTCCTTGTGATGAATTGAAGTGTGTTAAAGTGCTAATCGGCGAGGAAAATGTAAAATATTTAAACTTTGTTGAGAAAAACAGCTCATATCCTCGTTCAAATATCGCAATTGAAAAACAGTTGTTCGTACAATTAAAACGTTTACCAACATTTTACGCGGATGTATTCAAATATTTCCTTTAGAAAAAGAGACAATTTAATTTAGAATATAAATATTTTGTTTTTTTAAATTTTGTACACGGTTTGTTTGTACTTTGTTCATGCTTTTCTTTTGTTCATGTATTGTATTGTATGTAAATATCTTTTTTTCGCTCAAGCAAACCCAAACGGCTTTTTTCAAAGCCACCGTAGGTATGCAATTGCTGATATGTCATACAATCTATCTAGAAGTAGTATGCCTTCTGTGTGCTTTGTTAAACACGTCCTCGACAGTACTGATATATGAAACTGAAGAGTAGAAACAGATCAAGATTGGTTTATTTTTATAAAACTGCTAAAAACAATAAAACCATATCCTGGGCTTGCCCTAGTATAGAGCCCTAGCTTCACCACTGATTAAAAGACATCAGTTTATAATCGATACTGATAAATCTACACAATTACTTGTTCAACTACAATACCTACCAGAGTTACACAATTAGACTCCAGGGCCATGCTTATAATATGTAGCTTTATGACAGACTAAAATATTGTTAAAAAGATTTGGAATGTAGCTACAAATGAATGGGTTAAATTTCTGATGCGCGTACTTCGAAATTTTCAAACTAAACTATTATTATATCGTGAAACAACTAATCTTCAATTGTATACCGCACACACACATATGAGGTTCTGTTTCTTTTCATCGTCATCTAGTAAAGTCAACTGCTGGGAATATTCTTTTCTATAATAGTCACAATCGTAACACAAATCACTTTTAATTTTGATTAAATTATGTAGTTAATAATAATAGGTCAATAACAATAGGCGAAAAGCGACAGTAGCCTAATGGCAGGGCGCGGACCGCGAACTCAAAAAGGTCGTGGGTTCGAATCCGCCATTCGACTACTGGCGTGAATCACTCGTAACACAAGCAATTTAAGCTTACCACAAGTGGTAAAGGGGGGAATATTAGTAATGTTTATAGCATTGTTAATATTCTTAAAAAAAATAACCTAACCACAATAGAAAACACCTAAACGTAGGTGTGTAAACGTGCTTCAGCTTTTAGCCACTTGAAATATTCCTGACATTTTTGACAGCTCCCAATACCCTAGGAGTCCCGCCAGTCAAGCGTGGCAACTAGGAGGAACTTAGGAGGCTATCTATAGAAAGGCGCAGATACATCTAACAGAGGACTTCGATAGGTTGTAAATAGCAAAGATTTAAATATTTTTAATTTTATTTAAAGATGATGATGATGAAGAAGCACTCGAGAATAACATAATTAAAATATCAAAGAAAGAACTCAGTGACTTAGTAACAGAACTGTTCAGCATTATGCCGGAAGTGACGACACAGGATGAACTTGCTGAGAATCTTACAAATGACGTTTTCACCGAGAATAATGATATAGAGGTATGTAAGCAACATTTATCAATTAATAATAACTGCTTGCCCATATGGCCTGCATTGTATGGGAGCCTAATGTCGCTCAGCAAGCTATGGAGATAGATATCCACAGTAACCCACAGACCAGTGAGTTGATATGATAATGTGCTTGCTATAGAGCTCGAAAAACGAATAACTGACGGGTAATAAAGGTTCTTGAGTAACAGCCTCATGCTAATATGACGAGCGTAGGGCAGCTTCTCCAAGTAGATGAAGTAATAAACTGGTAAGTCTTGTGGAAAGTCAATAGATGTAGATGACTCAGAATCAGGTTTTGCGGTAATACTTAGAGGAGGTCGATGTACAGCAGAGGACATGTGAGGGGCTGTAATGATGCTGATGAGGAAGAGATGATACCATGCCCCTCGAAAATACTATCAATCCAATTAACCTATTAAAGCCTATAAAAGTCCACTGCTGAACACAGGCACATATTTTATCTCACAAGGATGATTTGCCATAGTTGACACGCTTGGGAGGTGGGTTGGCAACCGCAGTTTTTATAATATTTTATTATTAAGGAGACGCTGCTTCCCATCTTTTGTTTTAATTTCCCTCTGTCGATATGGGGTATTGGATATTCTTATACTGCCATTACATGGTTAGAAAATACTACAGGAATTTTGTATTTGCTGTATTCTGCTAGTTGTCTGATCCACAATTATTATTTTCTAGATTTTCATAGTTATCAAGCTAAAATTATGATTATTAGGTTTGAAATGAGACGTAGCCCAATTTACTTTCAATACTGTTATCGTTACAGCTTATTAAAGTCCACTGCTGAACATGGGTATCTTAGATTGCTTCATAGGAGAGATATTTGCCATAGTTGCCACGCTGGTAGGCAGGTTGGCAACCACAGTATTTTAGTTTTAGTCGATGCTGCCCATCACCTGATTTGTTTTCCTCTGTCGCCTTTTACGACAGCCACGGGATGATATAGGGTAGTGAATATTCTTACACGCCTACTACATGGTAACTCAATATATCTACGTTACTTTCAATATGATTACAAAATTTTACTACCGACAACTTCATAGTAATTTCAATATAACTTACAACACTATTTTTTTCTGTCCCATTTTGTCATGGATAAGAAAAGCACATAATTTTGCTACCATGTAGATTTTAAAATATGTTGAATTCACACGTTTTTGGTGACCTTATGGGATTAGAAGCATTTATTAACAGCTGACATTAAGTGACAAAGTCTCTAATTTACAATGTATATTTCCATATAAACTAGCATTAAGTTTGATGTGTTATTATATTACACAAGTATGTTTTTCGTAATTGTAGTTATGTACTACATATAACTATCAGTATGTGTAAATAAAAGTATGTATACATATAATTTATCACAATTGTAGTTATGTACTCCATATAACTATCAGTATGTGTAAATAAAAGTATGTATACATATACTTTATCACAATTGTAGTTATGTACTACATATAACTATCAGTATGTGTAAATAAAAGTATGTATACATATAATTTATCATAATTGTAGTTATGTACTACATATAACTATCAGTATGTGTAAATAAAAGTATGTATACATATACTTTATCACAATTGTAGTTATATACTACATATAACTATCAGTACGTGTAAATAAAAGTATGTATACATATACTTTATCACAATTGTAGTTATGTACTACATATAACTTGAGCCGTGGTAGCTCAGTGGTTAACGCTCGCTGTAAATATAACAGAACGCGAGTAACCCGGGTTCGATCCCCGCCGGCACCAATGAAATTGTTAATTGCAATTTTAAGTGCTGATTTGCCACGTGCTCGGCGGTGAAGGAAAACATCGTGAGGAAACCTGCATGTCTGAGGAATAAGAAAATAAAAATATTTCGAAGACATGTGAAGTTCGTCAACACGCATTTGGGCAGCGCGGCGGACACTTCCTTGCTCTAAACCCTCTCAGAAATGAGGGGAGGCCTGAGCCCAGCAGTGGGACGTATATAGGCTGTAACTTTTTTTTTTACTACTAGATATAACTATCAGTACGTGTAAACAAAAGTATGTATACATATACTTTATCACAATTGCCTACAGAATAATATTTGGAAAGGAAAAAAAGAGCCATTGTCAGATGAAGAAATGTTAATTATTGAAGAAACTACTACAGTGGAGAGAAGAAAAAGCATTACTTATTTATCAGTAGGAAAAAGCGAACCGTCAGATGACCAAACAAATACTGAAGAAGAAAATCGCAAAGAACCAGGACAAGATGAAAGCAAAACAACAACAACTAATACAACAACAATACAATCAACAACAACACCAGTAACTACAACAATACCAACAACAACACCAGCAACTAGAACAACAAATACAATTAAGTAAGTCTATATTTACAAAAATGTTTTAGCTATTCTTAGTATAAGAAGCGACAATGGATTGACTAAACTTTCTTTAGGATGGCTGATTTAGCATGTAGATTACTGATGTGAATGGGATGGAGCCGGACTGCCTGATGACTGATGACGTTGGTGCATTTGGTAGGTTCATGTAATGATGCCTTGCACCAATTGACATATTATACATATACATACATAAACACTCACGCTTGTCACCCAAAGGGGTAGGCAGAGACTACAGACTTCCATTTGGCACGATCATGACACACCTCTCTCGCCTCCTTCACATCCATACACCTACGCATACATGCTCATCGGTTAAGGATACTCCTAATTTGGCCCGTTTTTAATAAATCGCCAATTTGGTCGATAAATTTTCGCCTAGGACGTCCCTTTCCGACTCTGCCATTCACTTCTGCAACATAAATTTTCTTTGTCACTCTTTCCTCATTCATTCTTTCCACATGACCAAACCACCGAAGCATTCCTTTCTTAATCCTGGTCACAACATCATCTTGCAAACCACACTCTTCTCTTATTACATACATTGACATATTATGTCACAAGTAATTTTGACAATGGTATGCACTCATTTGGGTTCTTTTTAGACCTTGCCAAATCATTTGATACTATCTCTTTATCTATCTCTATTGCACAAGCTTGTAACATTTGGCATAAGGGGAACTATAACATTTTACCGATTACTTTAGTGATCGCTCTCAATGTGTTAAAATCGGTGAGTAAAATATGTGTCAAATCAAAATCAAAAATGCAGGTAGCAAACTAAGCAATTATTAATGTAGCTGATTCAAGGATAATATGATACTATGCACAGTAGCCATATGCACAGTATTAAAAAAATGTGTACAGTTCACACATGGTAGAAGTAAAACCTTGAGAAAAGGAGACAGAGCAAATAGGAATATGTATTTTATCTCATTCTCTGTTTGTCTCTTTTTAGTTTTGCTATTTCCTTTCATCGAGTTTCAAATCACAACGGTTCTAAAGAAGTTTTAACTTCAAAAGTGTCATGATTATTTTGGTGCGTTTAGTAGAATTGGCCGTTCAAAGACGTGTTAATTTGCTTACAAAAAACAAGTGGTAAAATTAAAAGTTTTGTTCAAATAACTTCAATATAAAAAAAATGAGAACATAATCAATGTATTTGATGTAAATTAAATACGATTTATTAAGGATAACTCAAAGACTATTGTAAAGATCTTGTTCAAATTAAATGAGACCACACAAGAAGCACCAACTTTCAAATAAAAATGAATCAACAAAATCTGTTTACCTAGAAACAAGTTCTGAGCCAAGGTTTTTTCTATTTGTCTTAACACATAAAAAAACATACAGTCCAATTTAGTACCTCCTCCTTTTTGTAGTCGGTTAAAAATTAAACATCACCAGCCGAGCTAGCATGGGCAGGAGACAATATATCCATGGGAGAGGATAAATTTTTATCCCTTGCTCAGTTTTATCCACCCTGCGAGCATGGGCAGGAGACAAAAATTATATCCTCCGATTATATCCACTGACAAGAGATAAAGTTATCTTATCCCTATAGTATACCCCCGTTTTAAATAACGAGTAGACATATATCTCCCCGTACGTAGCGTGGGGCCAAATGAAAGAGAAAAAATTATCCTTTTTTGATATTTGAAAGGGACAATTTTTTCCTCGTTCATGGACGTGGGTTTAAGGTACCTTAGATTGAAATTGAATTGAACCCAAACTATTTTAATACAAAAAAGATGTCTCGAGCCTACTGCAACTACATTTTCGTATCAGAAATTGAAAAACAAGAAAGAAAATTACATCGGCGATCGATACGTGATTAGAGTACTTAATCTAATGGAATTCCCCGACAACGAATTTCTACGCCAGTTTCGAATGCTCAAAGATTGTGTTTTGTATGTGTGTAAAGAAGTCTATGAGGCTTTAAAGCCTATTAATTCTGCGGATGGACTACCAGTGCATATTAAAGTAAGCATCTATTACAAATACCTTGTGCAAAAATATCGTATATTTGCAATCAATTCATGTGGCTAACTTATCTTAGTACGAGGGTGGATTGAAAAGTACTCGGCCTAACCAAGAAAATAAACACATACTAAATCAGTTATATTTTTATTTTTCTACATAATCACCATCAAGTTCAATATACTATTGCCACCTCCCCTTCCAAGCGTTTAGACCGTTGAAAAAAATGATTCTTCCTTAGAGTCAAAATATGCGTCTACAGCTGCTTTGACCTCGTTGTTTGTCGAAAATCTTTGACCTCCCAAGTGCTTTTTTAGGTTAGGGAACAAAAAGAAGTCTGATGGTGCCAGATCAGGTGAATACGGCGGATGCGGTAACAGTTCAAAGCCACAGTTGTGAATTTCAGCCATTGACTGTACTGACGTGTGAACACGGGCGTTATCTTGATGAAACAGGACTTTTCTTCTGAGCATTCCTCGACGTTTTTCTTTTATTTCCTCTCGTAAACGACGTAGTAAGGTGCAGTAGTAATCAGAGTTTATAGTCTGACCCCTTTCAAGATAATCAATCATAATCACACCTTTCGAGTCCCAGAATACTGAAGCCATCACCTTATTTGCCGACAAAATCGACTTAGCCTTTTTAGGGGTGGTGAACCAGGTCTTCTCCACTGTTTTGATTGTTTTTTTGTTTCCGCTGTACAGTAATGAACCCATGTTTCGTCCATAGTAACAAAACGATTCAAAAAATCATCTGCATCGGCTTCAAATAACTCCAAACAGTCGCGTGAAATAGTCAATCGCGTCCTTTTTTGTTCAACTGAAAGCAGTCGCGGAACCCACCTCGCAGACACCTTGTGGAAACCCAACTCGTTGACAATGATGTTTTGAGTTCGTTCATAAGAGATGCCTATAATCTCGGCTATCTCTCTAATTTTTAATCTGCGGTCTCCCATTATTAAATCAAGTACATTTTTTAATATTTTCGTCAGTAGTTGACGTCGAAGGCCTTCCAGAGCGGGGTTCATCTTTCACACTCTCTCTACCACGCTTAAATTCTGCTATCCAATTTTTGACGGATGAATATGACAGAGCACAATCGCCTAATGTACTGACCATGTCATTATGGATGGCTTTTGATGATAGCCCCTTCTTATGGAGGTACTTAATGACGGCACGCTGCTCGATTTGCTCCATTCGCGGAAATTATGTTCGATTACTTTGTTAATAAATTTATAAAATCACAACTAATTATCACACACGTTTCGAACTTCACACAATGAACTAGTCTGAACTGAACTAAATAATGTGGGTAGATTTGATTTTTAGAATTGAATGGATCTGTGTGGTGTTAGGCCGAGTACTTTTCAATCCACCCTCGTATTTTTTCTAGGTAGGTACTTTACAGCTTTCAGTTTCTTGGCAGATGGTAGTTACCAGAGAGGTACGAGTCAAGACCGAATGGCATGGCTGTTGTTCAAACAACAAATGATCAGCAAATACTTGACCCAAGTTGTTGGGGCCATCATTAGAATGTGGGGAGCAATATACTTTAATTAGCCTCTTGTGTAGGTAAATATAAGATTCAGTGCATCTACTTCATTTTATTTTTGACTAATACTGAAGTGAATATGATTTCCGGGCGTATAACAAGTAGCTAGAGGATACCTAGCAAAACATGGTCTGCCAGATATACTTAGGACTATTGACTGACTATGTTGATATAGTTATTTCACCTACCATTCCAGACTGGGGTTTAGTACAAGAAAAGGACGGTCTACAATAATTGTTCAACTGGTAATAGCAAACAAGTTATAGAGTTTTAAAAAAAACCTAAAACTTAATAATCAAGTTTTTTCTAAATAAAGAATTTCCCTCAGATATAACCGTAATGCTTATGTGCCACAATCGTCTTACACGTGGTCCCATGAGACTATTGTCGTCCCGGTCAAAGATTTTACAACCTTTCCGATTGTAGTCATACCTTAACCATTGCGCTATTGAGTCAATAGCTCAACGCCATGATTTAATTACATAGTTTGTGTCAACAATATCCAAGGCGAATCTATGACCAAGTCATATTTAATAATAATAGAAATAAAATTAATCTATACTATATTTTAGGTATAATGTTTTAAAAAAAGTTCTTTAAAAAACTTAGTAAAGTTAAAAATCAAAGTTTTAAATTAAGAAAATATATGTTAATTCTTTAGCAAAGCTTGTTAAATATTTTAAAGGCTAACATACATAATATTAGGAATACAAATAACACAAGACTCATGATCATAAAATTATTGATTCCTTATTTTGTTTGAAATTATTAAATTTTCATTCTTCATGTTTCATCATTTTCAATTAAAATTAAATCTTTGTGACTTCGAGTAGACATCAATTTTGATGTATTTTGTAATTTTCTTATAATGGCAGTAATTGCGGGGATAAGTTCATTTTTTTATTTCCTCCAGAGGTTACACCATCTCCAAAGGGTCTGTATTGTCCAGTATCACAATTTGACTTATTCCTAGACACGTACCTATTTTTTAACAAATGCAATCACAAGCGAAGTAATACAGATTGCCCGCGATTTGATACAGGCAGTGTATACATACACACTTAAATATTATACAAAAGAAAATAAAGAAAGAAATAGAATAATAGAAAAAATAAAAACAAGACAAGAATTATTATAAATGACATATTGTTTAACAAAAATGATTAACAGTTTAGCTATATAATAAACAAAAGGTAAAAGAAAATATAAGCGAATGTAAATCAACTTAATCTTAAAACGAAACAAAATAAAACAAATTAAAATATAAATAAAAACATAAGTAGGTAATTAATATAACATTTCTATAGTTAGCACACTGTCTATATAAATTTTTACAATTTTACTATTTTACTATGACACTATTACATTAATTATTTACAGTAGTCTCTAGTCGTCACAATAAGATATTGTAACATTTATTGTATTGTATATTATTAAAGGAAAGGCATGAAATAATAATTTAAACATTTATGTTAATAATATTAAAAGGCAGAGAAAACAAGTTAAGTATATAAATAAAAGAACTTATCAGCTATATAAAGTCTTCTAAAATTAATTAAAAATATAAAATGGATATTACAACTAAATTAAACGTTGACAAGTAAAAATTGTAACTTGGAAAGAAGTAATATTAAATGCAAAATTAAAATAGGATAATAAAAAAGTGGACCCTATAGCTATACTAATCTAATATGTAAAGTTATCAAACGTGAGATGTTATAACAAATATAGAATAAAACAGGTGGTTGGGCATGAAATAAAGTTAAGAGAAGAAGAAAAAATGTAAAATGGATGTAAATCAATGTATTCCTAACTATCAAAGTGAACGACAATTAAATTTTTTTTGAGCTCGCGCTTATGGTTTATCTAGCCACTATACGCAAAACAAACTTATCACGGAATGGCGAAAAGACCATATGTCTTTTTACAAAAAAAAATCACTGTTAAAAAAACTGCTTTTCAAAAAAATTTGAAATTTCACTCACAGTAAGAGCATGAGTTTGTCCTCTATATACAAAAAAATTCTTTTGGTAATTTTTTTTTTTTTTGGGGGAGGGGGCAAGATAGGGTTGTTTGACAAATGTCCTTTATATACAAAAATAGTCATTCAAAAATAAAAGTTATTAGAGTCCAAGCTTACAAGATGTGGGACACCAGCAGCAAAAGTGTGGTCATGCCGGGGGTATACATTTCCGGCTGATGATTCAGATATTTTTGGAAAGAGCTTTCCGAGACGCCGCGAGCGACACCTTCAATTCCAGCCGCAGACTCCTGATTCGCGAAATCACCTACCCCGTGGATTTCGGTTTTCCTCTAATATCTCAGGTGTCCTTCATCCAAAAATTCCAAATTTTTGGAGGATGATGAGTCCTCAGGTGGCGCACAAAATCACTAAAAAAAATAGCAGGTTGTGACGACTAATCGAGCGCCGCACGCGGTTTTGTGTTTTGCTAATATGAGGAAAAACGGTTTTTCACTTGAAAAATCACTAACAACTGTTTTACGGCTAAAAAAATTACACCACTAGATGCGTATCGTTAATACGCGATATTTGACACTAAGAACACTGAAATCAGTAACTTTTTACCACTTTTCGATTTTTAACTGCGAGAGCTTCACAGTTTCGTGGCGTTCCGCTTTGCTTTCTTGTCACAGAACACTATTACTCCTATGATCCTCGTACGCGCGAGGATAAATTTATCTACTGTGTATATTATATCCACTATAGGCCCATGCACGCAGGGTGGATAAAACTGGCATAGGAATAAGACAATTTTATCTCTTGTCAGTGGATACAATCGGGAGATAAAATTTTTGTCTCCTGCCCATGCTAGCCTGGCAGGATCATTACAAAATGTAATAATTATTTTGATACAAGCTATACTTACACTACATACACACATGACAACGTGCATAGTTTTATCCTTGAATTAAAAAAAATCATATCCTTGAATTAAAAAAAGGTTGGTAATTGCCCTTAGGTAATTTTGTCGTAGTCGCCTTTTTGAAGAGGGATACGGCTTAGAGATTCTAGTAGATTAAGCAATTAAAAGGCGGTTTTATGGGTAAGTCCTAGGTTTTTATTTTAAAGTTTTTATTGGTTGCATTCTTAATATCATTGGAAAGTGTAAAAGAGGACCTGAAGACCTGTGCTGTGAAATACTAATCCTGAGACGATCAAGTAGATTGGATGAAGAAAATGATAGTTATTCTTAAGATAAGAAGATCTTGGATAGCTTAAAATTGAATAAAGTACAAGTAAAAATCTGGAGCATCGCCTTTGATGTATAGTTAGCCATCTAAGCTTTAAACGATAGCAAGATTTTCTTTTTATATAAAAGAGGGGTAAACGAGCATGCGGCTCACCTGATGTTAAGTGACTACCGCCGCCCATGATCAACCGCAACACCAGGGGAATTGCAGGTTCGTTGCCGGCCTTTTAGAAAGGAGTAAGCTCTTTTCTTGAAGGTAAGATATGTCTTCATACTTAAAACGCAAATAAACTTTATGAATTTTACTAAAGAATGTTAATGGATAGAAAAGTAGAGAAAATTTTGAAGTAACTTCTAGTCACAACTCATTGACGTAGCGGATTTTGGAATGTGAATAGACATTGTTCTTCATTTACGGAGTGTCTTAGACGACAATTTAAGTGTAATATTTAATTTACTGTCGTATACCATATAGTGGTGGTGTAAGAATATCCATATCGTCCCGTGGGTATCCTGAGGCGTCAGAGGGAAACAAATCAGTAGATGAGCAGCAACGTCTTCCTTGTACCAACTAGATAATAGACTGCGTACGGCAACCGACTTGCCAAGTGTGACAAATATCCCTCTTAAGAGGAAATTTATGGGGAGCAATCCATAGATTGTAATGAATGATGGCTCCGTGGTGTATTGGCTTAGCAATGAGTTGCGGAGCTGAGGGCCGCGGATTCGAATTCCGCACGGAACAATTATTTGTATGGCCTACAAATAATTGTTCCGGGTCTGGATGTTTGTATTTGTGAAATTTATGAATGTAAACTGCCCCAACGGTACAGGAGAAAATCCTAGTGTAGGTAGGTAACATTTTAATTTAAAAAAAAAATATTTATATTTGTAGATTTTATATAATGTTACCTAAAAAAGCCTTTTTTATGATTGCTCAAACATTTTCTTCACATCTTACATACTCTTAAATCTGGGATTTACTTGTTATCTTAAACATAATAAATACTGCAACTTACTCGTCTGTCTTGTCCGTCAGAAGCAGTATAACCCTCTCGCATTTATACCAGGCATTCCCAGACCGGTGATGAGAAGCAGCGTCAAAGGTGCGAGACGTCTGTGACCACGATGCCGATCATGTGATTTTTATAACATTTCTGTCCAGGAAAACTGGCACGGTGTACGTGGAAGAAGAAACTAGGATAGCTCAGCCGGAGGAACCACCACAGCCACCTCAAGTTTTGCAAACTTGCCAAGTGGAACTTCAGCAGGAACATACTCCCGTAGTCGTGCAGCTCGACAGTAATGCTCCCTGCGTTAGTATCGCACATTTAATTTTTTAATGAAATAATTTGCAAAGATTTTAACGCTGAATTAAAATGGTGATGTTTGTCTTTGATGTTTAATAAAAAAAAATTTTTTCACCTCCCTATATTAAGGTAATTTTTTTTTTTTTTTTTTTTCGCAGTAACGTGTCAAGATTACATTCTTTCAACACCACTAACTACAGTACAAAAATTTAACATCAACTATGTTCCTATATTGATGGAGTACTGAGATAAGGAGGATGAAGGAAACAACATTTCTTTAATAAAATTAAACTGATAAACATACATACAGAAGTAATGTAATGTAAGTAATTCATTTGTATGTCACTATAACTTACATATGTTATGGTGGGACAGTGACATACAAATGGAAGTTTAAACAAAGAATAGCATGGCTAGATGTACTATCGACTAATGCTTGAAAATTTGGCAGTATGGATATAATAATAGCCCTTCATTCAGACATTGATACAAAAAAGATTAACAGGTTAAAGTTACAGCAAATAAATATGGGTTTAACTGACTTCTTTTTTTTCCATTTAACTTCTGTTTCCAATTGTCTCTATAATTCTGTCTGTTTGCCTTTCTTTGCCAAACACATTCTCCAATTGTGTACACAACTCTCTATTACCAGCTGTTCTGGTCCATATGTTACCGGCTAATGCTTTGATGTTATCAACCCATTTCCTGAATGATCTACCTCTTCGTCTTCGTGTAACTTGTGTACCAGTACATTAGTCAGTTACTCAGTCCAATAATCTTTTTCCCTTCATGCTTCTCCATGACGTTTTAACAATTTTTTAGTTTCCTAATATGGGTTTTGGTGAGGACCCAGGACTGGCAGCCATATGTGAGGACAAGTGAAATACAAGTATCAAAAACTTTGATGGACATGCTTAGTATCTTTGTTTTTTAACCCAATTCAAAAAAGTAGAAGGTACTCAATTCGAATGAATGTTTTTTTTATGTGTGTTACCTCAGAGCTTTTTCTAGGTGAACCGATTTTGATGACTTTTTTTTTTTTGAAAGCTGTTGCTTCTCGTGTGGTCCCTTATAAATTTCATCAAGATCTGACCAGTAGTTTTTGAGTTATCCTTAATAATGCGTATTTAAGGCTCGACCGGGGAAGGACCACGCTTTCGCAGAATACCAGCGTAAAATAGCAGCCTAATACTGCTGTGTTTCCTATGGTGAGTGTAGAGAGCCGGAGAACCTTTTTAGTGGAATCGGGGCTTTATATACCAGTCCTCAGGGCTGGCAACGCATCTGCATTTTGATTCCTTGACTTCGAATACATTGATGTTGTGATTTTATTGAATGAAAATCGTTTGTACAAAAATTTTAATTTTAGCACTTGTTTATTTCTAGATTTTACCAGAACAGATCCTTATATTGCAACAACAACTGAGGCAACACATTCAGCTGTCAGCTTCGAACTTTCTACAGGTGTTTGTTCATCCGGTGCATTGGTCTTATGGCCCACAATATAAAGAATATTTGGTAAGTTTGTATATTTTGTGTTTCATGTGTATCCTAGCATTAATCATAATTTATTACCATGTTTTTATTGTCTTTCTTACGTGGTAGAGCCACGCTGCAGCTGTATGTTGCACGAATGGGTCGGCTCAACCGGGGAAGGACCACGCTCTCTCAGAATACCAGCGTAAAATAGCGGCTTAGTGCTGCTGTGTTTCGTATGGTGAGTGTAAACCGGAGACCCTTTTTACTAGAAACAAGCATTCCATCTCAGTCCTCAGGGCTGGCAACACATCTGCATTTTGATTCTTAATTGAAGATTAATGTGGATGTCTATGGGTCACAGCATTCACTTACCATCAGGTGGACTGGTGCTCGTTTGTGATGCTTATTCTATAAATAAAGTCACTTTCTTGTTTGTCTGCCGTTCCAGGTGGAGTTTAGTAATTGATTTTAAACTAACTTCCCGATAAGTTGGAAACTTAAATTTTGAATATTTTTTTTTATTGTACAAAGGTGACTAACGAGCACACAGTCCACCTGATGGTAAGTGGTTACTGTGGCCCATAGACATATACATCTATCCTCGATTACGAATCAAAATGCAGATGTGTTGTCACCCGTGAGGACTAAGATGAAATGCCTCAATTCCAGTAAAAAGGGTCTCCGGTTCTCTACACTCACCATACGTAACACAGCAGCGTTGAGCTGCTATTTCACATTGGTCTTCTTTGAGAGTGTGGTCCTTCCCCGATCGAGCTGACCCATTCATGCTACAACTATACTACTAACATAACTGCAGCATGGCTCTACCACGTCAACGTCGTCTATAGCTTAAATTCGGATGACAATGCAAGTACATGATAAAAAACGTGGTAAGATTTTAAATTAAAAAGAAATGCATTGCACTGCCCCGATGAGTTTTGACATTGACTTATCCAGTTGGTGTTATAAGAGACGACAGAGGGAAATGAAAACAGGAGATGGGCAGCAGCATTTCCCTGATAACAACTCAAATTAATAAAAAAATCTGTAATTGCCAACCTGCCTACCTAGCGTGACAATTATAGCAAATGCTCCGTTATGTTAGATATTAAAAAAATTGTCATTTATTGCTTCACTCGATTAATAGTAATTAATTGTTTTACAGGAAACTTTTAATAAATTGGTGACTAAAAATCCTGATTCAGTAGCCAATGTGTGTAACTTAAAACCAGCAATAGAGCTGATAGCTTCATGGGAGAAGACCGTCGCCGAAACAACGCCTCAGAACACTGCAATGGTCAAGTAAGTTGGGGTTGTTTGTTATTAATCATGTGAATCCCAGCTTTGGACAAACTTATATCCAGTCTTGAACAGTTTAGTGAGCTAAACATAAGATTGCAAAATGAACAATTGCAAAACAACAAGTATTCTCATAACCAATATCTACTACACTGAAAACTCCCGAATACTATCAAAAACTATATAAACGGTTTTTGATAATAATAATAATAATAATATATCATAAATTACAACGAGATATTAAAAAAATAGGCACGAAAGTATTGTGTGCGAATTCCTAAACTGCGAATAACACTTTATTTCATCATTATCTCCCTCCCAGTTAAAAATTATATGCAAAATTTGATTTTAACAATAATGATCTTATTATACATTTGCGCGAACACTACACATTGAACATAATGCTAGTTTTTACGGAATTTATCGCGTATATTAAATTTTAAAATACCCGACGTTCCGAACGCTGTACAGCACTCATGGTCACGGGCAGACTGAGATGTTCAACGTCCAGATGTCATAGTTAACCGCGGTTACCATTGATTAAAATTTAACTTTTCTTCAGATCTACTATATTTATATGTACATATATATGTATATCTACATTAAGAATCGACGCTCCGGGAAGTCTGCAGTCTGTGAACACGTACAGGATCGCCCCCGTCACTACATCAGATTTGATAGACCACAAATCCTCGCTAAAGAACATCGATTCCTTCCAAGGATGATTTGCGAGGCTATTGAAATCAAAAAGCATCCTAATTTCAATAGAAAAGGTGGCTGCGTGCTACCATCTGCTTGGGATCCTATAATATATAAAATTAAATCCCAACCCAAGCATACAACTGCAAGACTTCAAGATACCATAAGTTCATACTGTGTAGATCGGAACAAAAGTTAAATTTTAATCTATGGTAACCGCGGTTAACTATGACATCTGGACGTTGAACATCTCAGTCCCGCCCGTGACCACGGATGCTGTAAAGCGTTCGAAACGTCGGGTATTTAAAAAGTTAAATATACGCTATAAATTCCGTAAAAACTAGTATTATTTCAATGATTTTAACATTTTACATTATTTTCATAACATTTTACCAGTTTACTTAAAACTGTGTAACTATGCACATAGTTTTGAAATAATAGCATAGAACTGAGATCAAAGTGTTCTTTTTTATAATGGAACTACTTGCCCATAGACTGCTATTCTAGATCTGCAGGTTTTTTGTTTAAACTCTAAGCGGAGGAAATCACGGGTAAAAGCTAGTTCAAAATATTTTTACCAATATTTAAGTTGTAAATACTATTTTATAATTTTTCTCCATACAAATAAAAAATTTCAAAATTTAGTACAATCAATCCTTTCTTAGTGGTTTTAAAGGCAATGATTTCAAAAGGAAGGATAGGCCTATCTAAATATTTTACTCATAACTTTTTCATACAAGAAAAAGTAGCGCATCATAATACAAACGTCATATCAAAACACGACGTAACCAGGGTCGGATTTCGTAGTATAATTATCCTAATTGTACATTATTTTTTTATTACATTATTTCATAGTTTGTAGTACATAGTATCGTAATAATACTAAGCGAAAATACCATAATATTACCTAAAGGTCGACTTGTGTTATTATTGGGTCCTTTTACATTTTAATATTAACCCTACGATATCGAGAATTTCTGTATTGTACATGAGTACCTCGTTTTTTTAATAAAATTAGAATTAGCTCCCTTTCTGGTCAATTGATGCTCGATCGATCCTTTTCTTTTGTACTCTTTTCGTTTACCCTTATTGAATATAAAATATATTAGGTACCAATATTCAAAATTTAACTTACACTAAGTTGTTCAGACAAAAATTAAACGGAAATAAAAATAAAACCGTCAAAAAACGAAACGTCTAGATAAACTAGACGCGTGGCGCCAAAATCCCGGCACATGGGAAAAAAGAAACATGAAACGTCAAACGTGATATAATTTTTTTAAATAGTATAATTTTATTTTCCATGTACAATATTTTGAGGGTCTGAATCCAACCCTGGCCTAATATTGGTAACGTAACTAAACTAACTGTATAATAAAACTTTAAAAATGCGTTTATATAATAATTTAATTGTAACAAAATTTATATAAGGTTATTTACCGATGATACGATATCCCATGTTTTTCTTTATCTTTGTATCGTAATTTTTGCATCACCCAACTAGACATGTTTGTGACAGGCAAATCTGTCCTGCGCGCGCACTACTGTCGACCGATTTGCGTTGGCCCTAAACTGTAATTTTAGGGCTAACGCATTGGTCCGTTTTAGTTGTTCGGTCGGCCCGGTCCTTACGCTAGTAATATATAAGTCTATGTTTAAGGTGATTAAAAGAATTTATTGTCCCAATTTCGCGCTTCTAAATCCAGCGGTTTGGCCAATCGTCTTAATACAATATTTTTCATACAAACTTCATTCCCGTTTTAAAAACTATAGGATATTTTTTATTCAGGAATATTTTCACCAGTTTTCAAGTAAAAATAAAATTATCAATTAATTATTTTTCATACAAATTTGAACACCCTCTGGCCCCACTGTATATAGTTTTGATAAATAGCTAAATCCGAATTAATTTATTTTATTTACAGAGTACCTTTAGTAAGATTAAAAGTCAATCGACTCGTAAAATAAAAAGTTTCATACAAACTGTTAGAATTTTCCAAAATCATTTCTTAGCGTATGCTTACATTTCAATTTACGTCCAAATTGCTATTTATTTAGGTATATCTGTGTCTAGTGGTTTGGACGGTGCGTTGCTGGATGAGTCAGTCAATTTGGATGTCCTCTTTTATGTAATGCATAGACAGGACGTTTAGTTTAAACATGTAAATTCTTACAAATTTTTGTATTTTTTCAGGTTTATTCAAGAACAAATTGAAAGAAGGTAAGAATTCAATTTTACATGTAACATATATACGACTTCGATTCCATTATCGGACATTCGGCGTAACAAGCAAATATCCTAATAATAGTATGAAATTAAAGTAGAAATCAAAAATCTAATAATATATAAAAGATGAAAAGTTATTATTATCCAAAGTACTTTTTTTAAAGAATGATTTTACATTAAGTAAAAATAAAAGATCTATAGTTTATATAGCACAAGGTATCAGTGAGCTGAAGTGGCAATGGGTAAAATAATAGAATAGAATAAATTTATTTGCAACTATACAATTTGGCATGAGATGGTGTTGCAATTATATTAGCGCCTAGTATTCTGTATAGAGTCTGACGTGCAAATTTTAAATAATATGTACTTAATTAACCTAAAATTACATTATTCTCAATATTCTTTTAAATTATAAAAAATGAAAAGAATATTGTATATTTGCTATATGGGCCCGGTCATATAGCTCGAAATACTGACAACAGGAAAGATACGTTGTTGAGTAGCAGCCTCGTACTGGCAAGCGCAGCGTTGAGCTCCCCCCCACTGTATGGAATGACAACTAGTTAAAAAATGCAGGTAGTCGATGGAAGCGGGTGGCTCAGAACACATACCACAGATTAACTACTACTAATAATCGGTCATCGAAGGCGTCTAGACGGGACAATCGGCCCGTCTAGACGCGAGGCGAGACAAGAGGTTGTCCTGTCCCGCAAATAAATTAAAATAGTTCACACTATAGTTCATAAAAGATAGTTTGATCTCTGCGACAGCTGTCAGTAAAATCACGCCTATGAAGTTCTGAATTTCTTAGTAGTCTGTACTACTAAAGTAAAGTATGACATTGACAGGTATTGTCTGTACAGTACCTGTCAATGTCATACTTATGGGCTACTATTGCTTCCTAAGTATGACATTGACATACTGTCTGTACTACTAAGCAATTCAGGACTTCATAGGCGTGATTTTTACTGATAGCTGTCGCAGAGATCAAGCTATCTTTTATGAACCATACATGTGCGGTAAAAACCTGTGGGTCGTCCTTATTTAAATATAAGGAATTCAAGTTTTATCAGTTTCCACAAACACAGGAATATTTGTAATTGCATTTTCTTATTACTTCCAGTTCTGTCAACCCTAGCAATTTATTGTTTATGTCGGCTTTTTCGACAACATCAAACGCCATGAAGGTTAGAGAACAGGAGAACGATCACTAGGTACTAAAGCATAGCCCGCCTGTCCTTGAAAATTAGTAGAATTTATAGCGGCGCTGACGTCGGTGAGTAGTGACTGCGAAGTTAGCTGTTTATGAGTACAAGTAGATGAAGTTAGTTGAATAATGTACAAATTTTCTCCGCGGCATTGGTGAGAAAATTTTCATGCTCCGTAATTTTGAAATTTTTGACAAAAAGAAACATTAAAAAATGGAGAAATATTTTATTTTGCGTGGATGTGCAAGTGGTTTAGCATCTGATCGGAAAAATAAACTGAAAATGACTTTTATTGACCGAACTTAGCGATCGCAGCGCCTCACTTTTGGTGTCCATATTTCTGGGATACAATTTTTTACGCCGATCTATTTTCTCCTGTTCTCTAACCTTCATGTCAAACGCGATGACTGACTGTATGTTCTTCTTAGATTGTGACCCTACTTTGTAGCAATCTATGGATAGCGATCTGTGTTTTGCAGTGCATTTGTGGTATGCTGTAGTGTTTATGATTCGGAATGTTGATAGCGTGATTTAGGCTTCGGTGTATTTCGATTGTGGCGTGACGACAGCGCCGCCACAGTGGTAGTAGTAGTAGTAGTGATTTATTATATTTACGCGAACACTACACATCGATTAAAATTACTTTTACGGATTTTATCGCGTTTATTTTACTTTTAATTACTTTTATCTTTAATTCCCGACGTTTCGGGCGCTTTACAGCACCCATGGTCACGGGGGATTGAGATGACTGACGTCCCGATGTCATTGTTAAACCCGGAGTAGAGTTCCCGGAGTAGAGAGTTCCTAGGTAGGAATCGGTTCCTACCAAGGATGATACGTGAGGCTATTGAAATTAAAAAACATCCTAATTTCAATAGAGAAGGAGGCTGGGTACTACCACCTGCTTAGGATCCATTAATCAATAAAATTAAAACTAAACCCAAGCATACCACTGCAAGACCTCAGGACATAGTCAGTTCATTTTGCATAGATCGGACCATAAACAATAATTAAAAAAGCTGAATGTACTCCGGGTTTAACAATGATATCAGGACGTCAGTCATCTCAGTCCCCCGTGACCATGGGTGCTGTAAAGCGCTCGAAACGTCGGGTATTTATAGTTAAATATACGCGATAAAATCCGTAAAAGTAGTTTTAATTGATAGTAGTAGTAGTGTTGATAATCATTGATATATTTTTATGTGTCGACTCATCTCACTAAACACATCGGTTCCGCAGCCGAAGCCGCTGCGCGCAGAACTCGTTGTACGTGGGCGAGTTCCACGATACGCTGAAGGACGTGGTCGCGAACAGCCCCGTGTTCCTGTATCCGTACCTGCTGCCCGCGATGCCATACCGGGCGGACGTCGTACGCCGCTTTAAGTTCCTGCGCTCCGAGGACGCGTGAGTATTGTAGTCCTTGTCTGCTATCGTATCTTTAATAAAACACGTCCACTCTCGCCCGAGGCTCTCGTATAACTGACCGGTACGCTCATTATCATTATATCATATTCGGAATTTTTATCAAGGTGAGGATTTCCTAAGTTAAATTTTAAAACGCTTTAGGTGTTCCTTTCTCTACTGCATGCATATTTGGACAGCACGAGTAAACGTGCGACATTAGGTGGACAGATAGTTACTACTCTTAACCGTACCGTAACCGTACCGGTACCGGGAGTAGTGGTGTTGGGAGTAGTGGTGCTGAGACTAGTGGTGACGGGATTGGTCCACGCAATTGAGGGAGGGCAGGAGGTGCTCTTCAAACTAGGTATGACACATCATTTGATTTTATTCAGCGGATGGTTGCGAATTAAATAGTTATAATAAAATATCTTTATTATAATGAATTTCCGCAAAGTAACGCCTGATTCTATCAATTATCTTCACTAAGTAAAGGATCTAAATAAAAATGAAATTTCTCTTATCATGGGAAGTAAATATTGCACCGCCTGATTCTATCAATTATCTTCACTAAGTAAAGGATCTAAATAAAAATGAAATTTCTCATGGGAAGTAAATATTGCACCGCCTGATTCTATCAATTATCTTCACTAAGTAAAGGATCTAAATAAAAATGAAATTTCTCTTATCATGGGAAGTAAATATTGCACCGCCTGATTCTATCAATTATCTTCACTAAGTAAAGGATCTAAATAAAAATGAAATTTCTCTTATCATGGGAAGTAAATATTGCACCGCCTGATTCTATCAATTATCTTCACTAAGTAAAGGATCTAAATAAAAATGTAATTTTTCTTATCATGTGAAATAAATATTGCACCGACTCTTTTAAAACTCTGACTAGACGATGAAATACGTTTGGATGTTTTCGAATACCACATAGTAAAATGTTCGGGCCCGGATGTTACAATTGTTTTTCTTTACGTAGTCTTATTAATTTAATTTATAAGCACACCTTCAATTCCCAGGTTTACAATTCTATCAAAAATGTCCATAACAATAACACCTAACTTTGTAATAAATGCACAATCAAGAAATATAGTTAACAGCGAAAGGTTTTGTTTAACGACATCTGTTATTGAATAAAACTATCCGTTTAGTAGCTGGTTATCTCGTCGTAAAAGAGATAAATACCTCCGGTAGTAGTTATTTGTCAAAGAAAGCCTATTGAAGATTGAAGAATTCAACTGTTTGCTATCTGTCACATAAGTGCTATCAGTCTTATTACAAAACGTAGTTTATTGACGCTCTTAAGTCTCTGGATTTAAAGCAGTCTTCGTCACAAACTGAGTAGTTTAGATGCAGCGCCATAGTCTTTAAAATTTGCTGTCAAATCTAATTTTCGTTCTCATATTTTGCACGGGACTTCTTTAAAAAGTAAAAAGAGCCTTAAAAAAAGAGTTAAAACTTGATACTAATTATAAACTACTTTTTGTAACAAGACAATATCTGAGGAATGTAAAAACTACTAAGGGTGACAAACAAATATACAGTCCACCTGATAGTAAGTGGATACTATGGCCTCTAGACACTTACATCTATTCTCTGTTAAGAATCAAAATGAAAATGTATTGACGCTCCTGAGGACCAAGATGGGGAATGCCTTGTTTCTAGTAAAAAGGGTCTCCCGGTTCTCTACACTCACCATACGATATACAGCAGCATTAAGCTACTATTTTACGCTGCTGTTCAGTGAAAGTGTGAATATTGTTGGTTTTTACTTTTTATTAAGTTACATTCTTTTAGTCGTTCGTATATAGCGTTTCACTTTTATACTCTAGATACTGACCTACTGAATAACACTATAGATGTCTCGATTGGCTACAGGCTGATAGCCCTTGGATTGGACGAGTTCTGGGAGTATGTAGAGATGAACCCGCAGTTATTTCGCTGCCGTACCAACGTAAACGCGCGTTGCGGTCTGAAGGCGACCGTTAAGTTGCTGTGCCGCTACCTGATGCCATGGTGCACACCGCATTCGCTGCTCGGACACCTGCACTATGTGCGACGTACCGACAAAGATAACCCTATACACGTGAGTTGCTCCTTCTCTTTCTAGCAGCTGGAAACTGGTGCATTTGTGCCACTGCCCGTTGCACTGAACTATAAACGAACGAGCCTCAAATAAGTAGGTCGCTTTCTGTCTGTCAAATGGGTATCTTAGGAAGCGTCTATGGAAAATATCAGAGAAATTACAAAGCCTCCACTAGATATCGTATTTACTGTGTGATGGCGGTGTAAAAATATCCACTACCGCATATCGTCCCGTGGGTGTCGTTATATATGACAGAAAGTACAACTACTTACTTATTTACGTTAAATAAATTACTTCATAAAAATCAATTTGGTTTCACAAGGGGTCGCTCGACAACTGATACTGGTGTTGAGCTGACTAAATATATATTTAATGCATGGGAGAATTCACAGGATGCTTTCGGTGTGTTCTGTGACCTATCCAAAGCCTTCGATTGTGTTCACCATGAAACATTAATCAGGAAACTTCAACACTACGGTGTAAGAAACGATGCTCTTGATTATTTCATATTTAAGTGACAGAACACAAAAAGTTGTTATTAATAGTATGAGTTCTTCCGGGTCGATTGTACAAATGGGCGTGCCTCAGGGCTCAATTCTCGGCCCCTTTCTGTTTCTTGTATATATTAATGACTTACCTTATATAGTAGGGGATAACCATGATATAGTATTATTTGCTGATGATACTTCATTAATTTTCAAATTAAAACGACAGTTATTAAATTACGACGAAGTAAATAATGCTATAGCTAAGTTAGTCAATTGGTTTAATGTTAATAATTTGCATTTGAATGGAACTAAAAGTAAATGTATGAAATTCGTAACTCCTAATGTTAAACATGTCAATACTAATGTAATTTTAAATGGGGAGGAACTGAGTCTTGTTGATACCACCAATTTTTCTTGGAATCACACTGGACGCAAAGCTTCAATGGCTTCCCCATATATTAAAACTAGCTAGCAGACTTAGTTCTGCAGCATATGCTGTAAAAAAGATTAGAACTCTTACCAGTGTTGAAACAGCTAGAATAGTTTACTTGAGTTATTTTCATAGCATTATGTCGTTATAGTATTTTGAAATGGGGACGCGCGACTTACACTGAAATTATATTTATTTTACAGAAGAGAGCCATTAGAGCAATATATAACCAAAAGAGTCACTGAGACAAAAATTTAAGCAAATTAATATATTAACTCTGGCCTCTCAATACATTTATGAAAATGTAATGTACGTACACAAAAATAAAAGTAGTTTTGCGAAAATAAGTGATATTCATTCTGTAAATACTAGGAGGCAGACACAAGCTAGTAGTACCAGTTACTCGACTCCACCGAGTCATTAATTCATTCTTGGGGCGATGTATACGCTTTTACAACAAAATCCCAGAAAATATACAAAATTTGTCATACACAAAGTTCAAAAATGTTATTAAACTAAGTTTGTATAAAAAGGGTTATTATAATATTAAGGAATTTATGGATGATAATAAACCCTGGGAAGGGTTATTGCTACCAAGCTATTTCAAATTTGTCTTGTGTTGTTGATTGTAAACATGATTGTAAGCTATTATTAAAAAAAATAATCCCGCTGAGTTTCTTGCTGGTTCTTCCCAGGACAGAGGTTTTTTTTGCGAACCAGTGGTAAATTAAAAAAGTGACTTCAATAAGTATTTTTATAATCTACATTGAATAAAAAAGTTTCTATTTCTATTTCTGTTATATATACGTTATATATGACGGAAGGGTATAAAAGCGACAGTAGCCTAATGGCAGGGCGCGGGTCGCGAACTCATAAAGGTCGTGAGTTCGTATCCGCCGTTAGACTACTGGCGTGAACCACTCGTAACACAAGCAGTTTAAGCTTACCACGAGTGGTTAAGGGGAATATTATTAATGTTTATAGCATTGTTAATATTCTTAAAAAAAAACTACTACAAGTACCAGTCGTTGGGCAGCATCTTCTTAATAACAAGGCATAGAAAAGCTCCTAAGCGAGGCAACTACAGCAAGTATCCCTATTTATGAGGTACTCTTCGGGGAGGCATATGTTCAGCAGTGGAATTTGAAAGGTTGTATTGATAATGATTAGATATCGTCGTAATGTCTGTCGTTTATGCCAAATGTAAATGATATATTACATTATGTGCGTATATGAATCCTCAGAACTTCGACGAAGAGCAGCGTCAAAGGTGCAAGACGTCAGACTGCGATCGTCTATCAAGCGTGCCGATCATAACAAGTCTGCCCTACAACAATATATAATATTTCCATATAAAATTTCTCACACATAACGTGACTAAAAGTTTCGTTTTAAATGAAACCTACCTTTTTCAATACTTCGTTTCGGGGAAAGCTGAACGCAAATTTGTTTTATAGCTGTGAAACATTTTTACGGTGATCGGTGGTAACAGGTGTCGGAACTGTGTGCTTTCGATCATTTTTAATCATTTAGGTCAAATGTAAACAGAAAATGATTTTACAGGACGGGATCTCGCCCAGGGATAACACCCAGGTTAATTTTGGTAACGTAGTTAGGCGGGAATCGATTAACGTGTGCGTAATGTGAAATTAAAGTCATTCTTTAAAGAAAACACTGCAATCGGTGTGAAATTGGTTTCATAAAATACGCAAACAATTTATTACTTGACAAATTGATTCATTTCCAATCAATAATAAAAATAGCCACGTTATTCATACAGTACATGCAACGAGTAAAGCATAAGCTCTGATTGTTTCTTTGTGTCTTTAAATTTTTTTTGCAGAAATTCTTTGCTACACGCAAAGTGGAGCCAGTTGTACACAAACTGTTACCATTTAATCCAAAGCTCACACTGTATGAACAACCAGAGTATGAAATGCCCCGGATTTGGATTAGGCATCTTGCTAAAACCAGTAAACGATTTAAGGTAAGTCTATTCAATGCATGTGATAGTACTGAATTAATTATATTTGGTAGCATTTCAATATAATTTTTCTTGTCGCCTACAAATTATTTAATAATGTTAATTCTACCTCTTTTTTCATTTTCAATTTTAAATTTTATTAAATATTATTTACCTAATAAGTTATGTACAACATTGTTTTGAACATACGACAAATAAAACAATGAATACATACAATAATTACTTACAAGTCACACAGTTGATAAGTAAATACAACACACACGCACATAGGCATATATAAGTGTAATTACCCGGAAGTAAATATTATTAACTATCTCTAGACTATTTATTTCTAAAACTTGGTGTAATATTTATTACCGGGAACTGTAACACAATGAATGTAATATAAAATGAAGTCAAAGTAAACATATTGAAAGAATCGTTAATTTTCAGTCTTTTCTGCATCGCCGTACCAATATGACTGGAATGTCTCTAAACGGAGTTAATATCGACTTAGGGACAAAGATTCAATATGCTGTGAAGAAACCCTTACCTATAGATTTTACAAAACAGATATCAAATGAACCTACGTACCTCTTGCCCAAAATCGCACCAAAACCACCTGTGCCTGACAAAATCGATGTTTACATCGACAAAAGCTCTGTAAATACAACCGCACAGTCGGGAGTTGCGAATGGGAATATCATGAGAATAATTATTGCGAACGACAAGGCGTATTTGATTCCCGTTAGTCAAACAACAACTGTTAACTCAGTCTCTGAGCCAATTTGTAGTGCTGTGGAGAATAATTCCCTGGCTAATTCCATAGCAAATGTAGACAGCCAAAACCCTAAAGATGACTCTGCCAACGTTAATACCGTTCCCGGAAACGCCAATGTTGATATAACGAATATGAGGACAAATGAAAGTATTACAGAAAAAGAAAAGTCCGATAATGTACAAAATGTGGCCGCTGGCAATGCATCTAATTCTAAAAATATGGCAAATGATCCAAATCACTGTATGTGTTGTATTGTTATGAGGAAAATTTGTAGACAACGTCAAACCACGATTACAGAATTTTTCAAACCGGACTCTAATAAAGTAAACGTTGCGTGTGCGTGTAGAAGCCTCAGACGTCCCAAAGTAACAAATAAATTGAGGTTACTCCTGAAATATTATAAAAGTCGTTCAATGTACGTGCATAAGGATACGAAGTATGAATTAGCTCAATGTGGTGAAAATGACTTAGAATATGCGAATGTACCTGAAGTTGAAGTTACAGAGTTAGAAGATTTAAGTGACCCTAAGGATATTGGTAAAGTGTTTTTTTTTTCAATATTTGTTTACATTTATGTTGCTGTTTAGTGTGCCAAAAAAATCTACTACTCTATCGTAAAAGGCGACAGAAGGAAACTGCATAGGGGATGGGCACCATCATATATCAGACATTTTTTATCTCGGAATGGCGCTTTGGTCTTACATATAGTGTATGTTCACATACATATTGTTTTAGTGTGCGTAAGTTTTGGAGTTTTGTTTAATATGTTTACTGTTTAGTGCGGGAAACCAAACAGAGAAAATATTTTCGCAGTGATCTGATATAACATTTATAACAGCTTAAAGCACGACGACAAACATGTAAATAGAATGAGTAAAGTAGTATGATCATGTAAAATGTATTATATGTATGCCGATGACATCCAAAGACGATACAAATAGTTTGCAAATTACTTAGACAACATTGTTAAATGGGCGCATGATAATGGTATTATAATTAATGTAAAAGTAAAGTAAAAGTAAAGTTACAGCCTATATACGTCCCACTGCTGAGCACAGGCCTCCTCTCATTTCTGAGAGGGTTTTAGGGCAAGGAAGTGTCCACCGCGCTGCCCCAATGCGTGTTGGCGAACTTCACATGTCTTCGAAATATTTTTTTTCTTATTTCTCTGACATGCAGGTTTCCTCACGATGTTTTCCTTCACCGCCGAGCACGTGGTAAATCAGCACTTAAAATTGCAATTAACAATTTAATTGGTGCCGGCGGGGATGGAACCCGGTTTGCTCGCGTACTGTGAAATTTACAGCGAGCGCTAACCATCTGAGCTACCACGGCACATATTAACATAAATTTGGTTTTGCTTACATAATTAATGTAAGCAAAACTACATTTATGTTAATATGTTCGCCGTACAAGCAACAAAAACACGCTGATATTGCTAATTAAGGGCCATATCTACGATTGTTTTCATAGAAATATCAATGTAAATGACTGTAAATGTACAAAGTTAGAACAAGTTTCATGCTATAAATACTTAGGACTAACTATATACAAATTTTGTATGGAGTACACATGTTGAGCAAATTTGTAACAAATAATGTGGTGTGTTGGGTAAATTGTACCACCTAAAATTTGGGCTAAGCAGAAGTATGTTACATATGTTGTACTATGCGCTCGCGGATACAACTATAGACGGGTTGGGCAGTTATGGACTTACGTTCCCAGTGTATTTAAATAAAATCGAAGCATTGCAAACAAGGTATTTTTTTATTATGTGCGAGCAGCTATGCATGTCTAGGGAAAAAGACCAGTATCACTGCGACCTAAAAGATCTATTGTGATCGCTGCTATGGCTATAGTTCACGGCTAAGCCCTATGTCTTCAATGAATACAAGGAGTTGCTTAGCCGTGAGCAATTTAACGTCTTCTGGGCGGAGTACATAGTTTCCCAGATGAGTGTTACGTTTGCGCAGTAAGGGTCCGCACTCAGTTAGGAGGTGCAAAGGCGTTTCTTCCGTTATGGAAAAGAACCGACACATCCTTGAGTTGCTTAGACCCAGGATGGACATGTGCTTTTTAAGACAACAGTGTCCAGTTAGGGCTCTACAAACAAGGTTGTTAAAGATACTAGTAAATAATAAAGTGAAAATTGAAAATTGCGTGTAATAAGGAATATGATAAACTTTTCAAAATTTGCAAAATTGTACCTGTAGACAAAAAAGTGAAAATAAAGTTAATAAAGGAACAGTTTAATAAAAATTTGTTTAAAGAAGAAAGAGAATATGGCTACCCAACTAGTCAATCCACTAGAAAAGGAAAATATGTAATACCTAAAATTAAAAATTATTTCGATATGCCCACAAGACGATGGATTATCCCAAATTATATAACGAGCTGCCTCCGGCCCTGCTTAGTAAAGTTATTTCGAAAAATCATTTAAAAAATATTCTAAGAAAAGATTATCTATCATTGTGTCCATAAGGGTAGGCCACAGGCCACATGTAACGTACTGTTAAAATTAGCAATTCATATGTGATGTGTGCTGTTTGAGTGTGTGTTGAATTAGTGTTAATATATTTACGCACTTACATAATATGTGTAAGTATATTTAAAAAAACTAATGAACCAATTTGAATATTTAGCTGATGTAGACCTAATTACAAACATTGTACTAAATATGCATAAATAAAATAAAATAAATGTTACTAGATGTTGATGATGAACGCAAGAAGTGAAATTGCTTACGGCTAAGCAACTCCTTCTATTCATTGAAGACATAGGGCTTAACAGTGAACTATAGCCATAGCGATGATCTTTTAGGTGATGATACTGGTCTCTTTCCCTAGACCTGCATAGCTGCTCGGACATAATTTAAAAAAAAACTAGGTGTTAGTATGTGTATAAGAAATTATACTTAAGATTACATAAACATAAGCATGTAAGAGGAGAATTACAGCCGACAAACTGTTATGCAGTTCGGCAGAAGAAAATGTTAAAAACGTTTATTGTATAAATGGGAGAAAATAAAATAAAATATTGCGATTGCTAATCCGTCTGCAAAGCGTGACAACTATGGTAAATTTGCCCATGGGGCAATTTATGGGGAAAGCCTATGCTAAGACTGGACATTTGATAGGTAATATTGAATGAATGTATAGTTTATTTTGCCGGTAGTATTCATTTATTGTAAACGTGTAAAATGTCATATACCATAGTTGTCAAACTGTGTGTCTGCCAACTGTAGATTACGTAGAGTTTTGGCGGGAACTTGGCCGTCGACGGACTGTCGCTCCTGTTTTGTCGCTTGAATAATGGTTTGAAGTGGATTTTAATTCTTAAAAGTGATGTGATTTTGTGAATTAAGTGTCTGCGCGTGTGAAATATTAGAGAAAACGACGAAACAAGTGCTTTGACGTTGATATAAACCTCAAGTTAATTTGATCGCTTGGGCGCCTTATGAACTTGAGTGGCTGTCGTCATCAACAATCCGCTGCGTTGAGCTGTCATCAAAATCTCCCAAAAACTTCGCAATGTGACGCATCAGCATATTGTGAAGAAAAAATATATAAAATGAAGATTCTGAAAGAAATGATAGGCTCAGAAGGGCTAGTACCCAGAGCCGTAAAGCCAGTTAAAAAAAATGTAGATTACGTGGGAACTGATGTTGTTGACAATTTTTTAATGTTTTTTTAAAGCCCTCATGTAGGTCAACTATAGGTATAGGCACATATATCTTATTCTGATTCATAATCGGTGTACAGAAGCGGGACATTAACCCCTTCCGTTCTGATTTTTCCGCCTGACAGGGCCGGATCAACCTTGAGAGAAAGTAGGCAACTGGCATGTGAACTACGCGTCGCTTAACAGTTTCCCTGTCCGAACACAATAGTTAAACAATTGAAACGTTTATGTATGCTTCATGGGACAGGGAAATGGTTAAGAACCTTGCGGTTTAAAAAAAACATTTTGATGTGATATTGGCTGTTGTAAAAATGAAAATAGCACGGTTTAACCCTATCATCCGATGGAAAAAAGACTATAAATATTTTTTTTGCAGCATTCTTAAACATTTATATGCTAACATATTTTTTTTTTGTATATTATGCTTATAAGTACTTTAAATTTTTTAGAATTTGTCACGTTATTTGAACTGAGGCTGTTACTGCGGCTGGGACTAGTCAGGAATCGGTATATTAAGCAAAAAATTTACATATTGCTGTCCAATTTTGACCATGAATCTGATGACCCTGTGCTTCTAGCAAACTCTTTGGAAAAAATATGTGACGTTGAACTTGTTGATATATTTAAAGAGTTCCTCAGATTTCTGACACCTGAACAAGCGGAAAAAATAGACAAATTTAGGGATTACTTCACTCAGGAATGTGCTCCAAATTTGTTGAAGAGGATAAAGGTAATCATTTTTTTACCATTTTTAATGACATGCAATCAAATAGTACACCTGTTGGTAGTGGCTACTGTAGCCTATTAACACCTGTAACCAACAATGAAGGCCTAAGGTGCATTTTCAATATTTTAATAGGATAAGGTGACAAACGAGTACATATTCCACCTGATGGTAAGTGGTTGCTGTGGCCCATAGACATCTACATCTATACTCAAATACGAACCAAAATACAGATGCGTTGTCACCTGTGAGGACTAAGATGGAATGACTCGTTTGCACCAAAAAGGGTCTTTGGTTCTCTACACTCACAATACGACTCTTATAACATAGTCAACCAAATCTAAGAAATACATTTTGACAGCTGTCAGACTTATTGCACCAAGCATGCCAACCAAAAAATGGGAACGTACAATATTCGATTCTTAAATAATCAGAGTTGGTAATCATTTACAGTTTGGTTTGAATAATGCAAAAATAAATTTAAAACAAATAAGTAAAGAATCATGTCCATTATTGAACTGAAAATTTTCTAACGCTAGACGCGTGATGTAAAATATCTTATAAAATTGCATATTTTTTTTTATTTCGTATCGCATAATTGAATTTTCAAATAAAGCCAGAAAAAAGTAATGTTACTTTGTTTATCGTTCTTAATAGACTTTTGGAGACTGAACGTGCTTTACAATGGCTCAAAGGCCCAAAAGCCATGCCAAAATATATTAAAAACATTTTTTCCACGTTCCGTTTCAGACTGCGAAAAACTTGTTCATTCATCATGTGGTTTATGAATGTTCAAAATAACTAATTTCTTTTTTTTATAACTTATTAATATATGATATTAGTTTATGATAAGGTACGATTTTTAATGGTTTTATACTATGGTGTGGAAAGAAAAATAAGTGTACAGTCCTTATTTAACAGCTGTTATAACCTCAAAATTCAATCAAGTGACAGGTCAATCAATGTATGGAAAGTGGGCATGATTCTTTAAAACACAAGATTTATCAGTTTCTTAGTATTTGTTGTTACTGCTTATTTCTAGAGGCAAAGTTATAAAAATTTTAAATTGAAACTAGATTAAAAATAAATTTATTCAATCACTTTCAGTACAACTAGTTGAGCTGTCGTTGTTTAGATGAATTATTATTTGATTTTCAATAATGCAGTCAAAATTAATGTCTCTATGTGTAAAAAATAAATAAACTTGTTTTATTCATGATTCATGTAATTTAAGGAATTATAAAAATAAAAATTTAATTATACAAATAATACATTTCAAAAATTAATGATTCGATTATTTGAATAGTTTTACCGATTATTTGAATATTTTTGCCGATTATTCGCATAACAATGAATTTTAACCATCCAAACACTACGGTTAGGTACATAATAACATATCATTGAAACGAAGTCAAGTAAAAGAGTTGATACTGGTTATTTTTTTTTAAATTTTGCTTTGTTTGAAAGATTCGAATTTGAAAAACTTTTTCGAAAAACTTCATAATTCTTCAGATTTACGTAAAAGGTTATTTTAAATCGTGTGAGTACACTTGTGTAAAGTTATCGCGGAATGATTAATGTGAAACGTCAAAAGGTATTTCTTAGATTTGATTGACTATAAGATCGTAATTACTAACAATCTTTTATTTTACTCTCTTAACAGCCCTTAAGTTGAAACACAGAATGAGGAGACATTTCCTGCAAGACGGTCAACGAAAACAGTAAAATTCTGAAATGAGTCCATATTTGACCTAATCGTACTTCTAACAGGTGTCAAGAATCAATTCTACAACCATATAAATTTATAATTTAATTTCTTTTTTTAAGGATGTGGTAACGGACAAAAGTAAAAGGCACGCATTACTGTCTCGTCTTATTACAGCATTTACCGACAACAAGTCAACAGCGTGCATGACTTGCAGCGATCTACTCAGGCTCATGGACGGGTATCCTGAATTAGCCCAGTATACCTTCTCTTTGTTCCCACATAAAAGACCAAGGTATGACAAAAAATCGTGTACCATTTTACAATAACCTATTATAACTTTATCATCGTAATATTTAGAAACAAAACCAAAACCGCGCTCGATTTATTATTATAAAAATGTATTTATTATAAAATTTATTATAAAAATGCACTTTACGTACACAATGTCCAACAGTGTAATTTTACGGGCTGTAAACAAAGAAAGAAAAAAGACGTGTGCGTAAGTGCGTGTCAAGAATTTGAGAATGTTGATTTGAAATGCACGCGATTCGCCTATCTTTATTTATTTATTTAACCGTTCGTAAACACAGGTATTGTAAAAAAAGCAAAATATTATTTTGGTACTAAAACAGGCCTTTCTTTATTTGTCTGTGTATTTGTATAAAAAAATAATGAAAATAGAAATATCATCATGGATTTGTTTTTTCAAATAATAGTTACGGGGCATATAAGAACTCCACTCCAGTAATTTAAACCAGAAAAATATATAATATTTTTCTGGATATATGCTAGTTAGTTATTGTGATGAAAACATGATACTATTAATTTAATAACGATAGAAAAAAATCACAAAGATACCTCTAAAAATTTTTAAACGTGTAAAAACCATACTAATATACCACATATCATTCTGATTTTTGTCAGATTATAATAATCTGACAAAAATCACAAGCAACATATTAACTTTATAATGTTTTAATTTTTTTGTCCAACTTGTTGATTTCTTTTAAATAGCATAATTCTTATTTCTGACATAATATGTACGCGTGTGTGCGTAAACGCCTGTGTACAGAAAATCCAGGCCGAGGCCTGATGCTATATATACGTGTCGCTCTTTTTCCGCAGTATTTACGTAAAGATTGTTTAATGTATTTGTATACAACATGTAACATAATTAACGCACTTTGAGAAAGTAGTTTGTTCGGAATCGTTTACTGAATCGATTCCTATCATTTTTAATATAGGTAATTTTTTATCCCAAAAATAATTAAAACTACGTAAATTACAGTCACACTAAATCTGTACAGTCAAAACAAACTGAAATGGACCGTAACTTAAGGCAATAAGACTTTTAAGAGTGCAGTTTTATTTGTATTATTACAAATTCTGTCATTCAATAAAAATAAAGAAAAATGAACTTTATTTCAAGCACCTTAAAGTCTTTGCGTTCGTGGATTTGTACTGTGACCACAACATTCTTCCGGAATCAGTATAACTAATTTGATAAATAATCAGTGGATAAAAATGTTTAACCAAAAATTCAGTGTATGTATTATGATTATAACAAAATATACTAATTGGGGTGTCTGAGGGTGTGCGTTAATTACATTACATATTGTATATTTATTTTCAAATTCATTGTTTTATAAATATTTTTCTTTCCATAAATATTCTTTTATCGTGTAAAGATAAAATATTTTAAGTTAACATAGCGTACCTTGTTAGTAATTATCATTTGTAAATATGGGACATAAAGTGAAACCCGTTACAAAGAGTAAAAAACGCTCATATAAATCAAACGCCTAACGTATAAACGATATTAAAATTTTATTATTACTAAATATTTATTTTTATAACAATAAATCTGTGAGTTTTAGCAACGTAGTTTATTACAGTTGTGTATTTGGTTGCGGTATGGATTTGCACTATGCACTCGAGAGTGCCCGGGTTCGATTCCAGGAATATGAAGTCAAATTTTCTTTTTTGTCTTTTATTATTTAAATAGTTTTATAAATGAAAAAATGTATTAATTTATGAATGTTAGGTTTTTACTTGTAGCTTAACAATTTTTCAAAGTCAGATACAAACAAATAAATGAAATGCAAAATTACCAATCTTGTGAACCATAGAACTAGTATATTTAGAATTGACATTCTAAATATACTAGTTCTACACACACAGGAAAATCATTGCGAAATTATTGATATAAGTAAAAAGAAGCTCATAGTAAGCTTACAATATATTCATAACGATTCATAACAAAACGTTGTGAATTGAATCGCACACATAGGAGTGCGCACACGCTTAGTTTTCCCCCACAAATAACATTATAAAGCTGAAACTAAATGTGGAATAATGTAAATTAAAAAAAACCCCTTATGTATATCATACAGATTTATAAACGGCGCCACTCGACATTTTTTAATAGGGATTCTTGAATAATATTTTTTAAGTTTAATCGAATCAGTTTTATTTCAAAATCACCTACATCCTTAAATTTTCAAGCAACACTCAAATTAAAAATAATTTCATTGTCCCATCCATTTGTTTATTAGTTATACCTATATCTTACTTGCGCTCTATTTATTAAAGCACTCGTAACCTCGCTAATCCGTTAGTTTAACCTCACTGTCGTTAGATGGCGTTCACGTTGATTGTGTCAATGTGTGCGTGCATCATTAGAGGTCACTTGGCTCTTGTAGTCCCCAGTTCCATCACATATAGTTTATAAAAAGTTGGTGATTTTTAAAAGATTATTTTGTTTTTATTTTTTTTATTAATTTAAAAAAAAAAAAAAAAAGAAAAAAATGAAAGGGGGAAGTGTTGGTTGTTTTTGTGGTTGTTTTTTTCTTGTTTTTTTTTTTTTTTTTATCCTATTTTCTTATATATTTGTTTTTTTTTATTTTTTTTTAATATTTTTTTTTTAGGAAAGAAAGTTATTTTGGTTTTTTTTTTTGGGGGGGGGGGGGCACAGAGCAAAAAAAAAAAGTAGAGTTTGAAGTTTTTTTTTTTTTGGTAGGCTTTTTTTATTATTTTTTATTTAAAAAAAAAAAAAAATAAATAATGTTTTTTATATTATGATGGGGCCCAAAAAAAAAAAAAAAAAAAAAAAAAAAAAGAAGAAGTGGTGGTTTTTTTTTTTTTTTTAACCCCACAATAAAAATTTTTTTTTTTTTTTTTTTTTTTTTTTATTATTATAAAAAAAAAATTTAAAAAAAAAGGGGGGGAAAAAATTGTTTTAAAAAAAAAAAAATTTTTTTTTTTTTGGGGCAATATCCTCTTATCTCACAAAGGCAGATGAGACTTACTTGTACTAGTTACAGTAGCTAGTAGTTGTGATTTGTGGAGACACGTGTGTTTGTATGCATAATTGCAGGTAGCATTACTTATAACTATTTTTGGTAATTGCAGTTAGCATTACTTATTACTTATTTTTACCACGCTGCAAGTATAATATAGTTGTAGCACGAATGGGTCGGCTCGACCGGGGCAGAAACGCGCTCTCATAGAATACCAGCGTAAAATAGCAGCATAATGCTCTTGTGTTTCGTATGGTGAGTGTAGAGAATCGGAGACCCTTTTTACTGGAATTGAGGCATTCCATCTTAGTCCTCAGGGGTGATAATGCATATGCATTTTTGATTCTTAATTGAGGATAAAACCATAAAACACGTCCGTGGCTTGATAAAACAAAGTACAGTTTTCCATTACAGACAAATAGTGCGACCGACTGTTTCTAGAAGTTTGAACGTGGAGTCAAGTAGTACAATTGAGTCAAGTGTACAAAATAATGTTACACGAGATGAAGAGGACGAGCTTAGGATATGTGATGAAAGTCAAACTGGGATGGATTACGAGGATGACCATTCGTCAAGGTAATGGAATGGATGAATATGAAGATAAATAATAATATGACCGTTGCCGTAACAGTCACAGTACACTGCTGAACACAGGCCTTTTTCAATTATTATTTTATTATTTTTACTATTTACCATACTTTTTATTATTTGCCATAGTTGCCAGGCTTGGCAAACGGGTTGGCAACCGCAGTTTTTTTATTTTTAGTAATTATTTGAATGATGCTGCTGCCCCCCTCCCGATTTATTTCTCTCTGATGACATCCACGGGATGATATTATGGGGTAGTAGATATTTTTACACCGCTACAACGATAAAGAAACAAATTTTGTATGTTGTAAAAAAGGAATTTTCGAATATTTTATATTCATATTTATTTATTGATAAAATATAAGCTTACAGTATATACATATATATAACCAAATCGCTTATATCTATACTAAACTTACAAAATAAAATAAAATACACAAGAAAAAAAATAATAATAGTTAAATATTAACATACACAGTATAAATTACAGCCACAACAGTTTATAATGAGATCTTTTTACTTTATCATAAATAAAACTTAATTACCTAAACTTATACTACTCTTCTATCTTACGAAGGTTATTTAAGAAAATTAACACATTTTTATACATTACGCTAGGTTTGTCAAAAAATATATCTGTTCTGTATTGGCACTGAGGAAACAGTTTATTAGTCTAACGGCTCTGAAGTGGGACAGTTATCCGCGTGTGGGGAGCGCCACGTATGCGGACAGGAGAGGAGTCTACGCTTTCGTCTTCAAGCGCCTCGCATATATTGGTCCGGTACATAAAGATGTATGGTCTCACGTACTGCAGAGTTACCTACATTATTAGTTAACAAAAAATAATAATGTATTATATGCATAAGTTCCTGCCTACACTAGGGTATCCACACCAATGATGACTGATATAGAAATGGGTAGTACCCATATTGGCGTTTGTACAAATATCTGGCGAAGTTACGTTGGATTTTTTCCACCATCATTATATACATGGTTTTCATTAGTATAACCATTTTGGTATATATACATGTATGATTGGTAGTTATTGATTTATAGGGAACTCGTCTACTGATGACTTTATTAAGCTTATTATATAGGATCTCAACAGCTACATTTACGTTCTGTTGGTGCATTAGGACTGTCCAGTCCAAGTCATTTGTATCAGTGTACAAGCCGTAGAGATCCGCTTTACGGAAATTCCATTCTGTGCTTAGGTTCTGACATGGCGGAAATGGTATGTTTATTACAGCACTTGTTGGTAGTCTAAGCACGATCTCTAACGAAGGATGATAAGCATCAATAGGTACCCCTGGTCCAACTTCAAATAACACAGTACAACTTCCGGAGCCTAGATTAGGCAATACCGAATCCAAGATGCATCCATATTTATTACAAGCATTACATTGCTGTAAGTTGAAACTTTTTAAGAAATTATAAAACTGAGTTTAAACTGATTTATTACAAGACTTTAAGTTGAAATCATCAACAATCAAGAATTTATAGTCAGTCTTAATGGCATTTTCTATACAACTTAGTACATCAAGGTATTGTTTGTCGTTGAAGTTTGGTGGTAAATATGCAACATACACTAAGAATTTAATATTTTTAGACGTTAAAATAGCAAAATTCTTTATCATCGGTTAAACCATATATGTTTGTAATCCTTTTAACGGTAAAACTATTCTTTACTACTAAAAGAACACTACCCTATCCGACGTTACTTGCACGATCCTTCCTTAGCACAATATACTCAAGAGGGTACAGTTCAGAGTCCTATACAGAATCGTTGAGAAAAGTTTCTAAGTATGATAAGATCACTTGATATTATAAAGATATATTATTATGAAAAGTAACAGTTTTTGTGCGTAGGCCTCTTACATTTTGATAGTACAATTGTTTTTTTTTTAGATCGTACTTTATTATTACGTTTATTCGGTTTTGTGGCCTGTTCTAAACGAGAAAAAACTTAGTACTATCTACTTGCGGATTGGTCTTTCGAGGTGTGAATATTGGGTAACCATAGTAGTTATAGTCAATATTTATATTATCTACATATTTTTGTAAATATGTTGTGTTCCCTTTATAGTAATTTTCCCAGTTTTAAAAAGTACATTTCAAATGAAGTTACGAAATTGGAATCATAAAAGTATGCATAATGATTGTTTTATAATTCCAAATACATTAAATTATTAAATAATTCTATTTTATAATTATATATTGGTGATCCACATACGTATGTAGGTTCAATATAATTATATTAGTATGAGAAATATGGTGTAATGCTTCCCTTATGGTTTTTACTAACTATATACAATCACATGTGGTCCTAAAATATTTTTCATCTATCATAATAATACAGTAGTCCCACATCGTATCAATGCAATTTTTATTCAATGTTCTGAAGTAAATATTTAATATTTTATTATATATATATAAATATTAAATATTTACTTCAGAACAGAACACTATTCGGCACGAAATAGCAGCTATAGTCAAAGTGTTTATTGAACGTAGCATCAACAGCTGACAGCGTACTCCAGGATGAGCTGTTAATCAGGATACACAATTTGGGTCTTTTACTTTGATTGATTTCTGAGTTTACATTACTTGTATGATTAATTAGCGAGGATTCTTCGGATTCTTTTGCTTGTACTGCCTATTGAAGTTGTAGATTAAGGTCCAATATTTTATTTTCGGCTGACTTCAGTTGCAGCTCGAGATCTTTAAATTTCTGCTAGAGGGTTAGGATGTTCCTGTTAGAGAATTCATTTGTTTTGTTGTCACTGGATGTCCTGGGCGGTGTGGCTATTATATTTATATCTGAATATTGTAGACAACTTTTAATTTTCTTTTTGGTACTACATTTTGATTTACTTTCCTTTGGCGGTGTTTTAGATAGAAAAGCCTTTATGTGTTATTTTCTTTGTTAGGTTGGACACTTGTGAACGGAGGTCGTTATTGTCTAGAATAATGTTTTCAAGTTCATTTTGTGTTTTGGCAAGGTCCATTCGTAGCTCTTCTATGATGTCTCATGTCCTGAATAGAGACAGCTTCCGTCATTGTGTAATCCATACTTTTTGATAACAGGGTTTCATCAGTGGTTAGATAATCGGAAAAAATGTGAAATGAAGAGATTTTCGTTGATTATTTTCCTAAAATGTTTAATACGTTGGGACTGTTATCACAGACATTTAAGTATGTATAAATCTCTTTGTTACACAATGTCATTACAATTGAGAAGTTGCGTTTTCATTATAAGTTTATGGCTTAGCACGCACTGCGATTAAACGCGAGCGGTTTAGGAATAGCTGAAAACGCAAAACTGCATACCATTACGCACTGCGGCTGGAGTTTTGCTTAATTTCATTTCAGTACCACCATAGATTTCGAGCAAGTAGGGTGTGTTGTAGCTTTGGCTTTTAAATTAAAAAATAGGAAACGTAAACAATGGCGCTGACATAAGTACTGGCTACATCCACTAACAGATAAAACACATTTGAAAGGATACATTTGCTACTAATTAGTACCGCAAAAAATGACTGTCCTCTGCACTCGTTTAGTCGAAACCGAATGCGGTTAACCGCAGTGCGTGCGCTGCCATACTATTACGATTGGACACATAAAAAGCGCGCGCTTACAAACCGCGGTCGAAGTGTAGCAAGTTACGTTTTTAAAATCAGTCACTGAAAAAAGTCGCTAATGTGTGCGCTTGTATAGAAAGCAATAGGTTACATTTTTTTTGCGGTTTCATACGTGCGGTTAAACGCGAGCGTTTAATCGCAGTGCGTGCGAAGCCTATCGGTTTGTAGAGTATGAAAATACATAAAACAATGCCTTATTGGTTTGCTCCTCAATTTTTGTGCACATTTTATTTATATATTTATATATTATTGATATATTACCCTAACGAATATCCGTCCTTTCATCCATTTCTTATCTAATTACTATAAAATACGACTAATATTTCAGAAATAAATATTACACAACTCTTACATTTTCTTAATAATTTAACTTTCCTTTTATGAAATCTGTAAAATTTATTTTATTTCTAAGTAGCGCAGCCCTAGTGGAAAAAAAATCGTAGCCATCATTGACAAAAGTGAATGTTTCTCTATTCGTATTGATAGTATCTAGGGAATAATCACATTAAAATAACTTGTATCATTTTTAGTACTGGCGATGTCAGTGATACTGAAGAAAATCAATTGAACGAAAATGAGAATAGTGACCATAACAATGCAAATAAAGATAGCGATAGAATAATTAAAGAAGAAAGAGATAATGCTGAAAATTATAAAGGTGATCAAAACATGGACTCACCAATAGAAGAACAGTCCCAGCCGGTTAGTATGAAAATCTGGTCTATACTATCTTAACATCACCTTTCTCCATTACACTAACACACAGATATATTTTAACGATCTAAACAGTTCACTTTCATTATTAATTCAAAAAATTTATTATTAATTATAACGATCTAAACAGTTCACCTTCATTATTAATTCAAAAACGGTTCTCGAGTGGCAGCCTCGTACCGGCAAGGGCGACCCCCTTCCCCCCACTAGATGGAGTGACGACCTGGTAAGATATGCAGGAAGTCGATGGATGTAGGTGGCTCAGGACCGTGCTTTGTAGCATTCCTTGGGGGAGGCCTATGTTCAGCAGTGGACTTGTGAAGGGCTGTGATGATGATGATTTCGAAATTATGATATTACATCAAAATCCACACCGGTTCAAGAACAATTCCTTCTCATAGACGATCTGGCAAAGAATTTGCTTTTTTAAACTTTTTTTGATAACAACGAAGTGGCATACGAACTTACAGTCAATCTGATAATAAGGGGATTATATTCAATGAACACCTGCAGTTTACTTTTAACAAAAAAGGCTGCAGATGCTTTCCAACCTGTAAATATACTTTTACGTGGTAGAGCCATGCTGCAGTTATATTAGTAGTATAGTTGTAGCACGAATGGGTCGGCCCGACCAGATAAGGACCACACTCTCACAGAATACCAGCGTCAAATAGTAGCTTAATACTGCTGTGTTTCGTATGGTGAGTGTAGAGAAACGGAGACCCTTTTTAGTGGAAACGAGGCATTTCACCTAAGTTTTCACGGATGACAACGCATCTGCATTTTGATTCGTAATCGAGGATAGATGTAGATGTCTATGGGCCACAGTAGCCACTTACCATCAGGTGGACCGTGTGCCCGTTTGTCATCCTATCCTATTAAAAAAAACTTTATACCCTTCAGACCGTAACTCAATAGCTGTGCACCCTGCCACCTACCCAAACGGCTTCTTAGACATATAACGGGTTTTACCACTTAATGACAGAACAGTCCACCGAAGAAAATACGAGTATGTCTCATAACTCGAAGGACTTTAATATGGAGCCGAACCAAAGATCGAGTAGTCTTACTTAAAAAAGTATTCCTTTTTCTTCTTAATTTTATTCTACTTTTTACTTAATTTTCCCCACCAGATAGAGTGACGAGCTGGTACTGGGCTAGATAACAATAAATAGAGTGAAGACATGCAAATAGTTGTTGCATTGAGATGGCTCCGAACCGTGCTTTATGACATTCTTTGGGGGCTTTTACTTAGCAGTAGACTTGTGAAGGGATGTAATGATGATAATGATTGCTTTTTACTTCTTAAACATGCTAATTTTAAAATTCCATAAGTAATGCATTTCTCTTATTTAGTGAACTTTTATGCAAGCTAATGTTGTTAGCTTAATGTTGATTTTGATGGTAATCATTTGATGCTTCCATTGTCTTGACGCTGTTGGTACTACGATACTTTTGCAGCAGAAGTTGAACCGTTTCGTTTTGAGTCCTTGCACACTGCATCCGATCCAATTCCGAGAAATGTTCATACAATGTAGCCGTAATGAGGTTACAGTTTCGTTTTCGTTTCCGTAGAAGTCGAGCATATCTTTCATTTCGAGGTAACCACAGTGTTATTTGTATTAACGCTTGCACAATGCTTCTGAATAGATTCGGAAACATCAACGGGCGGTGGTGATGTTGACGGTATATACAGAACTTTTCATTTCTCCTGCGTCCACTGACCTCTATATATACAAGTACGCTGGACTGGCTATACACCATGACATGATGAAGCGATTTGATTTCCGCCATTTTGGCGCTGACAGCAGAAGTGCACGTCCACGGAACTAATAATAGGGATGAGACAGTGTAGCAAATTATATCGATAAAAATTCTATACCCTACCTATACCTAAATAGAATGGACTCCATGGATAGATGGACTCTACCCGTAACGTCCATTCTATTTATGTATCATATTAATGTAATGCCATTATCATTCATCATCATTAAACCCCTTCACAAGTCCATTGCTGAACATAGGCCTCTCCCAAGGAATGCCACAAAGCACGGTCCTGAGCCACCTGCATCCATCGACTTCCTGCATGTTTTACCAGGTTTTAACTCCATCTAGTGGGGGAACGTCCTACACTTCACCTGCCGGTACGAGACTGCCTTTCGAGAAACTTTTTTCCCCATCGGTATTCGGTTCTTTGTGCTATATGGCCGGTCGATTGCCACTTCAGCATACTAATCCATTGGGCGATGTCGGTCACTCTGGTTCTGCTGCAAATATCCTCATTCCTAAGTTTGAACCCCTGAGCATAGCCCTTTTCATAGCTCGCTGAGCGACTTCAAGCTTCCTCATACGGCCAGCAGTGAAAGACCTCGTCTCAGATCCATAGGTCATCACTGGCAACACGCACTGGTTGCACAATCTAGTTTTGAGGTATTCCTGACGAGAGGATGTGTTGTAATCTCCCGAACGCTGCCCAGCCGAGTTGAATCCGTCGATTGACCTGTCGGTCGAAGTTTGACTTACCTAGTCAGACTATTTGTCCCAAGTAAAAATACTCGTCAACAACTTCAGCTAAGTGCGCCCAAAAACCACCGGCATAGGTGTGACATGGACATTAGACATGACTTTTGTTTTGTCCATGTTCATCTTATGACATATCCGTTGGGAGACACTATTGAGGTCATTGGACATAGTGCGTAGGTCCTCCAACGATTCTGCCATAAGGACTATATTGTCGGCAAATCGAAGGTAAGTGACGTACACGCCATTGACGTTAATACCGTATCCTTTCCAGTCCAGTAGCTTGAAAACTTCTTCCAATGCATTCTTCTTCCTTCTACAGTTGGATTAGTTTTGCACTCTGGTTCTGTACTCGGATAGCCATCGTAGCCCTTAGACCATTCAACTAAAAATTATTAAGATTAAACTATCTACACAAAATAAAATTAAAAACATAATTTCTAAAATAATTTATTGTCAACCGTTCATTTATTTCTAGTATTATAAAAAACAAATCAGCTGCTATGATAACTATTTATCAATACGGGTGTTACTATATAAAAATTTATGTTTGTTCGTACTTTCTACGATGCTATACCGTTCATCAGATTGTGGTAAAACTTAGTCAACTTATTGGTTGCACTTGTGCGATGGTTATACGCAAGGGATAATTAACTGACACTAGGTGGCGTGTGTATTATACTGACTACTTATTTGAAAGTTTTAGAAAGTTATATATCATTCTATTTCAATGATTTTATTATCATTCCTAATTATACAATGTAACTGTTCCACATTTTTAACGATATTTCCACAATTATTTCTTCTGCAGCAGCAATGCGCCGGGTACGAGCTAGCAAGATAATATTAAATAATATAAACTTTGATGAACTTATGATAAGGATATTGAACGACGAGTGAATGCAGGAAATAAAGTAAATGGGGCTCTACACTCTATTGTGAAAAGTCAGAATGTGTCAAAAAAGGCACGTATGGCAATTCACAGTGCTGTATTAGTCCCTACTTTAACGTATGGTAGTGAAATTTGGGTGTGGCAGAAGAAGCACGAGAGTAGAATAAATGCAGTAGAAATGCGGTCGCTAAGGAGTATGTTAGGGCTGAATCTGAGTGACAGGGTGAGAAACTGTGTGATAAAAGAAGAGTGTGGTTTGCAAGATGATGCGGTGACCAGGATTAAGAAAGGAATGCTTCGGTGGTTTGGTCATGTAGAAAGAATGAATGCGGAAAGACTGACAAAGCAAATATATGTTGCAGAAGTGAATGGAAGAGTCGGAAAGGGACGTCCTAGGCGGAAGTTTGTCGACCAAATTGGCGATATACTAAAAATGGGCCAAATTAAGAGTACCCTTAACCGACGAGCATGTATGCGTAGGTATATGGATGAAGAGGCGAGAAAGGTATGTCAGGATCGTGCTAAATGGAAGTCTGTAGTCTCTGCCTACCCCTCTGGGTGACAGGCGTGAGTGTTTATGTTATGTATGTTATGTTATAAACTTTGAATTACATAGTTATCAGTTATTTACAACGTCATTTTCGAAATTAAAATAACAATATTAAAAAAAAATAACTGAAATTATCATACAGTCCTACTTTCCATGGTATCGTCCCAAGAATGCTGGCTACGTGTCCTCTCTGATTGGCTATACTTAGCCTCCTTCAAGCGAGGAAACAACAAACTAAACAACTTATTACCAGCAGCAAAGATCAGTCACCGATACAGTTTTTTTTCAGCCCACTAAAACACTTGCAACGTGACTCGACATCATCAGGCGACCTTTCGACACTTGGCTATGGCCCTTGAATTTGGTGGAAAATGAGGAAAGAAGAAATAAAAAATACATTAGAAATAATAATCTAATACTTTTATACTTACTGGTAGTGGTTTTTCAAAGTGATGCAGTTCTCATGTCTAATAAAACAGTCGTCTGTGAAATGTTTGGAACAAATATGATCATTTTGTTTCGGACGCCAATTCACAATATTTATGCTTTTAAGCCATAATTTTAGTCTAGGTTCAGTTGGAAACCTGTTAATTAATAAACATTTGATAATCGCCTGTTGTTGGCGATTTTGTTTGTTAAGAGATATGGGTAGGAAAGAACATCGATAAGTATTATAGACAAGGAACTCGACAACCCTATTAAAATTTTATTGTTTATCAAAACTCAGTAATATACAGCCAAAGATGTTGGTATATATGATATTAAGATTAGTAACAAATTTGTAAGTACTTATATTATCAAATATTTTTAATTTGTTTAATATTTGCTGCAAATTCACTTATTTGTGAAATGTTATACCACTTCCCTTTTCGTAACGAGTTTTACAGATTACGCACACTCTCATTATTAATAAAAATAATACTTATTATGTAACTAATATTATACACAATTAAAGAACATAAAATACTTTCGCTTTTTAGTTTAAAATTTAAAAATACAGATTTATTAAATAAGACAATTTAAATATGACAACAAACTTTGGCATAATATGTCAATTTTATTTTTCAAGACATCCTTTAGCGGCGCTTCAAATTGACACAGTCATTTTCTATGGTATAGCCAGTCCAGTGTATATATAAAGGTCAGTGCCTGCGTCCTTTACGTTATAATATTAGAGCGAAAAGTTGACGGCGATTGAGAGTACAAATAATAAAAGATATACCTAAGAGCTGTATGAAATAACGCCTCAGAATGTCCAAAACTTTCTTACCCTCAAGTGTTTAAATACAATAGTATATCTTCTCGCATTCCGTTGGACGCATTGTACAATTGACTTCTGTCGGTCTTTTCTAGATTTGCGCTTACTCATATTCGATTTGGATTCGGATGGTAAGCACTGCTCACATCCACTTGTAATTTGCCACCTAAAATTGCAGTTAAAATTCCGTCAGTAGTTATCGATTTTATTAGCTTGTGTGCTTTGAGGTATACAGGTCAGCTCATATTAGACGGAGAATTCCACCTAATGAGTTAAAGTAGTTTCACACATTTTTTTTACATGGGGTAATGCCTACGCATACCTGCCTCGCGGGTGCAAAGAAGGGTTATGTCGGACTCGCACCGACTAAAACCCCTTGGTGTTACACCTTCGTCGCTTATTGGCAGGGCCACGGGAATGCTTTCGCACACATCCGCAGCCCCACCAGCGCCGGCTGCCCCATGGCGGCGCCTCCTCGGAAGAGGACTACTCTCCCCTTTCTCCTTCTAAAGTAAGGCGCACCAGAACACATAGCGCCTTCCTCCACGGCCTCCAACTACACCTGCGCCAGGAAAAACGAGCACTCAGAAGCACTAGCCTTCCTGACCCCAGCGGCGGATCTGGTCTATTGCTCCGCCGCCAACCAAGAATCAGCTGCGGAGGGTAGGGAAAGCGGCGCCTCGCAATACCGACACTCCTCTCCCTCCGCGACTCCACCTCGACTGCAGCGGTAGGGGGAGAAGACACCCCTCTCGCTGCAGCCCACCGGCACACATCCGAAGTGGGCTCGCCAAGCCCAATTGGAGTGGCCATCTCGGGCCGGCCCTTCACCTCGGGCCAGCAATGTAGGTTCCTCTTTGTTCACCGCGGGTGACCAAGCCACGGCTACTAAGCCCTCCCAACCCCACCCCCCGCCACGACAAGGCGGGAACTCATTCGGGGGGAGGGGGAAGTAATTTCCCACCTAATCTAACCTTACCCTAAAGCGAGTTGGGCGTCTGTTTTACTATGTCTCTATAAATATGTTGATATTTTTATAGTAATAGTTATTGAAATTACAGGAAAAGTCGGCAAATGATCTCGATACTAATGAATACAGTGATGATAGTGATATTAAACTTGAATTAGAAATAATATCAGATGATGAGGGAACGGTCAAAATAGAAAATCCCGAATGGCAAAGGTGCGAAGACAAATTGATTTTGGAAATAGTGAAAAATTCTTTAACTCGCGAAGAACGCAAGAATAAAACAGTAAAAGATATTTTGGAGGAGAAAGAAGTTTTAAAAACGATAACTGAAAGTCTGTCGCACAAGTCAGCCAAAGAAGTAACTGAGCGTGTGATGTATTTATTAGAATTGCTGGTGATTAGCGAAAACGTTTAATTTATAATATTTATATATTAGTTTAATTATACATGTTGGTATTTTTCTAAGTTGTTATCAATAAACACATTCACCAAAAATCATTTTATTTACTTGAGCCTTCTATGTATATTTGACCATATATACAATATGTAATGTAATTAACGCACACCCTCAGACACCCCAATAAGATATTATGTTATAATCATAATACATACACTGAATTTTTAGTTAAACATTTTTATGCACTGATTATTTATCAAATTAGTTATACTAATTCCAGAAGAATGTTGTGGTCACAGTACAAATCCACGAACGCAAAGACTTTAACGTGCTTGAAATAAAGTTCATTTTTCTTTATTTTTATTGAATAACAGAATTAGTAATAATACAAATAAAACTGCACTCTTAAAAGTCTTATTGCCTTAAGTTACGGTCCATTTCAGTTTGTTTTGACTGTACAGATTTAGTGTGATTATAATAAAAATCATAGGAATCGATTCAGTAAACGATTCTGAACAAACTACTTTCTCAAAGTGCGTTAATTATGTTACATGTTGTATACATTTGTGAGTGTTCACCGAGTCGGCATCGGAAAACCGCAGTTCATCCATCCACTACAGCGTGACTGGATTTTATTTGACAAAACTACTAAATTCTACTACCTAAACAATTTTCTATCCAATGTCTACTAAAACATTAGCCGCTTTTTAAAAGGGGGTGGTATAATATTTTAGGTCATAACGCATTTCATTTGCTTGCATCGCAAATTTTTAAGTGTTTGCAATTTGGTAGACACAAAACATAATAATACTCATAAAATTAATCCAAAACATTCAAAATAAAATTTCCGTAAATTAAACTAGCTCATTCTGTGTATGTAATGTATGAATATTTAGTTTATTAATTGCGACATCAAAACACCATAAACAGTGAACAATAATCAATTCTTTGTTTGTTGAAATGTGTGTTTTACGTTCAAGTATCAGTTCCGCCAACACATTCATTATCTTACATAATACATACATAAATACTCACGTCTGTCACCCAGCAGGGTAGGCAGAGATTACGGACTTCCATTTAGCACGATCTTGACACCTCTCGCCTCCTTTATATCCATATACCTACGCACACGCTGCATGTTAAGTTCACTCTGTCGTTCACTTCTTGTAACATAGATTTGCCTTGTAACTCTTTTTTTTAAGAGTGATAAAGCAAATCTATGTTGCAAATGTAAATTTAGTAAGTCTATGTAAACCCTGCTCTGAAAGGTACTTAGGCACCAAAAAATGCACAGAAGAACAGTAAGTATCCAACAGGCATTGATTGAGCATTTCCAAATTGATTTTATTTCCTTATAGATTTTACTTCAATAAATTTTATTGATTTCAACATGTGTTGGTTACATTATACAAATTTCTTACATTCAAAGATGTACATGCAAAGTAGTAAATTAGTCTACAAAATTCAAAAGGAACTCCACTACACATTATACGAACTCACTTCTGTAGTGTCTCATGAACACATTATTTAGATCGTAGGAATTTTGACGCTGACAAATTCCAATAGTCCATAATTCAGTACGGACGATAATTAATAACCATGGCATACTGTAACAACTGTATGAGTACTGGCCGTTTTTCGCAGACTGCGTTCGGCGGAAACAAACCGATTCAGTTTATTGCATACTTTGTCAACGTGTGCCTCTCAGGTACAGAATTGATCGATTTGTAGATCTAATGTTCTCCAGACCGAATTTCCGTCATGGCGACCAGTCTCAACGGAGACCAGCTGTCTGCGCAGAACAGGGTTATAGTGCCAGAATGTATGTGCAAGCACAGGCGCACTTTCTATCCCCTTACTCGAATAATCCGATGGGACGAAAATCCGACGCGTCCGGAGCGAGATCAGGCACGGGATCAACTTTACGTGCTTACCGAGGTAAAATACTGCTAACTTCCTGATTCCAGGCTGCTACTACGACCTAGAACCTCACAATCAGCAGCCACGCTTACTACCACTAGACCAACGATGCAGTGACAGCTTTAAATAATCCACTACGCCATATCACACCGTGGGTCAGTGGGTGTCGTAAGAGATGACAGGGAGAAATAAAACAGGGGAGGTAGCATCTTCCTGATAACATTTAATCCGATGTGATTCTTGGGGATTTAAGTTTTTTAATAAAAATCTTTATAATACAGATCCTGCCTTACTTTGGTTGAAAACCTGCTAAAGTGTGTAGTGAAAAATGCTGCCCTTTAAACTTCAAACTTTATTTTTTAACTTTATTTATTTAACATTAAACTAAGAAAAGTAAAAACACACTTTTTAAAAGCTATATTTTTATAAAATTTAACATTGCAGTTAGTATCATATTCTTCATTTTTTTTCATCTTTATAAATGGTTTTTTTCATTAGATTTAACATAACTTTCGTTGGTTTGAATGCAATACAACCGCCATGCTCACCAATGCTTTGTTTAACGTGCAAGATAGACGCTATATTATGTTTATAAATCTGTTTCGTGTTTTTATCTTAACTTTATTTGAGAGAATATTATTTCGCATCCAGCGTTGGACATTGGTAAGCATAACACTCCCTTTGCGAAATATGCAGTGCATACATATTTTAAGTGTCTCTTCTATGACCATAAACTGGTTTTTATGAATACTTGTTTTAATATTATCAACTTTACATACAAATTTTTAAAGTTGTTTATTGAATGTAATACAAACATAATACGAGAAGTACAGGGAAATCCCCCACATGCTGTTTTCCATTTTGTTGTCTAGTTGGTTGTCATTTTAGGCATTTTGAGTTGCCATAACGAAATCTATTTTCAATACCCCAATACTACCAAAACTGCCAGGTTTTGTACCGTCAACCGTTCATGCCAAAGACAAAACTAAGTGGCCAATCCTTTCAAAATGGCAGGAACCTGCCACATATGGTCACACTGTTGTTTAAGTAGTTTAAGTTATCAGTAGACTCGTCTTTTCAGAAATTATTAAAATTTTGTACATTTTGAATTAAAAATCGACTATTTGGCGGCATCAGACGTGGAATTACTAGGTCACCCACCCTATAGCCCCGACCGCACATTGCGATTTTTATTTATTTCCGAAAATAGAAGAAAAACTTCGAGGAAAACTTTATGGATGCCGAGGAAGCAGTGGCTGCGTTTCAAAATACCGTCGAAGAGACCCCTAAGGAAGAGTTGGCAAAGTGCTTTTCTCAGTGGTTCCATCGGATGCAGCGATGTATTGATGTGAATGGACACTATTTTAAAAGATATAATAAAACTAATAACTTGCTAGTTTGTTAAGTTTTTGATTTTCTAAGAACTTTCAGTGTCACCCTTTATACGTGGTAGAGCCATGCTGCAGCTATATTATTAGTCGGCTCGACCGGGGAAGGACCACGCTCTCACAGAATACCAGCTTAATACTGCTGTGTTTCGTTTAGTGAGTGTAGAAATCCGGAGACCCTTTTTTACTGGAAACGAGGCATTCTATCCTTGCCGCAGGGGTGACAATGCACTTGCATTTTGATTTTTAATCGAGGAGAAATGTAGATGTCTATGGGCCACAGCATCCACTTACCATCAAGTGAACTGTGTGCTTGTTTGTCACCCTTATTCTATAAAAAAACAAAAAAGACTCGTATTCGCAACGCATCATTCAAAGCAATTATAGTTTCGATCTAACTTTTTCGATGTGACATCTCCAAGTGAGTTTATCATCCAAATGCAGTTCTAAGTATCGCTCTTGGTGCGAGTGGTGGATCATTTTATTATTAATAGTTAGCGGTACGTGCTGAGGGATAGTTTTATTTTAGACGCAAATATCATATGAGATCTTTTTTGCATTAACAGTTAAAAGATAATATGATACCAGTTATTATAGATATTCAAATGGTTTTATGCTTCCTTAATAATTTCATTAATGTCTTTACCAAAATAAAAGAGACAAACAGGTATCGTTCGCATACAAAGTTATGTTTCCTGTTAACCCTATCTTAGTAATATTATTAATATATACTTAAAATAACAGAGGCCCTAAAATTGATCCTTGCGTTATGCCATATTTTATAAGCCGTGGGCTACTGCAATAATCGCCTGTTCTTATATACTGAAACCTATTATTTAAGTATGATTCCAGAATTTTAAGTGAATTTCCCGTAATACCCAAGTCCCCGAGTTTACGAATGAGGATAGTGTGGAACGCCTTTTTCAAGGAAAATTCCCAAACAGAAGTTTTTGTGCTCGATATTTTTTATTTTGTTATAAGATCTATGGTGGCCGAAAGTGTGTTCGATTTGATTGATTTGTTTGTGAACCAATACTTGGAATTAGATATGAAATTAGGGTTAGATAAGTGATCATTTATTCGATTGTACAAAACTTTCTCGAAGACCTTGGATATCAAGACAGATATTGGTCTAGTTACCTGGATCCGTTTTAGTACCCGATTAGTGAATAGGGATCACTCTCGATATTTTCAGGCTATCTGGAAAATAGCTTGTATTAAAGCGTTTATTTATGCATCGTGTTAGGTTTTCAGCCAAAAGGCTGGCAACTACAATTAATTAATCTTTTCACCATTTACTCTAATATTTCACATGAGCATACATTTAGTAGCGGAAAGTGGGGAGAATTGGGAACACTTAATTTCTAACGCTCAATATTAATAGAAAAAGTCACAGACATAATCAACTTTTACTGCAACATAAATTTTGCTTATCTATCTACTTACTAGTGACAATAAAAATCTTAAAAAACAACGTTTAATTAGAAATATGAACGAAAACAAAAAACATTGCCATTCCTATTTACCTCCGTACCTTACGGGGTTATTGAGATCATCCTGCGGGGGAAATGGGAACAGTATGGTTACTCCAGACAGGTTAAAAACGACATAATTAAATCTTTAAAATAAACTACAATTATTAACTTATGTGGCACATATCACACACGTAACCTTTACTATTATGTCGAGTACACAAATTTTTACAAGAGGGCCCAGTTAACAAATGGTGAACATGATCCAATATTCTATCGGTGGGGATTCATGCTTTTCGTTGCATATTACACAGTGAAATTCCTCTTTGCTTTCATTTCCTTGTAAAGCCTTTTTCAAATTTTTGACTTCTTTACCATCGACCCGTGGCTTCTTTTGTGTAGTTTTAATTTTTTTTCTGTTTTTCTTTTAGTAGAAACTTTTTCGTTTTTAGCTTTCCGCTCACTTTTTTCATTTTTCCTCTAGTTGAGTGTTAATTTAAAATAAATAAAAAGTAAAATCTGGGAATGCTTTTCATTCTGTCGCTTAGAAGTGGTTCCTGTTTTAGGAATAACAGGCCCATTGATAATTTCGGCAAGAGGCACAGGAGTGGAAGGATGAGGAGTATTAATGGTAACACTCAAATCGTCATTTTCTGGAATAGAAGTGGCATCCTGTGTTGGTGTTTGACTATGGTTGACAGTGTTAATGGACTCGTTCCAACTTTACTCAGCTGCAGTTTCACGTACATCGCACTCTGGAGTCTGACTGGTGTGAGATTGGTCTTTACCGTATTTTCAAAGCTGTCTTTAAGTTTGTTAAAGCTGTCTTCAAATTGTTATCAATAGGATGAATTCCAGCGGCTCTAAATCCATTGAGAGCTTTGCTTATGTTGTTTTGTTGTACGCTTTTGTAAAAGTTCTCCAACCTCATAATGGCTTATTGTATAGCTCACATTCTTTTTTGTATGCCATCTTCAGTGAATTGAAGATTGTAAGATCCAGTAGCAGCTGCATTCAAAAGTAATTTGTACCGTTAAAATATTTTTACACAATCACTCAGAAGGGATAAATTAGGGATAAATAAGAACGCAAGGGGTAATTGCGAACGTTCTCAATTACCCGCCTAACGCGGTCCCCAATTACCCGCAGTAGTCAATATAAACAAAATGGCTGCCACCTTCAACAGTATTTTTCGTGAATTTCTAATCACGTGGTGTTTGAAAACAGATAGTACGTTGGCATATGGAGTCTGAACTTAAAATTTTGATATTTACATTTATTATAACACACGACAAAAATATAACAGAAATGCAAAAAAAAAAATTTCGGCTCTCCGTGCAAGCGCGAGTGCGTTCTTTCACTCTCACTATTGTGTACGCACAGAGAGGCGCTGGATGCGTCTGTAGAAACAGGTGCAGGACGGGGTAGTGTGGGGGGAAGTATTACCTACCTAGTGGTTCCCAATTACCAGCCGTTCTTGATTCCCTCACTCTCCCCTACACAAAATTACGCTATAAACCATTATTTAAACAATAATAAGATCAAAAACTTAGTCAGGGCAATTTAGGATCAACATGTATTAAAGCTATTTTCAGACTGCATAAATACCTACAAATTACACAAATATGTATATCACATAGGTTCCTTCTTGTTTTATTAGTTCTTGGTATGTAGTTTCATTCAGGTAAAAGCCTCCTCCATCTGCTTCCATTTGTTTTTATTAGTAGCAATGCTCATACAGTTTTTACCTGCTATATCTATAATTTCATCTGCCCATCTTTTCCTCTGTCTCCCCACTCGCCTTTTGCCTGTCAGACCTAGCCATTTTGTTGTTTGATGAGTCCACCACTTGTCTTTATACCTTGCTATGTGACCTGCCTACTTCCATATCTGTGTTACTATACTGAATGGCATCTGTTATCTTTGTTTTCTTGCGAATATCTGCGTTTTTTATTTTTGTATTTTTCTCAACTTCAGTATAATTCTTTCCATTGCATGTCTACAGGACAAGATTTTATTTTTTAGTTTATAGTCACACTTGAGGACTTGCATAAGTTAAGCTTGTTAGTTTTAGAATTTCTTTTTGTGCTCAGTATTTCTTCCATGTAATAATTCTTCTGTCAACTTTATTAACTCCATCAACCCTGCAGGTAGTTAAGTTCCTGCAAAAACTCCTTACTTGTAGAGAATCATATTTTTAAAATAAGTCACAACCAGCAAACAAAACACTGTAAAATTATAATCATAGGAATCCAAATAATTGTTGTATATAAACAATTTTGTATTATTTTTCTATTTTTAGGATCTGTAGTAATCTATTATATAAAATAATGTTTTTCTTCCTGAGCCTCCTCATTCCTTGTTGTAGAGAGTGGATTTTTAAGAAACGCTTTCTCAAAAGCTTCTGAGCCTTAGCCAATTTTTGCTCAAGCTGGTGCATACGTATTTTATGTTGACAGTAATTAGAACGTCTAGATGGAACTACAATTTCATTGACTCCCTCTTCTGATTCTTGTAGTGTATGTAGTACAGTGGTGTGGCATTCAGGAAGTACCTGTAAGTAACTTTAATATAATTTTTTATATTATACAACTCGAACAAGCTAAGTTTGCACCTCGCGTCGATTACGTCACACTGACGGTTAGGTACAGCCTGCAAAAAAGGATTCGCTATGACTTTATTGAGGTTAGGGTTAGTTAAAAAACTGCTTCATAATATTATGTACACGTTACCTCTTTTCTCCAATCGGCAGGTGTGATCCAATTTATAGCGTAAGTTTTTCAATTTCTTTTCCGACTGGTTTACGTTTTTGTCCGTCACCGTCTGCTTCACCAAATTCCATATATATTCGATTGGATTTAGATTGCAATGATAGGGTGGCAGACGCAGAATTTCGTGGCAGTGTGCTTTGATAAGTTCGTTGACAGCATACCTTTTCGGTGGTTTGATTCTTAGTATAATTTGATACAATTCCCTCTTGGTCATATTTTCTTCAAAGGCCGCGTTATGAGCGCGTAGCCATTCTTGCATTTCGCCCTTTACAGATGTGCTTGTTGGCGCCTTTTCGCTTTTTTTCGCGTCAATGACTACAATCCCATTTGATGGCAGGTTTGGTATAAATTTTTCTTGAAGCCATTTTGTAAATTTGTTTGTGTTCATCTCATGGTGATAGTCTCCTGTGGTACTTTTGCATTCATATAAAAGATCTACGCCCGGTATAAACCCATTCTCTTCCACAGCGTGAACAATAATCCACCGTTAATCTGGATTTATATTTTTTAACGCTTTTTGCCAGCACTTACTCACTGTGTAATGAGAATGAATCCAGGTTTCGTCGAGGTACGTAACCGGTTTTTGGTCAGTGCCAAGATCATTCTCATTGTTCTCTTTCTTTCGACACAGGTAGCGAGCTCTCCAAGCAGCGACATCGGGTTTTTGTATTAAAATCGCCCGGGCGGTCTTGCACTTTTTACATTTGTATCCCAGTTGCTCAGTAATAATTTTCCTTAACGTTTCTTTTTAGCCTGAATAATTCAGATCTCTATTTGCAGTCTTGAGAGTTTTATTAAAAGTTGGGATTTCTTTTCTGACTTTGTAAAACGAGTTAATAATATTCCTCAGAGCACGGAGTTCAAAACTGTCAAGTACAATTTTTCTAGGACATTGTTTGTGTTTTTTTACCTGGTGTCAATAATTTGGGTGGACTTAATTGGGCACTAGTACTTGGACGTGGCGAAGAACTTGAAGCTGGTAAAGCAGTTGGCTGCGATAATTGTTTGGCTTCTTTTTTATATAAATATTAGCGTCCTCTTCAGCGGTTGCGGCACAAGTTCGCTTTATCAACTGGATTGGTCATCCTTTTATTAACTTTTTCTTCTTCGAAAAACTTCAATACTTTCAGGATTATGTTTCTTTAACCATTCAGTAACAGGTTCAACAAAAACTTAACGAAAACAATCCAGTAATATAACAAAACAGTAGTAACAATAAAACTTTAACAAAAAAGCTAACAAGAACAGTTCAAAAATTTAAAATTCAATGGATAGGGAGACGAAAACTCGTATGACGCGGTTTGACGCGTGTCGGCAACAAAGATGCTAACCGTACTGAGGCGACAGGGCGAACGCGGAAAGGTGAGCGGGGTACCGGGCGGGGCGCCGCATTTCACGAGGTGCAAACTTAGCTTGGTCAACTTGTAGTTATATCTTATTCTTTGATTTTTACATAAAATGAAATGTTCTATTAGTTCTAGACTAGCTATTGTAACAAGTACTTACACTATTCTCACATTTAAATTTTTCGCTTCCTATAGTGGGTGTCAAAGTATCCATCCAGTCATCCTCCTCTGGTTCCTAAAAACATTAAAATATGTATAGGAGTACAAAAACTGTTTTAATAGTATCAGATCAAAAAAGCGTTACATACATTTCAAGTGATGCAAAAACCATGCTCAACTTATTGACACACACTTGCACACATTTCTTTCTTCTTTATTTTACAATCAGTAACTTTTTTACTGAATTTACACATATACACGTGTGTACAATATACACCTAAACCATGTTGTTGGTTACAAATGATTTTTTACACATACACGAGTGCATGTTCTTAGAATAAGTTGGGCATGGTTCTGTTTGTTAACCCAAAACTTATACTACTGTATACTGGTATGGCATACATCAAACTCGACGTTAATAATTGGAAATAATATCTAACATAATACAATTTTTTTACAATATTTAAAGTTGGAACTGCATTCGGTTTCAGCCTTCGCCATTTGCCCTCATTGATGAAACAATATTTGGGGAAGTGCTTTGAGCAAATACGACTAGTCTTAGTCCAATGTTTCTTGGCCCGTGGAATAACTTTGATCCAATTTTCTTTATTCGTCTGAGGCATACTAAAAAGAAAACAAATTGTAATTAGGACATGTTAGGTCTTTACCTTTGAAATTGTCATTTTATTATGAAATAAGTTAACATAATTTGCTTCCAACCCCAGCTCTTGTAACTTGGAAACCGTCTGTTGTGCAGTATGAAGTATGTAAAATGTATATAAATGTATGTGATGTGGTGCAGGAGAAGCGGGAATGGGTGATTGATCGAAGCTGGTTGCAGACATGCTAGCTTCTCCATAATTGTGTTCAGTTCTTCACATTAGACATCTGCAGTAATGTTCATCCCGTTTGGTAAGACGCTATATTGAATAACACAGGCGCTAAAACACGTAACAGTGACCATCGCTGTTCTAGGAGTTTAGTTTTCGTTTAGGTGCTGTACCAGTATCAAACATTGACTTATTATATAATTACTATATATGTATTATTATATTATATACTAGCGAAAGGACCGGGCCGACCGCGCAACTAAATCGCACCAGTGCGCTGGCCCTAAAATGACAGTTTAGGGACAACGCAAATCGGTCGGCAGTGGTGTGCGTGAGGATATATTTTCCTGTCATAAATATACCTAGTTGCGTGTTAAAAGAATGCAAAAATTACGATACAAAGATTAGTGATGCTCTGTACACCGGCCATGCCAATATTTCTCGGGAAAACGTCTCCGAGTACCGGGACAAACTTGTGTCTGAAGTCGAGTCTTTGCTGAACAGTCTCGGATTGAGGGCGACTAAATCTAGTCCAGTGTAACCCTCAGAAGACACAAGTTTGCGCGTTAACCGCTAAAAAGAACCCCTTTGTCGTATCTCCTCAGTTTCAAGGCACTTCCCTTGTTGCCTCAGCCAGTATCGGAATCCTCGGCGTCGACATATCGAGTAACGTGCAGTTTCGTGGTCACTTGGAAGAGAAGGCCAAATTGGCCTCTAAGAAGCTTGACGTGCTCAGCAGAGCGGGACAGTATTTCATGCCGGCGCACCGCCTGCAACTTTACAAGGCGCAGGTTCGGCCGCACATGGAATACTGTTCCCATCTCTGAGATGGAGCTCTCCAGTACCAGCTCCTTCCACTTGACCGCAACCAGCGCAGAGCGGCTCGAATCGTCGACGACCGAGTGCTTTCCGATCGGCTCGATTCACTGGCGTTGCGAAGAGATGTTGCATCTCTTTGCGTATTTTATCACATCTATCACGAGGTGTAATCTGAGGAATTGTTCGGATTAATTCCAGCCGCCAAATTTCGTGAACGCACTACGCGGCAAACGTCCCGATACCATCAACACCATCTGGATGCTTGGCGGTCCACCACTGTAGGTTTCAGAAGGAGTTTTCTTCCGCGTACGACCTCTCTGTGGAATAGTTTACCACCGGCGATATTTCCGGACCGATACGACCTGGGGAGCTTCAAGAAAAGAGCTTACTCCTTTCTAAAGGGCCGGCAACGCACCTGCAATTCCCCTGGTGTTGCGGTTGATCATGAGCGGCGGTAGTCATTTAACATCAGGTGAGCCGCATGCTCGTTTGCCCCCTCTTCTATAAAAAAAGGAACATGGGATATCGATCATCGGTAAATAACCTTATATTAATTTTATGGCAACTAAATTATTATATAAACGCATTTCTAAAGTTTTATTTTACAGTTAGTTTAGTTACGTTACCAATATTATGCCAAAAGCTGTCAAAACCTGTAAGTGTGAGCTGAACAAATAAAATATTTTCGAAATTCGGATTGTTTGGCTGTGAGGTATACAAGCGTCGTTCTGTTTTTGGCTATTTCGTGTTTTTAAGATCTGTTGGTTCACTTTTTTGTTTATTCTTCGTGTTGTTGTTTGTTTTAGTAATTATAAATCCGTAAGTATATAGTAATTGAATTGTTTTATATGTAATTAATTATAATAAAATGGAGGAAGATCATAACGATCCCGACGGAGTTCCATGTCCAGGTTTAAATCGAATAATCGAATTGTAAAAGACCACAGGTATCCAATAATTCAGTTCATCCTCAGAAAAGATTAATTACAGATCCGTCTCAACATGTACCATCTATTCAGTCCTCTTATATTCATCCTGACTACATAAAAAAAGCATAAATACTCTATTGTCGTCACACAATGACGACAATGCCCCCTTTATTGTACATTTAAGTAAAATAGTAGACGATTTATTATCCGGAGTAGTTTTAAAACCGATAAAGTTTGATCATTTTCTCTGCCATAATAATATTAAAAATGTTGTTAGTGACGGCTATTCCCTCTCAAACAGTTGTATTAAAGTTTTATGGCCAGAAACTTCTTCTAAAATTTATTGCCTTTTCACTTCAATGCCTATTGAACTCTACATTTTACCACTTATTCTATGCCACAAATGTCATTTTGGACATGTTACTTCACAGTGTAGGTCATCATCCCGTTAATTTGTATGTGCTCTAAATCATGAAGGAATATCATACACAAAACAGTCTCCTACTTGCCTTTTTTGTTCAGGATCTCACACAGCTAAAGATCCTTCCTGCCCTGAATATTCTAGGCAGAAGTCTATCAAATTTGCAATGTTCCAGGAGAATATTTCCTATCTAGAAGTTTCTGCCCGCTTCCCTCAAGTCCGGAGAACTCATGTAGATACTGCTAGATCCCTTCCTTGAGATAGTCATCTGAGTCTCTACCCTATTTCAAATTCCTCTTTACCTTCAGTTGCTCCTTCACAAACTTATTCTTACAGGGAGACTACATTCACTCCAAGACTCCCACCTAATCCAGCATCAAGTTATGGATATGATAAATCTGCATGAGGCAATCATAGATAGCCCTTCTCGTTCAACCGCTAATGGTTGTACTTTAATAGAACGGAGTATTTCTCCAAATAACAATCTCTGCGAATTAATGATCTCCATGCTTATAAGTATGCTTTCCCGTTTAGTTGATTAGATTAGTTCAGTGATTTAGATCTCCCACTTGCCCTCCGCCAAAACTTACTGAGCTCATTTCATTAACAAATAACCTTCCCTCTAATCCTTCAGTGGAACTGCCGGAGCTTAAAAAATAAGAAAAACGAATTAACCTATCTTATTAACAAATACCATCCCCTCAACCTAGCCATCCAAGAGACATGGCTAAGGCCATTTTAGGGTCTCGGGTTATTCATGCCTCAGGGATGATAGGAATGATGGGCATGAAAGAGTCAGTCTTTCATTCTTATTTTTCTTTTTTTTTTGATCTTTATTCAGACCAGTTACTTATACATTAATTTCCCTTCCTTCACATAGTTCTTCAATCAATGCTGTGGCAGTTTGAGCTCGTAATTTTTTTTTCTTTCTATTACTAAACCATTCTTGGTGATTTTAATATGCACCATACATCATGGGGCTCGCATTTTTGTGATCCCTGGTCCTCTACATTTTTAGGTATCTCTGATGAGTTAGATCTTTATCTTCTTAATGATGGTACCTACACGTAGAGTATCCTCTCTCCAAAACCTTAAAAGTGCAGTAGACCTGCCACTCTGTTCTTCTGCCATGTCTTCCCTTTTTTCTTGGAGAATATTACCATTTTCCCATGGCAGCGATCATTTTTCTATTGTTATCAATTCCCCTAGCTCCCATACAGTCAATCTTCAATTTAAACCCAGGTTAAAATATAACACATTCAAAGCAAATTGGCATTAGTACTCCTCAGTTCTAGAGAAAGAACTTTCAGCCCTTCCCCTGTTCAGAATGTTCAGGTATACTCTTCTTTAAAAAATGCTATTTTTTCTGCTGCCAATAAGACAATTCCCATCAAAAAACCTTATAAATATAATGCTGCTTCACCGCCTTGGTGGGATCAAGATTGTTCTGTAGCATGTAAGAAGAGAAAGTAGGCTGATTTAAGATATTCCCACTCTATGAACATTGAAAACTATTGCTATGTAACTATTTATTTATTAAAAAAAGTTGCTGCTGAAACATTAAAATCACTATCTGAGGAAAAAAGACTGGATGGCTTAAATTCTGTGAATCACTGTCGCCTAGGACTCATCCATCATTAGTCTGGAAAAACATAAAAAAATTCCGATTTTCAGTTTTGGCCTCTGAAAGTTTTACTATAGTCTGTGCCAAATCAATTGAGAAAAACGGACAATGACCTCAGATATGAGCCGAGTGTCAAAAGGCGTAACTTACAAAACCTCAATTTAGATGTGATAACAATATTTAAATATTGATATTATTTACACTTCGAGTAGGTCAGCACATATGTTTTGTTTTTTTGTTTCTTAAATAATATTGTCTGTGGTTCCTATAAACATCGTAAAATCTTACGGTACATCGCGAAAAATGTGTTATATTTTATATTTCAATTTATGGTAAGTAACGCAGCAATTTATTTAATAACAGTTTCATATTATAAAAAAAAAAATATTTGAAGCAATGTAATGCGTTTGCAAATTCATCCCTTTAAAATAAACAAAACGTGCGTTACGACGCACTGAATAAAAATAAAGTTCTTATGTAATATTAAAAATAAAGTTTTATCTTTTGAATAAGTACATACTTATTCGGTGTCGTTATCACTCCAATCTTTATATGTGTTATAAATTAATGCTTTTTGTTGTTAAATGAATAAAGTACTTTATAACAACAGATGATTTTTCTTCTAAAGCGATCTCTTTCTTACATAAATTTTCAATAACAATTAATAAATATATATCAATCATTATAAAACAATAATTATAAATAAAGAAAGTACTATATATATATGAGGAAACCTGCATGTCTGAGGAATAAGAAAAATATTTCGAAGACATGTGAAGTTCGTCAACACGCATTTGGGCAGCGCGGCGGACACTTCCTTGCTCTAAACCCTCTCAGAAATGAGGGGGAGGCCTGAGCCCAGCAGTGGGACGTATATAGGCTGTAACTTTACTTTTTTTTACTTTATGTATAAAAAGTGCCTATATATTGAAGGTTTGTAGCACCTGGTTAAACGACCGAAAGGTCATTGTTCTCGCACGTACTATAGTAAACTTGTCCCCCCTTCAGTGCCATCTTACAATGAATATATAGCATTTCATTCACAGACCTTGCAGTATCAACAGAATTTTTACTCCCCTTTCTCACATGAGGAGTTATATACTGTTCTTAGTGCCCTTAAAGACTCTTCACCAGGGATTGATGGAATTCCTTATTCTTTCATTACTAATAGCAATGAATCTACGAAAACCCATCTTCTTTCTATTTTGAATGATATGTGCATTTACATGACCGGTATCCCTCCTGAAGAATGGAAATCCCAAATATTCACAAACCAGGTAAGCCTTACACTGATCCCTCAAGTTACCGTCCCATTGCTCTTTCTTGTACTAAGGCCAAAATTCTTCGAACACCTAATAAAAATCATTTGGGATGGTTTCTTGAAAGCAAAAACCTTTTAGCAAAAAGCCAATTTGGATTCCGAAAGGGTTTAAGATACATTGATAGCCTTAGTACTCTGGTAACTAATATTCATATAGCTTACTCTAAATGTGAATTCCTCGTTGTAGTCTTTCTAGAGATCTCGTCTGCATATGACAATGTACTTCTACCTGTGCTCAGGCAAAAATGCCTAATGAGCATTCCAGTAAGGATAGTAAATTTTGTCTCTAACTTTCTCCCTTCTAGATCCATTTATACTGATATTCAAAATTACAAATATTCAAATCTACACAATAAGCCACTACGACCACTTAAAAACACATTTTTAAAAAACAATTAATATATTTAAAAAAAAATAATAAGTTTAACAATCATATATCTTTCTGATGTCACTTCATGGTGATGTGCTTTTTAGATCATTTACATGTTCAATATGATTGTTAGATACGATTTTATGTAACAAAACATTTGGATTCTTGATTTTTAGGCGCTAGTAGAATATTACCTAGGTACGCGCTTTGCGATTAAGGCATGCAATTAAACTATCAAAAATTATATCACATTTGATTTCATGTTTCTTTTTTTCCATGTGCAGCGATTTTGGCGTCATGTGTCTAGTTTATTTCGTTTTTTGACGGTTTTATTCTTATAGCGACCCCGGCGTGCCAAGATTTTTAGCCCTGTATGAAGCGACTTCTGGACATGTCAGCAACACATGAGCTGCCATTTCTTCCTCTTCCATGCATGCCCTGACTAGGGGGCTATCAGTAACACCTATGGTAAACAAATGTTTGTTAAAAGAGCCATGTCCTGTGATAGCACTTGTTACTATCCAGATCTGTGGCTTGTTCAGTCTCATTAGAACCTTGGTTAGACAACTGTTTATTTCAGGCAGGGCCTCCCTAGCTTGTCTACAGTCTACTAAATTTTTCCAAAGTTGAGCGCATAAATTAATGAAGTATCTACGTACCAGTGAACGAACGTAGCCAAAGGGGATTGGTATTATAGGTTCCGGCCCTATACTTGCCAGAGCCAACCCCATTCTGGCCAGTTCATCTGCTGCATCATTGCCTCTAGATCCACTGTGTCCCTTGATCCATTGCAGAGTCACATTGTTGTGCTTACATACCTCATTCAAGTGTTGATGGCACTAGTATATTAGTCCCGAGTTTGTCACATTGCAACTCAGAGCTTGTAGTACCACCATACTGTCGGTCAGCATTATGATGGAAGACTGTGTTGTGGGTACCCAGCGGTGTGCATATGTGGATATTAAGGTCTACAGAGAAAGCCCCAGACCCCACACCTTCATTTGTCTTAGAACCATTCGTCAAAACTGAGCTCTCTTGGAACCAATCCTTCCAGATGGTCAGTTTCCTTCAATTGTATCCTATACTTCTTATCGAATACAAATTGTTTTGGAATCCTATCATACTTGGCTGGTAAGATAGGAATTTTTGAGTAAATTCTATCAATTATATCTGTATGGGGGACTCTACTCTTACTTAAAAGATTTCGGGTCTTGAGTCTAATGGCAGCTAAAGTTGCTTCTTGTTGTATATGTAGATGAAGCTGTGTTAGCTCCAGCATAGCCTCCAAAGCTGCTGTTGGTGTAGTCCTTATGCAGCCCGTGGCAGCCATACAAGCCAATCTCTGGTAACATTGAAGCTTTCATATAGTGGTGGCTTCATTACTTTTGGTCCACCATACCAGAGAGCCATATGTGATCATGGACCGAATTACAGTTTTGTACAGCCACAGTATAATTTTTGGCGTCAAACCCCATCGTTTGCCAATCATGATTCTGCATTGCCAAAAAGTTAAACTAGCTTTGCTGATTTTGTTTTCTATGTGTTTATTCCAGTTAAGTTTACTGTCCAAGGTAAGACTGATTTTCGACGAAGTTGGAGATTTATGCTGAAAAGACTTGGAAGATGATAGTTATTCAGCATTCGTTTTTGTGTGAACATTACTAGAACCGTTTTGTTTGGATTAACGGTTAGGTCATATTCCCTGCACCATCTCTCCACAATAAGGAGAGCCACTTGGGTCAGGTTGCACACAATGCTTGTTGTCTTTCCAGAGACCAGTATTGTCAGATCATCTGCATGACCGACTGTGTAGAAATGGTTAGCGTTTTTTTTTTTTTTTTTTTTATAGGATAGGGTGACAAACGAGCACACAGTCCACCTGATGGTAAGTGGTTGCTGCGGCCCATAGACATCTACATCTATCCTCTATTACAAATCAAAATGCAGACGCGTTGTCACCCGTGAGGACTAAGATGGAATGCCTCTTTTCTAGTAAAAAGGGTCTCCGGTTCTCTACACTCCCCATACGAAATACAGCAGCATTAAGCTACATTTCACGCGGGTATTCTGTGAGAGCGTGGTCCTTCCCCGGTCGAGCCGACCCATTCGTGCTACAACTATACTAACAACCAATACTTTATTACTTCTGGAGAACAGTTTTTTTTTTTGTGGTAGTCCCACATTGTAGTCGTATCAAGGATGCAACATAAATGCATCAATCGAGTACTGATTTACTAGAAAGGGAGGTAATGCTAATTTTATTTTAAAAAAATGTAGTACTCATGTACAATACAGAAATTTTCAATATTTATTTACTAGTGGGTTAATATTTAAAAGTAAAAAGACCCAATAATAATACAAGTTGGTTGACTTTAAGTAAAAATTATGGTATTTTCGTTTAGTATTACGATGCTACATACTACACACTATGAAATAATGGTACAGATAGGATAATTATACTATGAAATCCGACCCTGTTTATGTCGTGTTTTGACGTTTGTATTATGATAGATGTGCTACTTTTTCTTGTATGAAGAAGTTATGAGTAAAATATGTAAATGGGCGTATCCTTCTTTATGAAGTCATTGGTATCAAACCAACTTAGTGCTTGCAATTGTCAAATGAAAAAAATTTCGTCACAGGTAAAAATGCTGCTAAATTCCTTCAATTTATGTACCTCTTGAGCAGTGCAAGACATATATCGACGTGTACTTAGTGCTAGAGATCATTGTTTGTGGGGCCCATTTGTCAAGCTTTTTAACCCAGATACTGCGATGAGGCTTTTAAGAGACCCGAAAAAATTATTAAAAATACTACTTAGTACCTATCCTATATGTATGATTTCATGTGGTGTTGTTTACAACTAGACACTTGTTTATTTAAAGTTTTTGTGTCATTGAAGACTTAGGAGTATTAGTGTCATGATGTCTGGACAAAGGTAAGCTTTTATCATTTATATATCTGGATGTTGTTGCTAATACATTTTGATATTTAATTTTAGATATATTATCTACAATATCAGGTTATCTATTTGTTTTGGTGCAACAAAAACTCATTCCTTTTTCACGTTTCAAATTGATGGCCTTTTAAAAGTCACGTCGCAATATGGGAGTCTATAATATTATTGTTTTCTTTTTAGCACGCGACCTTTGAGAGCACTCAATCTCAACGATATAGTTGATGAATTAGAGCGATGTGAGGATGATGATTTGTTGCCAACTCAAATTACAATTTTTCCACCTGAGAATGCTAATGCCGACGTCACAGATGAGGATTCTGGAGATGAAGAATTTGTTGCATTGCAAAATCTACTAGGTAAAATATTTGTTTTCGGGTTGATATAACTACGTATCAATGATTCTATCTTGTTTTATTTATATCTGTTTTTTATAGGCTCTCAACTACGAGCTCCAGCCGAGGTCACTTTTCATATGAGTTCCGACGAAGAAGATGATGTACCTTTGTCAAGTTTGTCAAAAAGAAGACGCACGATGGATTTGACTTTAGAAGATAGTGACGCCGTACCTTCTTGTACTTCAGATGTGTCAACTAATTCTACATTTGTTCAGCCTACAGTTCCCCGAAACCAAACCTATAGATGGAAGAATCGTCATATTCCAAACCATTTCTATCAATGGAATGACGAACAAGGTGCAAAAACTTACAATCACCCTTATATTATTTCGACTGCTTGTTCAACAACAATGTTATTGAATTACTAGTGCGATATACCAATTTGTATGCAGGACAGAGGAATAAAGAGGGCAAAGTAACTGTTTCTGAAATGAAGTGTTTCTTGGGCATCCTTATGTACAGCGGGTATGTAGTAGTACCCCGTAGGTTTATGTATTGGGAGACATCGACAGATGCCAACTTTAGGATTGTGCACAACTCTATGTCAAGAGAACGTTTTACTTTTATTATATCAAATCTCCACTGCTGTGATAATACAGTTCTTGGTGATTCTCCTGACAAATTCGCTAAGTTGAGACCTCTGTTTGACGAGTTAAATAAAATCTTTACTGAAATGGCTCCGCTAGAAGAGAACTACAGCATAGATGAGGCTATGGTTCCATACTATGGACGTCACAGTTGCAAACAGTTTATACGTGGCAAACCAATTCGTTGGGGGTATAAACTGTGGGTTGGTGCTACAAGATTAGGCTATGTGATTTGGTTTGATCCTTACCAGGGAAAATCTTCAACCATTGCAGAAGGTTACAAACAGTTTGGTTTAGGTGGGAGTGTGATTTTGGAGTTTGCTGATGTTCTACAAGGTCATGATCCAACATTGCCATTTCATTTATTCTTCGACAATTATTTTTCCTCTATTCCTCTACTGCATGAACTTAGTAATAGAGGTCTGAGAGCCACTGGAACCATTCGTGAAAACATAATGTCCAATTGTCCTCTCGAGTTTAACAAAGATTTCAAAAATACTGATAGAGGTTCATTTGTATTCAAATCCAGTTTGCCTACCAATATTTTGGTTTGCAAGTGGAATGACAATAGTGTCGTTACTGTTGCCTCGAATACTGAAACTGTGGAGCCCTGCAAAAAGTCAAGAGATTTTCGCAAGAACTAAAAAGATTTGTACATATTGACCAACCGTCGGTTATAAGAAAATACAATGAAAATATGGGAGGGGTCGATAGATCCGATCAAAACATAGGGTTGTATTGGACTACTATTCGTGGCAAGAAATGGTATTTTTCACTGTTTTGTCACACCTTAGATATGGCTGTGCATAATGCATGGCAACTTTACAAGCGAGACAGTGGAGAACATGATCATCTCTCTTTTCGTAGACTACTGGCGGAAAGGTTTGCTCGAAAGCTACAAAAAAAGTGATAAGAGAGGACCATGTCCCACAGGTAGATCTCATCTTGAATCATCTCGATATGATGGGGTTGATCACTTGGTCCAGTACAGCGCTCCCCAACTAAGATGCAAAGTTTGCAAAGTTAAAAGTTTTTTTATTTGCCAAAAGTGTAAGATTCATTTACATCCTAAGAACTGTTTCCTTGAAAACTCAGTAAAGTTCACTAACTTTTGTTTGATATTTATATTTATATTTGATATATTTTGTTTGCCTTTACTGTGATATACTTAGTGAAGTGCCGTTGTTTTATTGTGATCATATCACATAACTTGCTATACCTATGTCTATTTTCTTTTGTATAGTTAAAATTTACCGTAATAATAAAAAACTAATATAATAACAGTTTATCGGACGACCACGGGGTTCATATTTCAGGTCGAAATGGGCAAACCAATGAAAGGTGGTGTGTTCGTTTATTAAATTTTTTAAATACCTTTAGTTTCATTTTCACATAAAAAGACTTGATAATTACAGCAATCAAGAACTCACCGATGAAAACTTATGAATTCTGAATCATTTTGCTTACGGGACGAGTGAGATTTGCATCCTCTTACAAAACAAGCCATCTTTTTCGTTAAATTTTATTTTGTGTTAAAATTAACAATTTTAATTTATGGAAAGTTATTATTATACTACTCACAAATATTCATTTTTAAGTAGACAATTCATTTATTCAAAGCTTAGTTTGATTAATTCAAGTTAAAATTATTTGACTAAAACAATGTCAACTAGGGATGTTCGATAAACATCGATGTTAAAAATTAAAACATCGATGTTGCCACAGGTCAAACATCGATGTCAATGAACCCACAATCGATATATAAGAACTTGTGAACAATGAGAATACTTTGCGCCCTTCTTTCTGCCAAGGAGGGTTGCGTCCGTATACGGCTTAGAGATCTCTAGTTAGACCGTTAAGCCAGTCCCTAAAAGGTGGGGTTTAGTGGGTAAAAGTCTCCACAAAACCACGCAGCCGGCTGCGTGGTATGCTATTAGCATTCTCCACCTCCCTCCCCCGCTTTCCGGAGGGTTGCCCATATTAGCTTCGTGCGCAAAAAAAAAAACAAAAATGAGAATCCACGAAATCGATATCAACAAAATCTTGCATCTCCTATTAAAGATTTAATATTTTGAAAAATGTCATTATGGCGTGTCAAATTTAACTGTTAAGTGTAAACTGTAATGTCACAGTTGTCACTGCTTTCGCTTTGTTATTCTGTGGTGTCGTTGTCGGTTGTCGCCTAATAACTATTGTACGTAAATTGATATTCAAATTAAATGTTTCCCTTGCTGTCTATACCCACATAATTTTTAAACAATATGTAAGTATCTACACAATGCAATTATATTTAGCTGCTTTTTTGAGCTTGTCATAACGAGTTTATTGTTTGCTTGAAGGTTATGAAAATAAATCACTGAGCGATCGTGAGCATAGACAATTTCACTGCAAAGTGCATTAGACTGTACATTTTATAAACGGCTGTGGAAACTTATTTCTTAGGCTGCCTGATTAAAAATTGAGAACAAAGCTGACGGAAAAGTCTATTATTTCGTTTTTGTATGTGTATGTAGTTTGTTAATTTTTCTCTATAATCAGATAGTAGTTGATATTAAAACTATGTCTAAATCGTAAATTACGTCTCACAGTAAATTTTTCATACCGAATTTATGAGTGTATGGGAACATTTAAAGATCAAAATAATAACATTCATTATCATTGGCAAAAAACATAACAAATGAATTTTTACACTTTTACCAATTTTTTTGATTATTATACTAAAATTTTTATTAATTTCTTTTATTTCATTAATAATAAACCATTTTAACCTTTTAAATATTTACATGTGCAAAAACATCGATAATAGCCAACATCGATGTCATCATCGATGTTTCTGCAAGATCGAGCATCTCTAATGATAACATGACAGCCGTAGAAAAATAATTTCCAGATGACAGACTACTAAGAGGATACTACGCAACATGGAGGTTAGAGAACAGGAGAACGATCGCCGTAGAAAATAGTGTTGCATGAATAAGTCAACTAGCGCCATCTAGTGTCAGGAACGAGAGCGAGGGGAGCTTTGCAGTAAATGACATCACAAATCTTTCGACCGACAGCGCCACCCGAAGAACTAAGTTTCTGGAAAATCTACACTCGAATACTCGTTGCCTGGCGCGCATTTACTTGAATGTTCGGGACGCTTCTTTGCTAATTATATAAATAGGCGCTGCAAGATGCGATCGGGGCAGAGTTGAACTCGGCGACACAAGCGAAGCTTCGGAGCGGAATTAAGTGAATTAGTGTGTTTAATTATTAGTGTTTTTAGTTTTAATTTGTGTAAAGTAAATTAAAGTGTTAATTTAGGTAATTTTATCGGCAATTTTTATTGTCACGAACCTCAAGCTCGTAACAATTGGTGTCAGAAGTGGGATAAAATCATGCCGATTTTACCTAAGGAGGAAACGGAGGGTGTTCGTACCCGCAGTCAACGCCAGCATGAGACGGACCAGAGAAGATTTGGTGGTGCAACGCCGCAGACGTCGGAGGGCCAGCCGCCGGCAACCGTGGCCGGTTCGTCAGTAGCTCCTGCATCTGCAGCACCTGATTTAGGCGCCCTGATGGTGATGCTGCAGGAACAGGCTCGCCGACAGGAGGAACAGGTCCGTCAGTTGAAAGAGCAGCTGCAGAGCGGACAGGCAGAACAGGCCCGCCGACAGGAGGAACAGATGCTTCTCATGAAGGACCTTCACGCTACCTTCGGGAAAGAGATAAGGGAGGTGAAGGATAAGGTTGCTCAACATGAAAACCGCCTGTCGGAAGCTGAAACCCGAATTGACCAAGTGAACAATCGGGTTGACAACGTAATGGCTGACATGAGGAAATCACTTCACGAACTCAAACTTGGGGAGGGAACTACAGCTCCCGTAGTAGCTACTACACCTTCGCTACGTGGGTTCAAGGTGCCACCATTCGACGGGACTTCTTCCTGGTCGGCCTACAAAATCCAGTTCGAGGCTGTTATGAAGGCGAACGGCTGGAATAAAAGTCAGGCCATGACTGCTCTCACACTAGGCCTGCGCGACCAGGCCTTAACAGTTCTGGAAGCTCTCGGTGAGGAAGTGACTTATGAGCAACTCCTTGAGGCATTGGAGGCGAGATATGGCGACGCTCACCTGGAACACGTCTTTCGTGCGCAGCTTAAAGATCGTGTGCAGCGCATCAACGAAAGCCTGCAGCAGTGGGCTCTAGAAGTGGAGAAGCTGGTGCGAAAAGCATACCGGTCTGTACCTGCGCTCATTGAAGGGAACCTGGTGCAGACATTCATCGACGGCATCCGCGACCTGGAAGTCAGAGCTGCTGTGAGGCTCGGGCACCACGAGACGCTTAAGGACGCCTTGGCCCATGCACTGGAGGTGGAAGCCGTGCGGCAGGATCATCGTTCCCATCGCGTCAGGGAGGTTGCAGCAGCTACAGTTCGCGACCGCAACAAAGGATATAGCCCAAGGTGCTATGGCTGTGGGGAAAAGGGCCATCTTCGATCCAGCTGCCCTAAGCGAACCCTAGAAAGGGAAATTGAACGATCTCAGGAGGGTAGTGCGGCCAACAGCACCGCCCAGCAGCGGCAGGGAAACGAGTAAAAGCCAGAACTGAGGGGCGGGTGCTGGCTGATGTTAAAAGAGCCCCAAGGATCTCGATCTCACAAACCCATGATGGGAACAGCCTAATCATAAAGGGCGAGATCAACGGAATGCCGTGTAAGCTGACCATAGACACTGGAGCCTCTCGTACGGTTGTTAGTTCCCAACTTATAAGTCAGTTCCTTGGGGACTCCGCATACAACCGAGAACGCATTAATTTGGTAACAGCCACCGGTCAGCGTATACCCGTCCGTGGAGAGAAGGGATGAAGTTGAAGCTAGGCAACGTGATCTACCTGCATAATGTCACCGTGGCTGATATAATGGACGACTGCATCCTAGGCCTAGACTTTATGAGGAATAATTGTTGTGAGATCGACGTTAAGCAAGGTGTTTTGAAATGTGGACAGGAGGAACTTTTTATGGAAGGTGCGTTACCAGGGAACGTGTACAGCATCAAGAAGATTGTTCTTCCGCCGAGATCGGAAACGATTGTTCCGGTTAGTCTTCCTCGAAACGCTGGGCAAGCTCACCGTTGTGTACTTGTGGAAAGGGTAAACAATGACCTTCCACGGAAAGTAGCTCGAACTTTGGTCAGGACCACTGATATCTCAGGAGTACGTATGCTGAACCTTTGCGACCGGGAACAGATTATAGAAAAAGGCACACTGGTTGGTACTTGTGAGGAAGTGGATTGGTTACGTCAGTGCCAATATATATCGAGTGGGACCCCCAGCAAGGATTCAGAAACGAAAGTGACCACACTTTTGGAAGACTGTCGCAGTGTTCTGTCCCCGAACGAATTGGTCAAGGCGAAGAAGTTGTTACTCGAGTACGCCGATGTATTCTCATCAAACGATGCTGACATAGGAAAGACTGGTTTAGTTCAACACAAAATAAACAAAGGTGAAGAGTTGCCTATCCGTCAGCGGCCAAGACGATTGCCGGTAGCACGTGAAAAGGAAGTGGAAACCATGATTAAGGGAATGGTGAAGGATGGTGTTATTGAACCTTCATCTAGTCCATGGTGTTCACCCGTGGTACTGGTAAAGAAGAAGGACGGCAGCTTGCGGTTTTGTGTTGACTACCGCCGTCTGAACGACGTTACTAAGAAGGATAGCTATCCCTTGCCAAGAATTGACGACACGCTGGACATGCTTACAGGAGTAAAGTGGTTTAGCACGCTGGACCTAAAAAGTGGCTACTGGCAAGTTGAAATTGACCCTAAGGACAAGGAGAAAACTGCGTTCTCGACGGGAAAGGGTCTGTGGCAATTTAAAGTAATGCCGTTTGGGTTGTGCAATGCTCCAGCAACGTTTGAAAGGCTGATGGAACTTGTACTTACCGGGCTAATTGGCGACGCCTGTCTGGTCTACTTGGATGACATCATCATCGTGGGCCGTGCGTTTGAGGAACACCTTCAAAACTTGGAACGCGTGCTCATGAAGATTAAGAGTGCCAACCTCAAGTTGAGTCTGAAGAAATGTTCACTATTCAAACGGCAAGTCAACTTTTTGGGGTATGTAGTGTCGGAAGAAGGTATCCGCACGGATCCAGAGAAAATCGCAGCTGTAAAGGATTGGCCGGTTCCAAAAGACAAGACGCAGGTTAGAGCATTTTTGGGTTTGTGCTCCTATTACCGACGTTTTGTGAAGAACTTTGCAGATATAGCCAAACCTCTGCATAAGCTAACCGAGGAGAAGCGACATTTCTGCTGGGATGAAAGTTGTAATATCGCATTCCAAGAGCTCAAGGACCGTCTGTGCAAAACACCTATTTTGGGATACCCTGATGCAAGCAAAGAATTTATAGTTGACACAGACGCAAGTGCTATAGGACTTGGCGGTGTGTTGTCTCAACGGAATGGTGACCAAGAGGTCGTGATAGCGTACTTAAGCAAGTCGTTGTCAAAACCGGAAAGGAACTATTGTGTCACAAGACGCGAATTGCTAGCTGTGGTAAAGTCGTTGCAGAATTTTAGCAAATATCTTCTGGGGCGAAAATTTCACTTACGAACTGACCATGCTGCACTAAAATGGCTATTGCAGTTTAAAAATCCAAGAGAAGGACAAGTTGCGAGGTGGATTGAACTACTGCAGGAATACGACTTTGAGATCGAACATCGCAGCGGGAAATCTCATGGCAACGCAGATGCATTATCACGAAGACCTTGTCCTGAAGATTGCAAACATTGTACTAGGCAAGAGAGTAAGGAAGTGGTATCCGTGAAGATGCTCAGGGCAGACCACCTCAGCAACGAGTGGAAGGACAGCTTTCAACGTGCACAGCAGGAAGATCCGGACATCAAGCCGATCCTGGAATGGATGAAGGCCAGTGCTCCCAAGCCTAAGTGGAGCGACGTCTCAGCAATGAGTTCAACCACTAAAAGCTATTGGGCCCAGTGAGACAGCTTGCTGCTTCAGGATGAAGTTCTGTGCCGTAAATGGGAAAATGTTCGGGGAGACAGCTGTCATTTACAAATGGTTGTCCCTAAAACTAAAGTACCTGATGTTCTACAGCTGTACCATAATGATTATTCAGGAGGCCATCTGGGAGTTAAACGAACTCTACTGAAGATCCGAGAACGGTTTTACTGGGTCCACTGTCGAAACGATGTCGAGGACTGGTGTCGCAAATGTACAAGTTGTGCGGCTGTAAAGGGACCTCAGACTCGTAGTAGAGGTGCATTGAAGTGATTGATTGATTGTGCAATGTGGGTGCACCATGGGAGAGAATAGCCATTGACGTGGCGGGGCCGTTTCCGGAGAGTGAAAGCGGTAACAAGTATTTCATGGTTGTGATGGATTACTTTACTAAGTGGCCAGAAGTCTTCGCCATTCCAAATCAAGAAGCTTCAACAGTTGCAGATAAACTAGTTCATGAAGTCTTCTGTCGTTTTGGAGTACCTTTAGAGATTCACAGCGATCAAGGAAGGAATTTTGAGTCTCAAATATTCCACGAAACTTGCCGAGTTATGGGTACACATAAAACAAGAACGACTTCTTATCACCCGCAATCTGATGGAATGGTGGAACGATTTAATCAGACATTGGAGAGGTACCTAGCAAAAGTTGTAGACAATCGGCAACGAGATTGGGACAAGCACATACAACCGTTTTTGTTGTCATATCGAAGTTCTGTTCACGAAAGTGCAGCAGTGACACCAGCTTTCGCAAACTTTGGAAGAGAATTACGGCTGCCTGCGGACCTGATCACCGGGATACCACCTGATGCCCCACGCAGTATAACCGATTATGCAAATGACTTGCGGAACAAAATGAATGACATTTATGAGCACGTCAGACATTCGGGCCAGCAAATGTCTGAGAAAATGAAAACCCGGTACGACCGCAAAATGAACATTAAAGGGTTCAACGAAGGTTCATTAGTGTGGTTGCACAATCCAGTCCGCAGCAAAGGGAAATCTCCTAAGCTTCAAGCTAAATGGGACGGCCCGTACCGGATTGTAACCAGGATCAACGATGTGACCTACCGGATACAGAAAGGCGCAAGAGGGACTCCCAAGATCGTCCATGTGGATCGCGTGGTTTTTGGGGCGGGACGAGCTGTGTGGGGGGGGGTGTGTATTTTTTTTTTTTGGGTTAGGGGGGGGGGTGTTTTTCTGTAACAGTAGAAATATGGACACCATAAGAGAGACGCTGCGATCGCTAAGTTCTCAATAAAAGTCATTTTCAGTCTATTTTTCCGATCAGATGCTAAACCACTTACACATCCAAGCACAATAAAATATTTCTCCATTTTATTATGTTTTATGAACATGAAAATTTTCTCACCAATGCCGCGGAGAAAATTTGTACATTATTCAACTAACTTTATCTACTTGCACTCATAAACAGCTAACTTCGCAGTCACTACTCACCGACGTCAGCGCCGCTATAAATTCTACAATTTTCATGGACAGGCGGACTATGCTTACTTACGTACGTAGTGATCGTTCTCCCGTTCTCTAACCTTCATGCTACGCAATACGCATTTCCAAGGCTCACTGAAGTTAGCCCCAAAATTTATATTTTTTATTTTTTTTAACGATATGTAATAATAAATTATATTTTTTTATCACATATCGTTAGTTTGTGGTTTGTTATTGATTGTTCGCTATTAATAATTGTTTGTTCGTTGTTTGTGGGGCACTCATTTGTCAAGCTTTTTTACCTTGCGAACTTGATGCAAATAGACCAATTTTATTTTGATTCTAACGTCGAAAGCTGCTGCTAATTCAGCCGTAGATTGAGTTTTATCAGCTTCCCCAATTGCCTTTTATCGTCATTGTCAATCATTTATCGGACGACCACGGGGTTCATATTTCAGGTCGACATGGGCAAACCAATGAAAGGTGGTGTGTTCGTTTCTAAATTTTTTTTAATACCTTTAGTTTCATTTTCACATAAAAAGACTTGATAATTACAGAAATCAAGAACTCACCGATGAAAACTTATGAATTCTGAATCATTTTGCTTACGGGATGAGTGAGATTTGCATCCTCTTACAAAACAAGCCATCTTTTTCGTTAAATTTTATTTTGTGTTAAAATTAACAATTTTAATTTATGGAAAGTTATTATTATACTACTCACAAATATTAATTTTTAAGTAGACAGTTCATTTATTCAAAGCTTAATTTGAGTAATTCAAGTTAAAATTATTTGAACTAAATTTATATTTTTTAACGATATGTGATAAAAAAATTATATTTTTTATCACATATCGTTAGTTTTTGGTTTGTTCTTGATTGTCCTCTATTAAAAATTGTTTTCTCGTCAATAATTTATTTATAAAAAATTAATTAAAAATCCGCCTTATAGTTACCCCACCCCCCACTCCAATTTATAACTTATTTCGTTAAGATTGGTCTTTTTGTATTCATTAATGTTTGTTCTTTGATAAAATACGTTTGTTCTATCAAAAATATGTCTGTTTTTGGTTTAATTAAAAAATTTTATTTAGCTACATAACTATACAGACGTAATAATACATGTACTGCGCATGCGTCAATGCTACGTTTGAAGCGGTTCCTTTAAAAATCAAAAAAGTTTTAAAGCTTAAAACAAATTATACCGATAAAAAAAGAAAGTGTAATTTATGTTTATCATTTTTTTAAAGTGATTTTTTTTTGTTTAATAATTAGTAATAAAATACGGATACAGTTATATTTCTCCTTAAGATGGAAGGTGTGTTACAGTTAAAATATTTAGAAACGTAACAAATCAACGTATAGATAAATAATATTACATTATCACTAATAATCCCAATAATCAATTCATCGATCAAATATTATTGCTGGTGTATTATATCAAGTGAATTGGCATTTATGTAATGAGTGATGGTTATTTATCAGTATTGTATACTATATTTTTGTTTAGGTATAATTATTTATAAAAACGTAACATTTATATAAAATTAATAAACAACTTCATTAAATATATTATTAAAATGATTTATACTATTCTAAAATATAAAACGCTCCATGGACCTCAATGTTAGCATGAGCAGACGCTGTTTGAGATTTTGTTCTTAAATCATTGTAGCTTTCTCAATTACCTGCTAATCCTCGGCAATAAGCGAAATATTGACCTGTAACATAAGCTTCTACTCCAGATAATATAAACATGGATAAATGTGTAATGAATCACCTACCAATATAATACAATACAAATGTTGTAAAGAGCAATAAGCATACCGATATCGTAGATTAGTTTCGGATCCACCATCATTATGTTTAAAGACATTTATTCTCATAAAGACATTTTATACGCCACTTACATGAGAACATAAATAAAAGTAAATCTAAATAACAAAAATCATTGTCGTACCTATGTTGTTGAAAAATAAATAACATCAAAAACAGCTATTGACGGGAAAAATCTATACAAATAAAAGAAAAGTTAAATTCTAGTATACACTATCACCTTAGCACCACAATACTAAGACCAGGAACAAACCAGTCCAACTCACTCAGATAGATATGTTTGTGATTATATGATTCGCTGGTCGCTTTTTGAATACATTGAACGAGTCTACATTTTTTATTTCCGAGGGTATCTTATTAAAAAGGCGCGAACCTTCGCATGTAATTGTGGTCTGGCCGTACTTTGTTCGAGTTTTGGGCAAAACAATAAAGCTTGCGCGTCGAGTGCAGATGCGCCCAACTTTTTTCGCTTGGTGAATTGCAGATCCGTGCGGACCTTCTTGTTCATGGATTTGCGAATAAAGATACATGTGCTGTAGATGTATAATTGTTTGATATTCATCAGATTCGTCTCTCGGAAAATTTTTGAAGTTGACGTTCGGAAATTGTAGTTGAATAGCATTTTTATGATTTTATTTTGTAGGATTTGTAATTTGTTTAATCTAGTACTGGCAGCGCTTCCCCAGACCTCGATGAGATATAACAGGTGTGGTTTAACTAGGGCATTATATATTGTGAAACGTAAATTCTGTGGTATGTATCGAAAATTAATCCGAAGTAAGGCGTGAAGTGACATTAATTTGGTTATTAAATATTTAATGTGAACTTTCCATGTTAAATAGGTATCCAAATGAAGGCCAAGATATTTTTCATTAGTTTCTTCTTGCAATGGTGTATTGTTTATTTTAAGAGGTGAGAAATTAGGTATAGGTTTATTTTTTGCTTTAAATACTATGTAGCTAGTTTTGGAAATGTTGATAGTTAGTAAATTGTATTGTAACCAATCGCGAAGAATGTCAAGGTCCTGCTGGGCTTGAGAGACAAGATCATGAATTGAAGAGCCAAAGTAAAAGAGATAAGTGTCATATTGCCAGTGTAAAGTGTGATATTGCCATTCAAGCCCAACTCATGCATATAGTTAATATAGACTAAAAAGCCGTGTAGTGGCGGTTGAGAATATCCACTACCCCATATCTTTCCGTGGGTGTCGTAAGAGGCGGCAGTGGGAGACAGGCAGGAGATGGGCAGCAGCATCTTCTTGATAACAACTGTGTTATAATAAAAAACTGCGGTTGCCAAGCCGCTCGCCAAGCGTGGCAACTATGGCAAATATCCCCCCATGAATAACGACGCAAAAAAACGGCCCCCAGTCCCCGGCGGCCCCGCTATTCCTGGCTACGGTGGCGACCATGGTAACGGCGGGGCAGGGGGTGCTAAGAATCTCCGGTGGAGGTCCGGTTGCCACCTACGACGACTCGACCTGGCAACATATAACGCACGCACTCTGAGGACTGACGAGAAGATACTGGAGCTGGAAAAAGAGGTAGACAAGTTGCGCTGGCATATTATTGGATTATCCGAGGTCCGAAGAGAGGGGGAGGATACGGCAATCCTCGAGTCCGGCAACTTGTTCTACCACCGGGAGGGCGACCATCTGTCCCAAGGAGGTGTCTGGATTTATCGTCCACAAGTCTCTCGTCAACAACGTTGTAAAGATTGGGAGTGTGTCGACGAGGGTCGCGTACCTGATACTCAGAATCACCAAACGGTATTCGCTGAGGGTCATATAGATTTACGCACCAACCTCGGCACATCCCGATGAGGAGGTGGAGGAAATGTATGAGGATATTTTCAGTACCATGCATTCCTCCAAAACTCACTACACGATGTTGATGGGAGACTTCAACGCAAAACTAGGCACAAGAAAAAGCGGTGAGCTGAAGGTGGGGAAATTTGGAGTAGGGCAACGGAACCGAAGGGGCCAGCAGCTGGCCGAATTTATGGAGAAAGAGGGACTCTTTATGATGAACTCTTTCTTCCAGAAGCGGCCCCACAGGAAGTGGACCTGGTCGTGCCCCGACGGTTTGACAAAAAATGAGATTGACTTCATTATGACGACCAGACGCCAACTGTTCAGTGATGTCTCAGTGATCGCAAGGGTGAAAACTGGCAGCGATCACCGAATGGTTAGAGGCACACTGAACCTAAATGTTAAGTTGGACAGGTCTCGTCTAATGAAGTCAACGCTCCGACCCCCTCGTGCTCTAATCCAGAATCCCGAAACCTTTCAGCTCGAGTTACAAAACCGCTTTCAGTGCCTAGAGGATTGCAATGCAGTGGACGATATGAATGACAAGCTCGTGGAAACTGTCCATGCGGTCGTAGCTAAGTTCTGCAAGACCCGCCGCAGAAGAACACAAAAACTCTCCGATCACACTCTTAATCTCATGGCTGTTAGACGAGAGATGAGGCTGCAATCGTCAACAGATTTGACAGCATACAGGCAACTGAACAGACAGATCTCCAAATGCATGCGGCGAGACTTACGCAACTTTAATACTGCTCGTATTAAAGAAGCGATCGAGCGGAACCAGGGCTCCAAAGTCTTTGCCAGAGATCTATCTGCCAGAAAGAGCCAACTGTCAAGGCTGAAGACTGAGTGTGGCAACATCGTTTCCGGGACACCTGAGATTCTGAGTGAGATTGAGAGGTTCTATGGGCAGCTGTACACATCATCGTTGGAGCCACACGCAAGTGTGAGTAACGATCCAAGAGCAAGTCTTATCCGACACTATTCCTATCCCGGACGTCAGTCTGAGCGAGATTAGAATGGCTCTCCACCACCTTAAAAACGGCAAGGCCCCGGGCGAGGATGGAATTACAGCGGAGCTTCTGAAAGCGGGTGGAACACCGGTACTTGAAGTCCTTCAGAAGCTCTTCAATTCCGTCCTCCATGGTGGCACTACCCGGAGGCGTGGATCAGAAGCGCGGTGATCTTGTTCTTTAAGAAAAGCGACAACGCTCTCTTGAAGAACTACAGACCGATTTCCCTTCTGAGCCGCGTCTACGTGCTGTTTTCGAGAGTCATTACGAATCGTCTCGCACGCAGACTCGACGACTTCCAGCCTCCCGAACAAGCCGGTTTCCGAAAAGGCTTCAGTACCATAGACCACATACATACCCTTCGGCAAATTGTACAGAAGTCCGAAGAGTACAATCTGCCACTTTGCCTGGCGTATGTGGACTATGAGAAAGCCTTTGATTCCGTCGAAATTTGGGCGGTGCTACAGTCTCTTCAGCGGTGCCTAGTTAACTATCGGTATATTGAAGTGCTGAAGTGTTTGTACAGTAGGGGTACGATGGCTATCCGAGTACAGAACCAGAGTACGAAACCTATCCAACTGCAGAGAGGTGTAAGACAGGGTGATTTTATATCCCCGAAAATCTTCACCGCTGCGTTGGAAGACGTTTTCAAGCTACTGGACTGGAAAGGATACGGTATTAACATCAATGGCGAGTACATCACTCACCTTCGATTTGCCGACGATATAGTTCTTATGGCAGAATCGCTGGAGGACCTTAGCACTATGCTCAATGACCTCAATGGTGTCTCCCAACGGATAGGTCTTAAGATGAACATGGACAAAACAAAGATCATGTTTAATGTCCATGTCACACCTATGCCGGTAGTTGTTGGGAGCACTATGCTCGAAGTTGTTGACGAGTACGTTTACCTGGGACAAATAGTCCGACTAGGTAAGTCCAACTTCGACCGAGAGGTCAATCGACGGATTCGACTCGGCTGGGCAGCGTTCGGGAAATTACGACACATCTTCTCGTCAGGTATACCTCAATCTCTGAAAACTAAAGTGTATAACCAATGCGTGTTGCCAGTGATGACTTACGGATCTGAGACGTGGTCCTTCACCGCTGGCCGTATGAGGACGCTCAAGGTCGCTCAGCGAGCTATGGAGAGGGCTATGCTCGGAGTTTCACTGCGTGATAGACTCAGAAATGAGGATATCCGCAGTGAAACCAGAGTGACCGACATAGCCCAACGGATTAGTAAGCTGAAGTGGCAATGGGCCGGCCATATAGCTCGAAGAACCGATAACCGATGGGGAAGAAAGGTTCTCGGGTGGCAGCCTCGTACCGGTAGGCGTAGTGTAGGACGACCCCCCACTAGATGGAGTGACGACCTGGTAAGACATGCAGGAAGTCGATGGATGCAGGTGGCTCAGGACCGTGCTTTGTGGCATTACTTGGGGGAGGCCTATGTTCAGCAGTGGACTTGTGAAGGGCTGTAATGATGATGATGATGAGACTAAAAAGAGCAGAGGACCCAATATTGAACCTTATGGAACTCCATAGGTTATGGGTTGTGGGGAACTTTGAGAACTACTGTCTATTTTAACGACCTGGGATCTATTCGTGAGGTAAGACTCAAACATTTTAAGGCTATGCCAGTAATACCAATGACTTCCAGTTTTTTTAAGAGCAGTTTATGACTTACGGTGTCAAACGCCTTTTTTAAATCGATGAATACTCCTAGTACGATGTTTTTCTTATCAATGTTTTGTTTGATTTTAGTTACCAGATCAATTGTAGCTGTGAGTGTATTACTTTTAGAACGAAATCCGTACTGTCTATCAAAAAAGAAATCTATAGAATCTAAACTCTGATTTTTCATTCCGTAGAATTCTGACATTTCGTAAGTGTTGCTACTAAAAAAGTTCTCCACCGAAAAAGAGACAAATTTGAACCATTTGAGGGCAATAAATAATAAAATGCTACGTATTTTTTATGTTTCACCTACAAAAAGGTAAATCTAAATATTTACTTATACAAGTCACCTAATACAAAAATAACAAATATTTCAATATCACGAACAATATATCTAATTAACTTTAATTACTTAATATTTTATTCTTTAGCTGGCATCACTGTCTACTAATTCCAGGTTTAAAAAACCTTTTAAAAAAATGTTAGCTGTCACGTCGCGTCTGTCACATTGATTGATTTTCATTCGACTTCTTTGAATGCTCGAATGCGCATGTGTTCTCGGTGTTTGCTGCTATTTGTTGTTATTATCTTGTTATATTTGTTAAGTTTCTGTTATTCTGTTAAGTTTTTTCTTGTTGACCTTTCGTTTTGTGATCGTTTGTTGATTTTTATAAACGTTATGGAGCCACAACCTGGCCCTTCCCGGGAAGCAGCCCCATCTGACAGAGCACAAGGCTTAGACTTTCTTTCTCCCAGAAAGAAGCGTCCTCGTGGTGCTTTTACGCCCAACGAAAAGACCATAATTCTAAATATTTACAAATATAATATAGAAAATTGGCCGCAAACAACTGATTGGAGTGCAACGGAATGTGCTAAAAAAGACTTCTGAGATGACTGGCGTGGGTCTGTCAAGTGTCTATAAAATTACCAAAGAATATAAAGACACAAAAAGAATTTCAAAAGCCGAAAAAGAGTGGACCTCAACTATCTTTCATACAAAAATTTGACGAATTCACTTTCGCCGCAACTCGACGAAAGGTTCACGCGTTTTTCTACAGGAACGAGATTCCGACTATTGAAAAGGTAAAGTTATTGCTAATTCTTTAACACCTCGTTGCTGACATCCCCCATTGTTTTAAAACTATACTTTAACCTGTGTTGCCTGTCTACATTTTAACTGTAATGTAAATGCTTATTTCAGATTCACCAAGAGATAACTGGTGATCCAGACATGCCTGTTATGTCGAAATCAACATTAAGAAAAGTATTGAAGCATTTAAATTTTAAATACACAAGTCGCAAACGTCGAAGTGCGCTAACAGATCGCAAGGAGATAGTACTATGGCGTCAAAAATACTTGCACCAAATTAAACAATATAGAAGAGAAGGCAGGCTTATATATTACCAGGATGAAACGTGGGTAAACGAAGGCAAGTATTGAATTATGTGGTAATTAACTTTTTATAACCTATCTTTTCTTCAAAGTATTAGTCGGAAATCGAATTCTGTACTTATGTAATACTTAAATTAACTTTGTTAATAAATTTTTGTTACCAAAATGAATAAATAAATAAAGAAATCCATGTTTACAGGTAATATTTTTCAATTTATATGCATATATAACTGTCCTCATGTATAAGTGAAATATTAAATATATTTTTATTTTCAGGACATACCGTCAATAAAGTGTGGTGTGATACCAACATTCAATCTTCACGACAAGCTTTCCTCGATGGCTTGACAACAGGGCTTAAGGCACCAACAGGCAAAGGGGGGCGACTTATAGTTAGCCATATAGGGAGCGAAGAAGGATTTTTGGAAGATGGTTTATTAGTTTTTGAGGCAAAAAAAGGCTTGGCAGATTACCACAAGGAGATGACTGGGGAAGTATTTGAGGAGTGGTTCACAAAAATACTTCCAAAATTAAAACCAAACTCGGTAGTAGTGTTGGATAATGCTCCCTATCATTCGAGGAAGGTCGAAAAAGTACCAACGAGTGCATGGAGAAAAGGCGATATCCAAGCGTGGTTGACTTCAAAAAATTTAAATTTTGAAGAAAAAATGCTAAAAGTTAATTTATTGGAAATTGTGGGTCAGGAGAAATACAAATATCAACAGTGTATTGTAGACGAGATGGCCACAGCACAAGGCATTACTGTGCTTAGACTGCCCCCATATCATTGTGAGCTCAACCCTATTGAATTGGTGTGGGCTCAAGTGAAGGGGCATGTCGCAAGACACAACAGAAGTTTTAAAATGGCGGAAGTTAAAAAACTATTACTGGAAAGTATAAGTAGTATTACTCCTGATAAATGGCAAGAATGTATCAGCCATACAATCAAAGAAGAAGATAAGATGTGCACTCTCGACGATTTCATTGACACAGTCGCAGACTCTTTAATAATTCATGTCAGCGATGATGACGATGATGAAGATAGTGATATAAGTATTAATGATGACTAAAGATTTTAATAAAAATATGTTATTTTTACTTGTGCATTTTTTACTGTTTGTAATGAAAAGGGACGTAATTATCACTCGCCGTAAAACCATGTAGAGTACCGCACTTAATAAAATGGATACATTTACTAACAAATAAAATGTATGTATAGACTCAGATGTTCAGACACGTATTGAAATTGAAAAATGTGCCCGGCCAAAAAGGTTTGTAATCTCTGACATGTCAAAAAATGATAGCTGTCAGAATTCTACGGAATGAAAAATCAGAGTTTAAGTAGTTTTGTAGCCGTGTATGTAAGACTTTTTCGAGAATTTTTGATAATACTGGCAGTACGGAAATTGGTCGATAGTTGCCCGGTTCTGTTTTTGGTCCCGATTTGTAAATAGGTGTTACTTTGGCTATTTTAAGTGAGTCTGGAAATGATCCGTTTTGTAAAAGTTTGTTAAAGTTTTTCGTTAATGAATTTATTATTAAGTCCTTCACACACTTGATAACCTTTGTACTAATACCATCTAGACCGACACTACTGTTTGAATCAAGTTTATTAATAATATTAAGGATTTCTTCTTCAGTGCATGGCTCTAAACTATTCATTTGCAAATTTTGTAAAAGTGGTTTTGGTAGTGCGTGAGTATAATTTACATGGAACTGAATAGGTATTTCGTCAGCTAAATATGGCCCTATAGTAGCGAAAAAGTTATTAAATATATTGCATATCTCATGAGGATCAGTAACTTCTATTGAATTAACAATAGTTTGGGAGGAGCGCATCTTTGTTTAAATTTATTATTTGTAAGAGTATTGCGTAAATTCCATAGCTTTTTGGGCTTTCCACTGTATTTGTCGAATTCCTTCTTATAATATGACTTCTTTGTTTCCCGTATGAACTTGATTATTTTATGTCTTTTGGTGATAAACTTTTTTCTCAGGTTTTCTCTTTCTGGGTTGTTCTGTAGTTCTGTCCACATCAAGTTTCTTTCATTGATCTCTGTTATGATACTTTTGTTTATCCATTCTTTTTGTGGTTCATTCATAATTTTGGTCTTTATTACTTTGCTTTCTTCCATACATTTTTTTATTAATTTTTCCAGTCTTGTGAAGTCATCATTGGATTCTTGTATTCCTGCTTTCTCCATTGATTTATGAAGTTCTTTATAATTTATTGCTTCGTATTGATAATATTTTCTTGGGGGCGGTTTTGTTTTCTTGATTTCCACGTAAAGCTGTCTTATGATCAGAAAAAGATGAGTTGACATATACCATATGAAAGTTTTCTTCATCTATCTTCATCATTCTAAGTTTTAAGTTCAAATGAATAGGAAGTTCTTTGAAGTTACACATTTTAACCCTACGTTGACTACGTCTGTATAATTATGTAGCTATATAAAAATTGTTAATTAAACTATTAACTATATTACTAATTTTATATCTGAAAGTTATAAAAGTAGTAAAATTTTAGTTTCGCGTTTCCAAGTGGCATTTACTTATACCGTTTTATTTGAAGATCCTTATCGTTCACCCTAAAAGTAGGGGAGTAAGGGAAAATACAGAGCATTAAGTACATGTCTAACGTCAAGACCGGGATCATTCCTTAAGGACCTAATCTTAGTCGTCAACACCTTTCTTTTGAGATATTGGTTAAGATTCTAAGTCGAACCCAACGAGGTGTGGTATAGGATAGGGTTAGGCCAGTAATTGGTTGGTTATTGCTGCGGGCGTGAGATGAAGAACGAGACTGCTCTTTTCAATAATAGTGGTTTATATACCCACTTTAAGAGTGATTTACCATAAACTAAAATAAACTTTAACCACAGTTTAAAGAGAGTCTAACAATTGGGAAACGAATGTATGTCGTGCAGAGCAACGAAAGGGCCTTGCGGGGCAGAGGGCGGCGAACTGTACTGAGCCTGCCGTGTTATACATGCGTTAAACGCAAGCGTATTTAATAGTGTCTATTTAACTAATTTTAAGTGTCGTTTTCGAACAATATAATATCTATAGTGGTGAATTGTTAGTAGTTATTTGAGTTCTAAATAAAGTTGTATTCAAATGACGGCAATGCTTGTTACCTTAATTTTTTTTTTTGTTAAAATTGTTCTCAATGCGAAAACACTACATAATTAAATTTAACCATCGAAAACTGATAACGTCTGTAAAAATAAAGTGTCACGAAAATATTTGGCAGTACAATGTGAACGCTAAATGATACGTCAAATAAAACAGTAATTGTTCGTAAATGCCCCTTGGAAATGCGATACTGAAATTTTACTACTTTTATAACTTTCACTTTACTTTCACTATTTTTTTTTCTTTCTTGATTTATAACTGGAAATTGTAGCTGGTCCCGAACTTCACGAACGAATTGGTGTTCTTCTTCTGTTCGTCCCCCTTTTGAAGATACGGTTTTGGGGACAGTTCAGGTCCCGAGGTATCCCTCTTTACCTGGGCGTCATCGCGAGGGGCAAACGATTAAAGCACTTAATCTCTCTCCGCAACTGGTAAGCTGAGAATTATTGAAGCGGTGTACTCATTTAGCACCCATAGAGAACGAATTGTTTTATGAAAGGTTCAGACCTACCATATTAATTGGTCAATATAACTGGCATCTTATAGTGATTCGTTAATTTATTTCAAGAGTGAAGAACATACCTGTGGTATTGCTCACCAAACTTGGTTGGGTTCTGAATGTTCACATGACTGGTGGTATCAAGCCATTTAAAACCGTTAACCATATTTTCCAAAAAGAATATGGAAAAGTTAATAAATGATTATTTCAATCTTGAATCGTTTGGTATAGCCACGGACACGGTGGTTAATCACCCCGAAGAGCAAGCGTTGAATATTTTAAAGCATACGGTACGTCGTTTGCTGGATAACAGATACGAATCTGGTTTATCTGTATCTATAAGATATATCTGTATTATGGTGATCGGATAGCGAAAGAAAGCCGTCAAATAGAGCGCAGTCTGCAAGTCGCCTTACTAAGGTCGAAAAGAAGGTCGATAAATATGCGGATTTAAAAAAGAAATACGAGAAGCAGACGATAATGTCATCCATAAGGGAAAAGGGGTCGCAGAGAAAGAAAAAAAACAGTAATGGCTGATATTAAAGACATATACGTTCAAGTGAAAATTCGCAAAGATGACAGACACAGTCGCCAATTTCTGTCGCGCCACAATTGTGATGCGCTACCGGAAGAGCATAGAATGACCTGACTTTTTTTCGGAGTGGCGTCATCTCCTTGTACAGTGATTTATATCAAAAATAAAAATGCGCAAGATAACGCACATCTCTATCCAGAAGCAGTAATTTTCATATGGATGACTATCTACAGGCATTTCCCGATGTGACGACGGCCGAAAAGATAGTAAATGATATGTATGAATAAAATAAACATGCTTCTTTTCAACTGAGGGGATGAGCTATAGTATGTGCTAAATTGATTGAGAAAAACGGACAATGACCTCAGATATGAGCCGAGTGTTAAAAGGCGTAATTTACAAAATCTCAATTTAGATGTGATAACAATATTTAAATATTGATATTATTAAAAATTCTAAAATATTTGAAGCAATATAATCACCATATTGAGCTTTCTCAAATTCATCCCTTTAAAATAAACAAGTTCGTTTGTTCTAAAAGAAACGTGAAAAATGTGCGTCACCGTTTTTGGGCCGATAATTGCACCGAATAAAAATAAAGTTCTTATATAATATTGAAAATAAAGTTTTATCTTTTGAATAAGTACGTACTTATCGGTGTCGTTATCACTCGAATCTTTATATGTGTTATAAATTAATGGTTTTTGTTGTTAAATGAATAAAGTATTTTATAACAATAGATGATTTTTCTTCTACAGCGATGTTTTACATAATTTTTTAATAATAGTTAATATATATTATATATCATTATAAAAAAAATCATTATCCCTTTACAACCCCTTTACAACCGACTCATAGTCAAGCGTGCATTTAACATTGAAAAAATCTAGCGCTTCCCATAACTTATTTTACCGAACGCAACCGATATCGCATGATATAGTCCTTAATAAAAAACATAATAATACGAGTTATGACTCGTCTGCGCCACTGTACCTCGTTGGAAATGGCAGCGTATTTTGGCGGGCGAGGCGCTTCAAGTAAGTATAATTATTTTCTTGTGTTTTAATGGAATATTAGTATTAAACTATTTTATTCTATTAGTAATAAACCAACTCATAATATTATTACGTATTTTTGTAATTATGTTCATTATTAATTCATTAATCTGGTGATCCGTAACACAGGCTTCCGCCTAGTATAGACACCAGACTCTCAGCCCATAGTGTACACTGTTTATACTCTAACTTGTTAATTTAAATTGTGAGAGTAAATAAAAATATATTATATATTTTATTCTGCATCAAATTTAAAGATGCACGTTCGTGCATTTCAGGTGTTACTTATACATTTTTAATATAATTACAGTGTTATTTTATTTCGTTGTACGATGTAATTTAAGTGGTTATTTTTGAATTTTTAGGCTGCATGCATGACGAAGACATTTTACAAGTATTGGGTGACGGCAATGATTAGGACATTGAGTGTTTTAACGACTCCGACGAAGAGGAACCGTTTTTAATCCTGCTGTCTTGAACAATCTAGGTAACCTTGATTTACCCGAAGATCCTGCTGAAAATCAAAAATATGACCAGATAGAAGGCAGTCTAGTACCAAGACCAAGAGTCAAGTAGACCAGTCCGTACCAACACCTTCTTCCGTAGTACCGACTGCTAAATGTCCGTGTCTAGTCACTGGAGAGTTACTTTGTTTGAAGATAAGCAGCATACGTACCCCAAACGACCTATTAAATTGGTAAGACAACCAATTAATTACGTGAAAGATTACTTTGATGACCAGTTTTTTGAAATGGTCAGTACTTGCACAAATTTATATTATTTGAGAAAGACTGGGAGTGAATTAAAAATGACGAAGTCTGAGATACAGAAACTCTTACAAAATAGATTGCACTTTCAATAATTACAGACGGAATAAAACACTAGATTTATTAGACTTTCGTCTTGAGATATCTGAGTCTCTCCTGAAAAACGTCGCACAGAAGGCATGGAGGAAGTTGAAAACATAATGCCGAGGAAATTTAAAAAAGCTCTAATGCCATCGGCAACACTACGGTACGATGGGTATGATCATTTGCCGGTATTCGATGATTTAAAATCGCCTAGATTTTGCCAATTAGAAACATGTAGAAGCCGCACAAAAATTCGTTGCTTGAAATGTAACGCTTATCTTTGTGTAATTCGAGGACAGAATTGCCTTAAAAAATTTCATTGTAACTAATTGTTTTTTTTAATTTACTTTTTTTAATAATATGCCAAAAATGTTATTAGATAATAATTGTTACTATTTTTGTTAAATTTTCATGATTACTTAACGTTTAATTACTTGTTAATTGTGGTTTAATTACATAAAAAAGTTTAAGTTAATGTTTAATAAGAAAATGTTCCTTATTTTGATACTTATTAATAATAATAATTATTAAGACTGATTATTATATTAATACTTATTTTTTCTAAAAATAATTATTTAATTCATAATTGTTGTCTAATTACCTCAATAAACACACAAATCCATAAAGACGCACAAATGTGCGTATGTAAAACTAATCCTAAAGTGCACGAACGTGCAGGCGATTTTCAGGAAAACCTAGCTTTTCCGAATTTTTTCAGTATTTTCCCTACGTGGCTTATGCTCTATAAATACGACCTATATCATAAATTACAATAAATCTTAACTTATTTGTCCGGTTGTAAAGGGATAAATAAAGAAAGTACTAGATATAAAAATTGCCTATATATTGAAGGTTTGAAACCCCTGGTTAAACGACCGAAGGGTCATTGTCCATTTTTTCTCAATCGATTTGGCACATACTATAGTAACTGACACGAAATCTTATGTAAAATGGAAGATAACAATAAAAACGATAGTGCCTCACTGGATGATAGGGGAGCACGCTGAGCGCACTTAAGGTTTGATTTAGAATAAAACGAGACACGTTAAGTTTCTCCGTAAGTTAACGTTACGCGCCAATGGAAGTAATCGAAGGCTTACAACCTCCCACGTGAAAGGAGATAACGAGTGCTGTAATGTCAGTTTTCAACCCATTAGGTCTAGCGTCACCCATAACAGCGCAAGGGAAGTCGCTGATTCAGCAAGCATTGTGATTAGCCATCTCATGGGATGATCAAATTCTACACGAATTAAACGTTTTATGGTGTACAAGGTTAGCTGAAATTAGAAAATTAGGTCACTTAGAAGTGCCTAGACCCGTTTCTGAAGTAAGGGGGAGTTACATACTTTCACGGACACTAGTGAGAAAGCGTACGCCATGGTACGCGTTCGTCACTATGGACGAGAACGAAGAGAGGCAGGTCACACTACTCGTCGCTAAGGCACAGGTAGCGCCTTAAAAACCAATATCCATTCCTAGGCTTGTAATACAAGCAGCTCTATTAAGCTCCCAACTATCTGCAGCGGGAGAGAAGGAAAGTGGATCTGAAATATCAGAACTAATTTTCTGGACGGATTCACGTACAGTGTTATCGTGGATCTGGTCAAATCCTCGTACTTTCAAACCATTTATTGTTCCTTGACTGGCTGAGATCGAAGTCCCAGTACGTCATGTGAATGGTGATGGGTACCGACGTTGCAAAATGTGGCAGACGACACCACTAGAAGTCTTCTTTCCACCTTCAATGAAAATAATCGCTGGTTGGTTGCAAGGACCAGATTTCCTCAGGCAAAAATTTTGAAATAGGTGAAGAAAAATTGCCAAACAGCGTAAATGTGCTAAAATGTGTAAATGTGCTAATGTCGTAAAAAATTTAAACTTAATTCGTTTAATTTAATTTAATTAATTTCCAAAGTATAAGCAAAGTCGGAAATGTCAATGATGTGTTCCCACAATGTATTACCCAATTTGGTTAAAGGACCCGATGATGTGTTAAAAATAGCGTTTGTTAAAAACGATTCTTTCGACTCCGAAATAAGCTGTGTCCGAAATAGACGTTTAAGGAAATTGGCCGTAGAGCTAGGAGATAATAACCTCCTCGGATTAAACGGAAGCTTACCTATCTAATCAAATTTAACAGATGAGAGTCGAAAACCTGTCATATTGGGTGGTATACACGATATTATAAAAATGATGATTAGAGAAGTTCATCATCATTTCGGTCACGCTAATCATGAAAAGGTGATGAACGAAGTGAATGAAAAGTTTTATGTTTTAAATTTACGTAATACAGTTCGTAGTGTATCACACAACTGTCAGTGGTGCAAGTCGTAGCTACAAATAATAGTGCCGCAAGGCAAGCTTCCACTAAAAAGGATAGCTCATCATGATCCACCCTTCACACGATCCACCGTAGACTATTTCGGACCCATGATTTATCAGTGGGAAGGCTACATGAGAAACGCTGGGGCATTTTATTCATATGTTTGACTACCAGAGCAGTGCATCTGGAATTAGCTGCATTATTGACACACAGACACACAGAAACAGACAAGACAACAGAACAAGACCACAGTAGAAGCGCGGTGGTCTTGTTCTTTAAGAAAGGCGACAACGCTCTCTTGAAGAACTACAGACCGATTTCCCTCCTGAGACGCGTCTACGTGCTGTTTTCGAGAGTCATTACGAATCGTCTCGCACGCAGACTCGATGACTTCCAGCCTCCCGAACAAGCCGGTTTCCGAAAAGGCTTCAGTACCATAGACCACATACATACCCTGCGGCAGATTATACAGTAGACCGAAGAGTACAATCTGCTACTTTGCCTGGCATATGTGGACTATGAGAAAGCCTTTGATTCCGTCGAAATTTGGGCGGTGCTACAGTCCCTTCAGCGGTGCCAAGTTGACTGTCGGTATATCGAAGTGCTGAAATTTTTGTACAGTACGGCTACGATGGCTATCCGAGTACAGAACCGGAGTTCGAAAGCTATCCAACTGCAGAGAGGTGTAAGACAGGGTGATTTTTTCCAGTTTCCAGTTGGAAACTTTGGGAGATGAATTTAGCATACAAAGAGGTGTGAGGCAGGGAGATCCTTTATCCCCAAAATTGTTCTCTGATGTGTTAGAAAATATCTTCCGCAACCTATACTGGGATAAGTATGGCATCAATATAAACGGGTCAAAACTGCACCATCTAAGATTTGCCGATGACCTGGTATTAATTGAAGAACGCCCCGAAAATCTCGAATGTATGATAAATAATCTAAATGTAGAAAGCATAAAAGTTGGACTAAAAATGAACCCTAACAAGACTAAAATAATGACGAACCAGCACAAATTTTAACATCACAATAAACGGCGATACTCTAGAATACGTAAAAGACTACACATATCTGGGTCAAGTAATTTCCATAGAAGATCAAATGACGAAAGAAATTAACTTTAGGATCGCAACAGCTTGGAAGAACTACTGGTCATTAAAAGAGATCATGAAGTCCAAAGACTTAAGCATGTCAATAAAAAGGAAAGCATTTAATACTTGCATTTCACCTTGTCTAATATACGGATGCGAAACCTCGACCCTCGAAAGGTATTGAGAGAAAAACTTGCAGTGGCACAAAGAGCAATGGAGAGGAGTATTACCGGCTATAAAAGACAGGATAAGATCAGAAATGTTGACCTTAGGAATTTAACGAAACTTACTGACAACCTCAAACGAATCGATCAACAGAAGTGGAGATGGTCAGGACATATGATGCGTGACAAGATGGGAAAGTGGAGCAGGAGAGTAACAGAATTGTATCCAAGGGACAGCAAAAGAAGACGAGGAAGGCAACATGCAAGGTGGGAAGATGAAATAAAACTTACAGCAGGACCAAACTGGAGAAGGGTTGCTCAAGATAGACAACAATGGAAATCGTTGGAGGAGGCCTTTGCCAATAGGCACGCCGAACTAAGAGACATTTTATAGTTTTATAGTTAGTAGATTATTTTATCTTAAGTTTTAATAATGATTTCTTATATTTACGCGAACACTACACATTGATTAAAACTATTTTTACGGATTTTATCGCGTTTATTTTACTATTATTTTTAATTCCCGACGTTTCAGGCGCTTTCCAGCACCCATGGTCACGGGGGACCATGTTATAATGTTAAACATTAAGTTTTAATGTTAAATGCTATTAGATCGGAATAAAGGGCTTTATTATTATTATTATTGGGGTATCTATATAATTTTCTCACCTGGTTGGGTTCTATAAATATATAATTATAAATTAAATAGAAAAGATAAATACATAACTACAACAACACACAAACAAATACATAAATATCAATAAAATAAAATAAATACAAAAACTACATATAATGATTTCTTTTTATTCAAAAACTACATAAATAAATATAAGATCCAACCAGATGGGAGCCCTCGGCAGGGGAGACCAAACGGCCGAGGGTTAGGGGGAAAGGGAAAGAAACTGGCGGACGATGCGGGCGGTATCGAGGAGCACCGCCTTCTGCATTTGAGCCCGGAGCTGTCCGTCACGGAGTCCCAGTCGCCTCAGATGACCCGAGAGGCTGACTGGGATTAGCCCATTCGCAGAGACGACTACAGGAATAATTTTGGTAGGCATACCACCCCACATGTCGGTCACCTCGTGAGCCAGGTCCAGATATTTTGTTCGTTTATCTGTTTCGGCTTTCACGAGGTTCTCGTCATACGGAATGGTAATGTTGACCAAAAATATCCTTGACTGTGCCCGGGCCATCAGCACAATATCAGGCTTATTCGCAAGAATAGTCCTGTCTGTGATGATGGCCCGGTCCCAGTAGAGCCTGGCGCGGTCATTTTCGAGCACGGCTTCCGGCAAGTACTTGTAATACGGCAATTTCCGGTCCACGAGACCGTATTTCAGAGCAAGCTCCTGGTGTAGAATTCTGGCTACTAGGTTGTGCAAGTACTCAGAGTTAGAAAGTGCCGAACAACCGGAGATGATATGCCTAAGTGACTCCCCGGGATGGCGACAAGCTCGACAGACGTCGACAGTGCCATCCTTTAGGATTATCTCCGATAGTTGTTGGTTATTATTATTATTATTATAATTAAAGAATAAGATTTTATTTGTTTAAAGCATTTTTGATTAATGTTTACTTAATGTTTTAAGAGCCGTGGTAGCTCAGATGGTTAGCGCTCGCTGTAAATTTCACAGTACGCGAGCAACCCGAGTTCGATCCCCGCCGCCACCAATGAAATTGTCAATTGCAATTTTAAGTGCTGATTTACCACGTGCTCGGCGGTGAAGGAAAACATCGTGAGGAAACCTGCATGTCTGAGAAATAAAAATAAAATATTTCGAAGACATGTGAAGTTCGCCAACACGCATCGGGGCAGTGCGGCGGACACTTCCTTGCCCTAAAACCCTCTCAGATATGAGAGGAAGGATTGCGCTCAGCAGTGGGACGTATATATAGGCTGTAACTTTTAATGTTTTTATAAGTGATATCTGATAGGATATATCGTATATCAATATTTAGTTGGAAAAGTATATTTTAATGCTAGAGTGAAATGGTGTGTATAACAGACAAGGATGAATATAAATATCAGAAAGGGATGGCAAGAGCCTTCTATGGGATCTCGATATGTCGTGTAGAAATGAGTTTGTCAACTCACAACAAAAATATTATTTAAAAGTGATATCTATTATCATGAAAATGTGAAGGTGCATGTTATAAATGTTTTAGGTAGATTCCACATAACAATAAGATAAAAAATGTGTTAAAAATATTTAATTTTAGTGATAAATTAATGAAATAAAAATAGTACTGTATAAGAAAATTAAAGTCATTTTAATTATGCTTAAACGTTTTAATTCATGAATCAAACTGTTGTATTGTTTAAGATGTGTGAAATTAGTGATGAGAATTGTATTAATAAAGTTTATATTCAACATTTAAAGTTTATGACTCTAAGAAATTGCTTCTAAAATTATGATATTTTGTTTAATATTTTATTAATTCTTTATGTAATGGGAATGTTTTAATTATTTTTGTAATACGCTTTCTTTGTGCTTTATGTGAAATATAATTGTTTTATGATATTCTTATGGGCAATGTAGATATGGGATAATATGTGTTAACAGTTATTACATTACAAATTTGTAGCAAATGTAGGCAATTTTTGTAAAATTAACTGGTATCACTGCAACCGAAAGTACTGCAATGTAGTGATGTACAACACAACTTTAGCTATCGATAAGTTAATTAACACATTCAGATTTGTCTGCCGAACAGGTTTTTATATTTTGTTTAGATTTTATAATAAAGTATTACATGAAGTAGTGAATTTTTCTATTATTTGTTTAATAATAATAATAAATAAAAAATTACAAAGTTTATTCAGTAAATGATCATATATAAATTATTACCGGCGATGAGGTCTCCTTTTATGTATAAAAACCTGTGTTACTCTTCTACTCTTCCATAGCACTTATATTACTATTTGTATGATCGTTACAAAATCGAGTTCCTGATATAAATTACATCTTCAATATAATATATCTTATACTTAAATTAAAAATATACATACTCCTGAAGAGAGTATAATATCTACCATATTCCCTTTTAATAATTAATCCTGTTTTCTATCTTTAGATTTTTCTTATTTAAGTACATAATTTATTTGAATAGTTCTAATTTGCATTGTATTGATCGGATGATATTTGTACTCCAAATTAACCCAAAATTGCACGACTCAATTTGTGAATGTTATGTACACTTATTATGGATATACATATCAGAGAGTATAGAAATGTGTATGTTTTCGTGATTGTCATATATGTGTATTGTAAGTGTACTTGTTAAATAAATGAATAAATAATTAACTACAAAAATTAAAATAAAAAGGTAATATTCACGCCAGGTGTGTGAGTGAGTGGGTGTGTGTGAATGAGTAAGCGAGTGAGCGCACGCGCGCGTGCACGTGTGTGTGTTATAAATATTTCACATTATTTCATATTGCTGTGTGTGTGTGGCGTGTGTGTGTGTGTGTGTGTGTGTGTGTGTGTGTGTGTGTGTGTGTGTGTGTGTGTTGTAGTGAATTGATACAGTAGTGTGTTGTTTTTGCACCCCCCCCCCCCCGAAATTGACAGATTTTTGTTTAGGAATTAACGCGCATGGCCTCTCCAGTTGGTTGAAGACTCATAGGTACCAACGAGTAGAGGAAACACTAGCGATCACATTAATAAACACAGCAAACAAAAAAGTTTTGATCTCACTTTGAAATAATGTGCCATTGTCATATATTAATAAGTAAAAAAATATCATTAGTATTATTTGAATAAAAAGGGTATAAATGTTTTTTATTCAACTTTCTACTTTTACTTTATTCAACTTGAACTTTCAATTTTTCCAACCAACTGTCCATAAATAGGTTGACTATAAACTGTTAACTATAAAGAGACTTTAATGCCTCTATCAACGCAGCGCTCAACCCAAATGAGTTTAGCGTTTGCTATAGCACATCCCTGTCCACTATGTCATAGGCCTTTTCTACGTATATGAACGCACATAAAAACCTTTTGGTTTTTGGCCAAAAACTTCTCCGCGATCATGCGCATGGAAAAGACTTGATCTATACACCCCATTCCTCCCTTTCTAAATCCCGCTTGCACATCCCAAATTTTTCCATCAGTTTTTTTCATGACCCTTTCAATTAGTAACTTAGCATACAGTTTTCCCACAATGCTAAGAAGGCTGATACCACGGTGGTTTTTACAGTACTGTTGCGGCTCTTTTCCTTTATATATTGGGACTATCACGGCTTTGCACCAGTCTACCGGTACCCGCTTCAGTTCCCAGCATAAATTAAATAAAGTGTGCAGCAGGCCTGCCACCACTTCCTCTCTAGCCTTATCATTTCGAGTGAAACTTTATCATATCCGGCTGCCTTACCTGCTTTCATACTTTTCATTGCTTTCATTATTTCATCTATACTTATCTCGATACCTCTTTCCTCTTCTTTCGGAGTTTCTATTTCATTTAGTTCATACGTCGTCTCCTTACTCATAAACACGCTTTCAAATTATTCTTTCCATCTCTTTAAACTCAAAACTTCATTATTCAGAATATAGCCATTCTCGTCTCTTATAGCATTCATCATAGGCTGTTTTGAATGTCCCCTGGCAGTTCTTACCAGTTTCCAGAACATTTTAATATTTTCCTGGAAGTTATCCGATATTCTTCTATCATTCTTATCCGTTCTTTCTTGCTTTTTTCTTTCAACTACTTCTTTTACTCTCTTATTTAGATGGCTAATGACTGCCTTTTTTTCTTTCAATATCATCATTCATACCGCCAGAATTATCAACCTTTGTTGCTAGTAGATCTGGCCATGCTCTCTTCTTCAAACTTCGACTGCCATACGTATCTCATCATCCCACCATAACGTATTATTTTTCCTGTCATTCCTTCTTTTACTAATACCACATACTTCGGTAGCTGCATTCACTAAACCTTTCTTAACATTTTGCCATACATTCTCCAAGTCTAACTCATTCATACATAATTCATCCAAACCACTTATATTTTCTTTCAGTCTACATTCGTACTTGTTTTTCTCACCTTCACATTATAACCTTTCTATTCTAATCGCTGTAACGCAGTGGTAGACACAGATGTCCGATGGCACCAACGCCTGAATATACCACTAATTCGGCATAATACCAAATAATGATCTGTTCCTACGTTAGACCCCCGGTAAGCCCTTGTATCTACCACTGCGCTCCTTATTCTTTCATCCACAATTATGAAATCTATCATGCTTCTATCGTCACCTCTTTACCAAGTATACATGTGAATCCTCTTGTGGCGAAAGAAAGTGTTCGTCACAAAAAGATTCTTTTTGATACATACGGTGAGGAGGCTTTCACCATTCTCATGTATACTTTCACCAATCGTTCCCAATATCCTTTCATAACCAAGCCTCTTCACCCCAACCCGTCCATTAAAATCTCCTAGCATAATAATATTTTCATTTCCCTTACATTTCATTAACACCATCCTTACCATTTCCCAAAACTGCTCTCGAATATAAGTGGGCTTAGCACAGATTACCCCCTAATATATTCCGCATACAGGGCCACAAACGCGCGCAACACATGCTTGCTGTAGCTAGCATATGAAGTAACGCTAAGAATCATGACATCAGTGTCGACCAAGTTTTTGACCCGTAGGCACGTCCAAGTTCTTGACAATTTAAAAATAGTCTTGTATCCAAAACACATTACAAATGGCTTCCTGTGCCGTAAAATAGTGTGGCAAGTCAGCTAAGACATCCAGTTGTCAAAAAGATGGCAACATTTCATCGGTAAGTAAATTCTATTCTTGTCACGTTAATCTATTTCAAATGCACTGGAGTTCATCTTATACCGGTAATATAATGGTGCAAAGTGGTAACAATTAAGCACCCGTTGATGTCTTTTTGAAATGACCCTTTCACTCATTACATAAATTACAGTACTTGTCTTTGTCTAACGACAGCAGCAGTATCGATAGTGTTATGACTTATAAGTAGATATTTGTTTGGTCATCGTTTACATTTTTTTAAAGTCATTATTTTTATAAAAAATTGTGATGTATCATTGGAATTGGAAATATAGATTGGAAGGAAAAAGATGTGGATAGATGCTACTTGTCAGATGACACTTCACAGAAGACAATCTTCATATTATGAAAAACCGTGGAGGCGTTGGTTCCGCTATACCCACGTTAGTACTCTTATTAGTTTGTGGCTATACCATCTCTATACTTGCCTCTATACTTAAATATGTAGATTACAAAATAAGTAATAGCATTAAATGGTTGACTGAGACGTGATATTCTACTATTTAGGTGAATGTTACACGTCAAAATTAAATTATTTTTAATGGATTTATAAACCAAAAAACAAGTGAAAGTTATAATGTGATTATTATTATTCTAGTGTTACAGGAACTTCCGTAATATCTTATTATTATTATTATGAAGTACATCTAAATTGGAAACACGTACCTCATGGTTTATTAATTAATAATATTATTTTTAGGTACAACACTTGGCAAAAATACTGTCACTGCCGAGAGGACATACCAGGGCATACGCAAAGGATTCACACCATTTTGTTACTGAGATAAAAGACCTATATCTCGCTGACAATGAAACTATGGTCAGTTTTGGTGTTCAGTCACTATTCACATGCCTACCTATTGAAGACTACATCTCAATTGTAACTAGGAAGCTAGAAGATAATAACATGCCTGCAGAATATGCAGTATTACTCAAACACTGTTTCACATCTGGCTATCTATTGTGGAAGGGAGAGTCCTACAAGCAAGTTGATGGTGTGGCGATGGGCTTACCTGTATCTCCTATAGTCGCCGACATATTCATGGAGGACTTTGAGGAGAAAGCCCTTCTTACTGCTCCTGTAAATCTAATATTCTACAAGCGGTACGTAGACGACACTTTCACAATTTTACCATCTGACAAAGTAACTGCATTTTTAGACCACCTTAACTCCATACACTCTAAAATACAACTACAAATAATTCTTTACCTTTCCTAGATGTTTTAGTCATCCGAAATCCTGATAACACTCTTGGTCACATTATGTATAGGAAAAGGACCCATACCAACCATTATTTAAATGGTGAATCTCACGATCATTCTTCACAGTTAGCTACTGTGGGTAAATCTTTATTTCAATCGTATTAGAGAAATAAAAAAAATAATCACAAGTAATCTGTGACAGAAAACATCTGGCCGCCGAGCTTCAGCACGTCAAGCAAGTATTGCAAGACAACAAACTTTGGGTCCCACGCCTACGTCACAGCGCCACAGTCGATGGATGAGTGCTGCCATCTGCTTGAGATCCTATAATCAACAAAATCTACCCAAACCCAAGCATACCACTGCAGCACTTCAAGATACTATAAGCTCGTTCAAAATCCATATATATATATATATATATATATATATATATATATATATATATATATATATATATATATATAGTTTTATTCAATGTGTAGTGTTCGCGTAAATTTAAGAAATCATTTGATTACATGTACAAATATATGTATTGTTTTATTAATGTACATTGTTTTATTTTTTAATAAATTTCACATAAAAATTCATCAATTTATTTATTTATCAATAATCAATCCAACTAAAATCCCAAATTTATCGATCAACGTCCCAACCCTGTCCCATTACTATGGTTCGGAGCATTCTAAGTTCAGCCTTAAATTATCCAATCACAGCGCATTTGACACGTCCCCCGCAACTCATTCATGCCGCAAAATTTGGTGAAATCGAAACAGAACCAATATTCGATGATGGACTATTAGGGGAACTGTGGGGAGGAGACTAACAAAAACTTGAAGAGCGGTTGTTATACCAGAAGTATGTGGTATACATGCCATGTGCAGTGACATCCTTACCTTTCAGTTTCGTCTCATTTACGCATATCACATCTACTCCTCTATTATACATCATATCGCATACTTCATCCATCTTATCATTCATTGCTCCACATACATTCAGCGTAGCCAGATGGGCTTCTGCAATCCACTTATCGCCCTTCCGGGAGACAGAACGTGACCGAAAGAGGGTATGCCTGGGATTAGGTGGTCGAAGCCTACGGACGCGAGCGACTTATCCCCATTATTTATGATATATTATAAATGATTTTAATAGAAAATAAAATTGATCACAATAAAAATAATTATATATATATGGAATGTAACTCCATCATTTTGTAAATTCAGTGTGCATAAAGCAGTCAAATACTTCAATCAGTATATCATGACCTACATCCATTCACAAGTCCGCTGCTGAACATGGGCCTCCCCCAAGGGGTGTCACAAAGCACGGTTCTGATCCACTTGCATCCACCGTCTTCATGCATGTTTTACCAGGTCGTCACTCCATCTATTCGGGTCACCCTGCACTTCACCCATCGGTACGAGGCTGCCACTAGAGAACCTTTTCCCCCATCAGTTGTCGATTCTTCGAACTATATGGCCGGCCCATTACCACTTCAGCTTACTTATACGTTAGTCAATGTCGGTCTCTCTGGTTCTACTGTGAATATCCTTATTTCTATGTTTATTACTATGGGCACTTTCCGCGTTGTGTTTATAGCGAGCAATAAAAACACTAATGCGTCAGTAGCTTCATGGAAATTATCAGATATAATATCAAACCCTGCATATACGACATAGCCATAATGCCTTTGGCTGCTAGCATGGTATTTCATCAACTGTTTAATTTTCATTTCATCCATGACCAAAATACAATGTTTTTTTATCAGGGTTACTCTCTGCTCTCAATTTTAATGCTGTCAGCGCTCCTTGAGTAAACCCTGGTCGGCCATTGATGATACTGTACCACTTAGTCAATGTTCGTGGTGCAGGCAAACATGATCCAAAGGTTTTACGTATATAGCGATAGGATTTTCTTTAACAAATCTTTAACAAAGTGTTAGTGCGAAACATCTTAACTCTGTGAAATATTTAGTTCTGGGCAGTTTTCAGACTTACTTTTAAGTAATTGTCTCTTTAAAATTCGCTTTCCTAAGTTCCCGCCTTTTCTAACTCCTGTTTTTTTCTTTATTTATCAAAGATATCAAAGATTTCTTTCAAACTTGTAACTTTTTTCTTTACATACCGTCACTGTCTATTTATGGTATTGCTGTATATTTCGAGGCGTCTTTTTTTGTTTAAATTTCCTTGGTGTACGGCCTGTTCGCTTAGATACGGGCGTTTTATAGTCGCGCTGCCTCAGCACGTTCCGCATTTTGTCAAAGGTGCGACCTATAAATCATCCGAAACGTTGGGAATCAAAAGTCAAAATTTAACGCGATAAAATCCGTAAAATTGATTTCATTTAATGTGTTGTGTTCGCGTAAATATAAGAAGTCATAATTGTGAACTTGTAGAAATTCTAAAATACGAGTATTTTCAAGAAGAATGATATTGGTGTCAAGGGTAATAAAAAAACTATTTCATCTATTGGTATAATTACAGCTAGACATTACCTCTCACAAGTTCAAGGTTGGTACAGCAGTATCGACTAACCTTCTTTTATTGGTCACTTTGGGTTAAAATATGATTTATCAAAATGTTCGGAGCAAATGGTGCTAGTTCGTTTAGGTATCTAAGATTCATGATTTCTACAAGCTGCAATCCAAATTTGCCGCTTAAGAGGATCTCTTGGAAATATGTAAAATCTATCCTTGTGCACAGGCTTGAGGATATAACTATAAGGAGTAATCGGATTTATTTAAAGACTATCTTAAAGATCGCAGGCAGAAAGTATAGATAGGTTAATACTTAAGCGATGAATCAGATATAAAATTCGGAGTTCCACAGGCAGTGTCATGGATCCTACTTTTTTACCTACATAAATAATCTTTTTTTTATATAGAGGGGGCAAACGAGCATGCGGCTCACCTGATGTTAAGTGACTACCGCCGCCCATGATCAACCACAACACCATGGGAATTGCAGGTGCGTTGCCGGCCCTTTAGAAAGGAGTAAGCTCTTTTCTTGAAGTTCCCCAGGTCGTATCGGTCCAGAAAAATAGCCGATGGTAAACTATTCCACAGAGAGGTTGTACGCGGAAGAAAACTCCTTTTGAAACATACAGTGGTGTACCGCCAAGCATCCAGATGGTGTGGATGGTATCGAGACGTTTGCCGCGTAGTGTGTTCACGAAATTTGGTGGCTGGGATTAATCCGAACAATTCCTCAGAGCACTCCCCAAGGTACATGCGAAAGAAAATGCAAAGAGATGCAACATCTCTTCGCAGCGCCAATGAATCGAGCCGATCGGAAAGCACTCGGTCGTCGACGATTCGAAACGCTCTGCGCTGGATGCGTTCAAGTGGAAGGAGCTGGTACTGGGGAGCCCCAGCTCAGAGATGTGCGGCCGAACCTGCGCCTTGTAAAGTTGCAGGCGGTGTGCCGGCATGAAATACTGTCCCATTCTGCTGAGCACGCCAAGCTTTTTAGAGGCCAATTTGGCCTTCTCTCCCAAGTGACCACGAAACTGCACGTTACTCGATATGTCGACGCCAAGGATTCCGATACTGGCTGAGGCAACAAGGGGAGTGCCTTGAAACTGAGGAGATACGACAAAGGGGTTCTTTTTAGCGGTTAACGCGCAAACTTGTGTCTTCTGGGGGTTAAACTGGACTAGATTTAGTCGCTCCCAATCCGAGACTCTGTTCAGTAAAGACTCGACTTAAGGCACAAGTTTGTCCCGGCACTCGGAGACGTTTTCCTCGAGAATATTGCCGGTGTAAAGAGCATCACCAGTGCTGTCATCTGCATAGCAATGAATGTTACGGGTTTGCAACATATCATTGATATGCAGAAGAAACAGCGTTGGTGATAGCACGCAGCCTTGTGGACAACCGGCATTAATAGCCTAGTAATCGGATCTTGCACCGTCTACAACGACCTTGATGCTCCGATCTGCAAGAAAGCTGGTGATCCAATCGCACAATTTCTCGGGAAGCCAATAGGGAGGGAGCTTTGAAAGAAGCGCTCTGTGCCAAACCCGATCGAAGGCCTTCGCAATGTCCAAGCTAACGGCCAATGCCTCCCCCTTGGACTCTACTGCCTCCGCCCATCTGTGAGTTAGGTAGACCAGAAGATCACCAGCTGCCCGACCAAGGCGAAAACCGTATTGACGGTCACTAATCAGCTGGTGATCCTCAAGGTACCTCATGAGCTGGCAGTTTACAATGGACTCCATTGTTTTGGAGAACAAGGAGATGATGGCGATAGGCCGGTAGTTGGACGGGTCTGAGCGGTCGCCTGTTTTAGGGATCGGGTGGACGAAAGCCGTCTTCCATGATTTTGGGACTACGCCTAGGAAGTAGGAGTACCGGAAAAGACGCGTTAAAACCGGTGCCAACTCTGGAGCACACGTCCTCAGCACAATCGGGGGGATTCCGTCAGGCCCACTCGACTTGTGGATGTCTAGGGAGAGGAGTGCTTTGCGAACAGAGCGCTGTGTGAACTGCACTTCCGGCATGGAGCACTCACACCAGGGGATGGTCGGCGATGTACTCCCTCCGTCATCGAGATTCGAGTTGGACGCAAAGAAAGAGCCTAGAAGATCGGCTTTCTCCTTTGCGGTATGGACCAGTGAGTCGTCTACCCTGTGCAGAGATGGAAGAGATGGCTTACAGTAATTCCCTTGGACAGCCTTGGCGAGAGACCAGAATACACGGGTTCCAGAAGGAAGGCGAACTAGTTTCTCGCCAATTCTGCCTATGTGCTCTGATTTTGCCTTGGCAATGACTCTTTTGAAGGACCTAGAGGCGGAATCATACTTCTTTTTTTAAAGCACTGGTGTTTACATCCCGGGACGCTGATGCGTCAGCCCAGGCTCGGTAGCACTCCTGCTTATAGCATGATGCTATTTTACAGGAGCGACCAAACCATGGCTGAGATTTGACACCACAGAGGAAGGAATAAAAAGTTCCATACCCTGAAGTACCACATCAGCGACAGAATCCACAACAACGCTGGGATCGTCCAGCGAGAAGCAAACCCGCCCCCAAGGGTAGGATGCAAAGAAAGACCGCATCCCATCCCAATCGGCTGACCGTTAGTGCCAAACACGGCGGCAGCCTGCAGAATGCAACTGCGATTTCAGCGTGAGTGGCACCACACTCCGGACAAGACAATGGTCCGAGGAGTCTAAAGGGGTGTCGACAGAAATCTGATATCCATCCGGGTGAGTGGTCAGCAGAAGGTCCAACAGGGAAGGTGCGTGATCCTCCACATCTGGAATCCGCGTAGACGAAGTAACCAGTTGTGTCAGACCATATGCCAAGGCAAAATCATGAACAGATCTCCCCGCATGATCGGTTAAACGTGAACCAAGCTATTCGGTGCGATGGGTGTTAAAGTCGCCGAGGATACGATCTCTGTAGGATCTGCTGTAGCAACGAATCTGTAGACATTCGGACGTGGTCGAAGAGTCGGTCTGTTTCGGCATTACCGCTATGGGACCTATAGAGGCACCCGTAGACGCGCGGATGGTCGTCGCTGTCTACGCGTAGGAAGTCCGAACCTTCAAGTCTGCCGAGGCGTCGGGAACAGATGTCCTCTCTGACGTAAACGTAAACTCCAGCCCGAGGCACAAAGGAGTGTTCCAGTTTGTACCCCGGGTAGGAGAGATACGAGACATCAGCCGGAGAGGACACTTGCGTCTCGGTCAAAAAGAGCAGAGCTGGCCTCGCCGTCTCGAGATGGTAGTGGACGGCGTTTAGGTTAGAGTGAAGTCCCCTGATATTGCAGAAATTCACGGACAGCGTGGCAGGGGTCGCCTTGGTCTTGTTGCTCCATTTGCCCCGAGCAGTTGTAGTCTGGAGCAGAATTTTGCCCCCCCCCCTCCCCCCAGAATACGCGGGGCAGCCAGAGCACCCACGCTCAGAAGTGGAGAAACATGATCGTGGATGCTCAGCAAGGGATTCTCCAGGGGTGCTGGTACCCTCCTGGTGTAGTCTTTCATCATTTAATTCCGCTACCATGTTGATGGGGGGAGGGGGAGGATTTGGGCCTCCGGCCACCTTCACTTACCAGACGAAACGCGGAAGCAGAGCTTCCACTTCACGCCGGTATTCTGTGAGGTCGTGGTACCACCCCGGCTTGTGCCGGCCCATACGTGCAACAGGAAAGCTGCCGCGTGGCTCTACCACTGTTAAATCTAACCAACATTGACATTAAAGATGGCAACATAATCTCCTATGCAGATTATACTGCAGTAATATTTATTGGTGACTCCTGGATTCCTGTTCGTAAATCTGCAGAAGAAGGCTTTGCTAGGATCGCTAAGTGGCGGAACACTAACCTACTTACTTTAAATACTTTGAAAACTAGTTAAATATGTTTTACAAATTATATTCGAACTCAGGCTTTTTTCTATAGGCTATATATTTTTTTATAAGATAGGGTAACAAACGAGCACACAGTCCACCTGATGGTAAGTGGTTGCTGTGGCCCATAGACATCTACATATATCCTTATGAATCAAAATGCAGGTGCATTATCAACCGTGAGGACTAAGATGAATGCCTCGTTTCCAGTAAAATGGGTCTCTGGTCTCTACACTCACCATACGAAACACAGCAGCGCTAAACTACTATTTTACGCTGATATTCTGTGAGAGCGTGGTCCTTCTCCAGTTGAGCCCACTCATTCGTGCTACAACAATACTACTAATATAACTGCAACATGGCTCTACCACGTATAACTTTTTATACGTAGCCTAATCATCATCTTCTTCATCATTATTTTTTCGTTGTGGGCTGGTGTTTTTCGATTCATCATCATCATCATCATCACAGCTCTTCACAAGTCTACTGCTGAACATAGGCCTCCCCCAAGTAATGCCACAAAGCACGGTCCTGAGCCACCTGCATCCATCGACTTCCTGCATATCTTACCAGGTCGTCACCCCATCTAGTGAGGGGTTGCTACACGCTACACTACGCCTACCGGTACGAGACTGCCACTCGAGAACCTTTCTTCCCCATCGGTTATCGGTTCTTCGAGCTATATGGCCGGCCCATTACCACTTCAGCTTACTAATCCGTTAGGCTATGTCGGTCACTCTGGTTTTACTGCGGATATCCTCATTTCTGAGTCTATCACGAAGAGAAACTCCAAACATAGCCCTCTCCATAGCTCGCTGAGCGACCTTGAGCGTCCTCATACGGCCAGCAGTGAAGGACCACGTCTTAGATCCGTAAGTCATCACTGGCAACACGCACTGACATTTAAAACTCTAAGAAGAAAAAGGTACTTTACTAAATATATACTTCATCACCTTAACTACCATAATTGCAAATATGTTCTAATAATAAATAATAAATATCTATTTCATAAGAGCTATGATGATACTGAGGCTGTTTTACGCAATATGATAATGTATTATTGTCATATTGCTTAAAATATTTATTTATAACACATACAACACACATGCGCTCGTACACGCACTCACTCAGTCACTTACTCATTTACACGCACCCACTCACTCACTCACACAAAAACACACAAACGTGCGAGCGCGCTCTTAAACATTAAAATCTAATAATATTATTTATAATAATAATAAAAATAATATAATTTATTTAGTTCCAAACATACACACAAATTAACATAACATAATTATTTAAAGGAATGAACTAAAAAGGCGTCTACTCAGCAGAAATGTTATAGAAACCATATAGTGGTAACTACAACTACTGATTTTCAGTAAACGCCAGAGACATAGGTGGAATAGAATAAGCTTAACTTATTACACTAATCACAAGGTTCCAACACATGAAAATACATACTTTACTTATATATAAAAAAAACACACATAATTTAAAAATAAAAATAAAACTGTTAGCATTTAAGAAAGAGCACAACAAAAAGCCAACACAACAAAAAGCGCAACAAAAGGCATGTGCAAGGCACAAAACTCACAATTAAATTATTTGACAAGATACAAAAGCAAAATAAATAAATGTACAATTAAGCAAGTATTCGTTAGTTTTATAATATATAGACACAGTATACTTTATAAGAAAAATGTGATACATCGACACATAATTCTACTTACTTTGCAAATTTAAAAGGTATTCTTTTAGTTTTATTTTAAAAGTGCGAACTGTTTTGCTACCCTTGATCGGAGGTGGTATATTATTCCAACACTTTGTGGCAGCATACCGAAAGCTACTACGAAACGCGGCCGTTCTGTGTCTTAGGTACAATAATCGAACAGTTTCCCGCGAGAGACGTTCCGAGAAACTGAGCCTTTCATATAAGTATTTCGGTTGTTGATTTTGTAATATTTTATAAAGTAAACAACTGTAATGAACCGATCTACGAGATTTCATATTAATAAGTTTGCCCTGATTTAAAAACGGTGTCACATGGCCTCTACGAGGAATTCGATAGCAGAACCTAGCGCATGCATTTTGTACTCGTTGTATAACAAGTTTTGTTCGCGCAAGCAAACACTCTCCCATGACAATATCAGCATAATTTAGCTTCGAGAGTATTAATGACTCGCAAAGTTGCACCCTCAATTCTTCACTTAAGTATTGCCGGATATTATATAATACTTTTAATCTATAAAAACAATTTTTCACTGTATGCATAACATGATTTTCAAACCTTGGTCTACTGTCCATAATTATACCCAAATTACGAACTTCAGATACTTGTTCAATATGGACAATTATGAGCATTCGTTCGTTCTATTAATTTCTTTGACCCCAAAATCATGAACTTGATTTTATTTGGATTTAAGATGAGTTCATTATTACTCGCCCATTCAGCGATCATACTTAACTCCTGATTTAATTTGTAAACTGTCTCATTTGTATCACCCGGCCTAAATGATATGTACACTTGAAGGTCGTCTGCATATAAATGATACTGGCAATATTTAAAACAGCTTATAATATCGGCACTGTAGAGAATAAAGAGTAACGGACCTAAAATTGACCCTTGTGGAACACCACGAGTAACAGGAGCCGCAGTAGAAAAAAATGTTGGTACCAATTTCCATTCGAAGCCTGACTCGCTGTATGCGACCATTCAAATAACTTTCAAATCACTTTAATGCGTTACAATCAAAATCGTAATACACCAACTTCGACAGAAGCAGAGTAATATTTATTGTATCAAACGCACGGGAAAAGTCAAGCAGAGTTGCAAAATTGTAGCCTCTCCGTTATCCTGCGCTGTCAGAATGTCATCGACAACACTCAACAGTGCTGTAACCGTGCTTAGTCCAGCCCTAAAACCTGATTGTTTAAGAGGTAAAATATTGTTCTGGTTTAGATATTCTATTAATTGTAAATAAATAACCTTTTCAGCGATTTTAGATAAAAAGGCAGTATACTTATAGGTCGAAGATGATTTAGTTCTACAGGCTGATTATTTTTTGGTATTGGATTTATGATGGCTTCCTTCCAGATGTCTGGGAACACCCCTGTCTGTATAGACGTATTAATAATGGTGGTAATTGTTTTCAAAGTCCGTGGCAATGTTAAGAGAACCATATCTTTAGTGATACCATCAACACCCATAGCATTAGTGGAAATATTTTTCAAAATTTCTGATACTACATTTTCATCCACTAATTTTAAAGTGAAAACCGACGAATTGAAACGGTTAGATTCGAAATAGCATAATGTTGAAGGACTTACACTATTGCTTCCTGGCACGTGTAGAAAATGGTGATTTATTACGTCAGGATCATTCAAGTTTGATGGCAAAGCAATATCTTTTTTGTTGAAGTCTACCACATTTTTCTTTATATTTCTCCAAAGTACTCGAGCATTTTTTGAATTTTCATTAATAAAATATCGAAAGTAGGCTGTTTTTTCACTCAGTATAGCAGCATTAACAGTACTCTTCAGATCTTTATAATATTTTTGTCTCCTTTAGAATTATGGCCTTTACATTTTGCATGAGATTTATCTCTTAGCTTCATCATTTCTTTAATCGTTGGTGTGATCCACGGATAGCTTTGGCATTTTATGTAAGACGTTCTTATTGGTGCATGAATATTAAACAGGTACAAAATATGTGCATTGAAAGCCGTTAAAGAACTGTTTACGTCACCGCAAAGCAACTCTTCCCAGAATACAGCATCAACATCGGAATTAAATTTTAGTACGTTTAAATCCTTAACTGGTCTGCAAGTAATAGATGTTGAGAATTGCTTCAGCTTCTTTACGTTACGTACTATAAATACCGCTAATCTGCCAGAATATAACAATGAAACATATGTTAATGTAATATTTATGAAATAAAAAAATTCTAATTTAATGTGTGAAGTTTGTATAAAAATAATTATAAATAACATATTCCTATTATTCGCCGAGTGACATAGTTTTAAAGCCAACAGCTTCCACACCAAAAACCTTAGTCAAATCTTCTTCCGACCGAAGCCGATGTCGCTCACTCCCATGTTCCTTCCTTACATAAATCTTTCCATCACGTGACCATACATACTTCCAACCAAGCCTTTTCGCCGTCGCACGGGCTTTATAAAATAACCGGCTATTGTGCTTAGTAAGACGCTCGTTGACATAAATGGTGCGAGCTATTCCCGTCAGTCCCAAACCTTCAGTGGTGATATTGCGCCGTACTCGTGCCGCCTGTATTAGAGCATCACGCTGAGCACGACGCGCCAATCGCATGACTAAAAGGCGTGGCCGCGGAACTGAAGAGCCCTCGCCATTATCGCGTATAAAACCTGTACGCTCTGAAGACACCACATCGCGCTCATCCAGGTCCACGCATAATTTCTTGGCAATAGCCAAGATAATATGTGCGGTATTTTCACTACTCGTTTCAGGGAATCCCGCTATCTGGATATCATTAGCGAGTAAGTCTTGGTCACGTTCCAATATTTGTGACTTCAACTGTGACATTGTCTCTTCCAAAGTCGATACTTCACAGCGTTGTAAGCCTTTTGACTTGTCTTCTAAGACTGATATTCTGGTTTCGATGGAGTCAATGCGGCTGCTCTGAATCTTAATGGCAGTCATTAGATCTGTCATAGAATTATGGAACAAGCGCATCTCAGCACGGATTGCCTTCATTTCACTAAGAAGCAGTTTGAAGTTCATAGCTGTATCATCGAGCGATTCTGACATAATATTCTTCATGATGATGCTCTCCTCTTCATGAATGTTCTTGTCCTGAGTATTTTTTGTAGGTGGTTTGCCACAGACTGCCACATTCGAGTTCTCTGGTGAGACAACCAAAGCCGGGGGACTAGAAATTTCAGACTCAGCAGTACGCATTGGTGTATTCAAATTATTCGTTCGCGGGAGTTTGCTCACACATGAAAGGCATTTCCAATTATCTTTACGCTCTTTATTAAACGAATAAAAAGAATAAAAACGTTTACTACTTATATTTAGACATTCAATGTCATAAACTCCTTTACAATTACAACAACGTAGATATTCTCTTTTGGGTAAAGGTTTCGCACATGCAGCACAAGTCTCGGTTGGTGGCGACATCATTTCATACAATAGATTCAATATAACTAACAATCTAGGACTTTTTTCAAAATTAAAATATTCCCAAATCAGATGAATGCGCACGGCCTCCAATGGGTGATAGTGGACTTAATCTAATTGATCGATTAGCATAAGTTCGTAAGTATATTTCGCCAGTAATTAGTAGATGGCGTGATAATTCAAAAATAGTTATTCTCTTTAGGTAATCAATTATCACATAGATGTCGCTGATGTACGAGTAACATATAGTACGATCAGATGTACGAGTAACATAAATTTAAACATATGAAACTACCGTAACTCTCACTTTAATACAAAATTTATGTTTTTTCACTTTTACACAAAAATAAATTGTTGATTACTTTTTTGACTTATTTTGTTAGCACTGTACATTAGCGCTTCACTTAAACACTGTCTTATTACAATAAATTCAATACAATACAACAATTGATAGTTCACTAATTCACTGGATTACTTTCATCAACTTTGCACTGTATAGGCCCAAACAGCGAGATAACACTCTACACACTAAATTACGTTAGAATTAATACTTAGATTATAAAAAAGTAACGTAAAGTTTGTTTATAAATTTTTTAAAACAAAAATTATACGGAGCATATGTTAACTGCTTAAATAGCGCCACCTATCTCCTATTATTAGATTTTAATTTTAATTTTTATAGTTAATTATTTTGTAACGATCATGCAAATAGAAATGTAAGTGTTATGGAAGAGTGGAGTCTCCTAAGACAAATTTTTATACTTAAAAGGATTTACTGAATAAACTATTTTTATTTATTATGGGGGTTATTGATAGTCACATCTGGTTGGGCTGGATTAATATATAAAAGGAAAAAATAAATATACATAAATATATATTTAATATACTAACATAAATTAATAAAAGCCCAACCAGATGGAAGCCCTCGGCAAACGGCCGAGGGTTAGGTGGAAAGGGAAATAAACTGGCGGACGATGCGGGTGGTATCGGGGAGCACCGATGCACCTTCTGAATTTGACCCCGGAGCGGTCCGTCACGGAGTCCCAGCCACCCCAGATGACCCGAGAGGCTGGCTGGGATTAACCCGTTTGCAGACACGACTACAGGAATAATTTCGGTCGGCAGGCCACCCCACATGTCGGTGACCTCGTGAGCCAGGTCCAGACGTATATATTACTGTATCTACGAAGGGCTCATGTAGAGTCCTGTAGTACCTCCCGTGGAGCTTCTTCTCCTTCCATACGGTCTCCCGGTCAGAAATGCTAAGCACTGCTGGGCACCCTTGCACCTCTGACCACAGAGCCCGTAAACCACAGCGAGCTACGCCAAAATGTGACAGTATCAGCCTGATCCAGTCCTGGGCCCGCTGCACATACCTCTGGTCGCTCCAATGATTTATAGAGCCTCTTCTGATCAACCTTGAAGAGACGATTCTGGTTGAACCGCCTTGACCTCCCGCTAAATCGTCGAATCCGCTTCCCCCAAGCAGCGATTTTTTGCTTCAGGTCATCTATGTGCTCCGTTAGTTTCTGCGTGATATCCGGCTGGGAAAAACTAATATTTGTCCCAGCAAACCCCATTATAACGGTGCGCATAACTCTCAGTCTATTATTACCATTCCTGAAGCTTGTCAGTCTGCCGATAAGGGCCCTTGCCTTTGCCCGATACGGTTCTCGGTTCTTTTTCTCCAGGCTGGGATGGCGCTACTTTGTCGAGTAGCACGTCCAGCCATGAGAAGTTTGGCACCAATAAATGGCATACTGCCAGTGCGGCACCAAAAAGAATTGAGTCCATCACGCAAAGGTCCCGGCTGGCTTCCAAATAGGTCACCAGTATTGGGTTAAGAGCCCGCACGACAGCCCGATTTCACTTGCTAAGGGGTATGCGGGGAAGTCGAGGTCGATTTTCGAGAGGCATGCTGCGCATTTCCAGCATCGACTCTTCCAATATGCTCCTCATTTTCACTAGTTCGTAGGAGACTATTCCATCATCGTCTGAATCAACCACAAATTGAATATTGACGGCAGCATCCACATATGTAGTTTGCTCCACAACTAGTGGCGCCGTATTCCTAGCCGTAGCATTTCCATCCGATGAGGGAACAGCCTCACGTCGTAGTCGTTCGAGTACGGCGTCACCAAATATGTTGGAGCGCAGGATGTACCGAACTCGGTCTGCCAGGTTTTGCTCATTGACGGATAGAGATGGCTCCAGCTCTGCAAAAAAGCGATGCATCCGAGCCCGATACGCCAAACGTCCAGTTTCTTCCCCTTTTGCCCTAAAGTACGCCCGCAGTGTGTTTGCGTTCATTATTTGTGACCAACGCATGCGACGTGCTCCACCAGCGGCAAGTGAGCTGAGTCCGAGAAGACCCAGCCGACACCAAGCCTTCTGGTGGGAATGATGGATGCGGTGGGCTGCTAGGTGGTCTTGCAGCACCCCGCGGTCAGCTGACGGCGCGCATGCTTTCGCATCCAGCGCCAGCTCCAGACGCGCCCTGGCGACCTCCAAGCAGCGGCCCTTTGCGCACTAACTTTTTGTCCATCATCCATGATTTGGGCGTCCATTAACGGGAGACGCCCAGGCCCGGCACCGTATCGTGTGCGGCTATAAGCACAAACGGGCCTTTGCACCCTAAATTCTGCCGAGGCACGGCGCTCACACCTCTCGCAAGGCGCGTCAGCGTCAGTCATGACTGCGTTTACGTAGCAGTTTTGTCACTTAACTGGCGATGGGGTCATCAATTCCCCACGCCAATTATTATTATTATTATTAAACCAATAACAGAAAAATTTACTACATTTTGTAATATTTTATTATAAAATCTAAACAAAAAATAAAAACCTGTTCGGCAGACAAATCGGAATGGGTTAATTAACTTATGGATAGTTAAAGTTGTGTCGTACATTGCAGTACTTTCGGTTGCAGTATACCAGTTAATTTTACAAAAATTGCATACATTTGCTACGAAATGGCAAGTTTCAATTGGACTTATTTGGCCTTAATTTTGTATAATATTTTGATAAATAGTAAAGACTAGTTATTTATTATATGAAATTATAATAATATATTTAGAATCGTGTTGGGATTGAGCTGAATATTGAAATCATTTCACAAAATCCACTACACATCTTAATGTAATGATTATTGTTCATCACAAACTGATTAAGTTGATATGTAATTTTTTGTTAATATATTTATTTTGTTCAGTAAATTATGTTTATTTTAATATCGCTTATTTTTTACTACATGAACTATGCTACGAAAATATTCATGGTTGCGCGGAAAACCATCCGTATTTTTATTTTATTCGACGGTATGCTTGCCAAGATCTGTCCTTCTTTCGACCTTTCCTTCACCTGTTGTCCCTTTCGACACACCGGTGTGGTGGGGTGAGAGGGGAAAGAAGATAGTTCTAGAATGTCACGCGATCTTCGCAACCGAACTAATATAAACGCGCGCGCGGCCCACACGTGCTCTCTTCCCTTCGCGCACCAGTTGGAACCACACCGCCTAGGACAGTCGAGTCCTAGAGGGCTTTGCCCACGCGCACCGCTAGTTCAACCGCATTAGCCCGGAGCAGTCGAGTTCCGGGAGTAACCGCCTCACCTCGTGTGAGATATAGTCGCGCACCGCGCTCTTCCATCGCATCACCGGACAGGAATGCATCTCTGGGGCCCCCAGAGAATCCGCCAGAAGTCGCACCGCAGCAACAGAGCGCCCAAGCCGCATCGAAGCAACACCCCGGTGAGTAACTTCCAGTTATATGCCCGCTTGACGTAATTGTATTTATTAGTTAATCCGCTCCAATTTCATTTTCTCCTAGCGTGATCAAGCGGGGTTCCTTCATAGACTTTGGCAAGCAATAGTTCGTCTAGGGAAGAGCGAGTGCATTGTCAGGAAAACCGCATGCTATAGTCGCCATTTCGTGGAGACGGAAGAAGCCATCCGCTTATACAGTCCATTTGGTGTAACATCTCGCGTAATAGGCTTAAGGCTCGACCGGGGATTTGAATTCGGTAACCTTAGGCCCGTCGCTCAACCATTTTCTGGTCATGCGGCCGGATTTGGACTGGTGCTATAACCGCAGTCTAAATAGTGTTTGTTTGTTTAATTAAACTTTGGTTAGTTATTCGCAAATAGAATTTAAATAGTGTTTGTTTAGTTTAAATTTAAACTCTGGTTAGTTATTCGCAAATAGAATTCATTCATTTAAATAGTGTTTGTTTAGTTTAAATCTAAACTTTGGTTGGTTATTCGCAGATAGAATCATTCAATCAAAATAGCTTGGTTCCTTGGAAAAAAAAAAGAAAAAACAGTGTGAGTTTAGCGAGTGACACGCATCACCTCGGCTCGTTGTACAGGTGTTCAATTTAACGACGTAATACGGCACGATAAGACAACAGTGTTGGGAGATATAGTTGTGTTACATTGCGTCCATCCTCCAGCGTTGTGCGATTAATTGTGATTAATCTAATATTAATTCTAGTAATTTAAAATGGCAGTTAGTGGAAATGAAATTAAACTTAAAACTCTTTACGCCAAGAGGGACGTACTCTTTTCACGTATACAGTATATTAGTGATCACGTAAAGAACATTAACGTAGAAGCAGAGCGGGAAACGTTTTTTTGCGAAATTAAAACTGTGGATTCTTTGCGGACGGATTACGAAAGGATATTAGACCAAATTAATAATTTGGAATTCCAAAGTCGACCCGAAATATACAGTGAACTACCAACCGCTTCTAGCATTTGAAGATAGTTGTGTCGCGTGAAAAGAACGGCGAAGCTCTTGCAGTCCCCATCTCAAAGCGAAGCAAAGCCGGAAGCCCAGGTACGCCCACGTGATTCGATTAGGTTGCCCCCAATAGATATTCCGGTATTCAATGGCGATATTAAGACATGGCCCTTCTTCTTTAGTAGTTTTCAAGACAATATACATAATAATCCATCGTTATCGGACGCTGAAAAATTATGTTATTTAATTAGTAAACTGAGTGGCATGGCACAGTCAATTTGCTCGGGTTTCACATCAACAGCAAATAATTATTTGTTAATATTCGAAACGCTTAAGGACAAATATGAAGATAAGCGAATGTTAGCCTCTTCATATTTAGACCAAATATTTGATAATAAACCTATATCATCCGCGAACATCGCCGGCTTAGAGCAGTTTTTAGATAAATTTGTAGCATCGGTGGCTGCACTTACGAACTTAAAATTTAATAACCTTATGGACGTGGTGTTTCTCCATATTGCACTAAAGAAACTAGACCCCGACGCCGTGCTTGCGTTTGAAATGGAGCATCGTAGCTATGAAATGCCCCCCTTTGATTCATTAGCATCGTTTGTGCGAGACCAAATCAAAGTGATGCAGCGCTTCTCGAACGTTAGACAGGAAGTTAAGAAAGATGTCGACCGTAGACAGACTCCATCACCTAAAACCGCAGGGTCGTTAACGTACGCAACCGCTGCGTCGGTACCACCACCGAAAGCCTGTATCCTATGTAAAGATTATAACAACACGGTAATTTATACAATTGTGCGACCTTTCGTAAACATTCACCCAGCGAACGTTATAGAATAGTAAGGGCAAACAACTTATGTTTGAATTGTTTAAGCGATAAGCATTTAGTTGCAAAATGCAATTCTAGTTCCGCGTGTAACAAGTGCGTCAGAAAACAACACACTTTGTTACATTTCGAAAATAGCAACATATCTGCGTCAAGTAAAGCGGACAAGGAATTCACCCCTACTAAAGTCAACGATTCTAGCGGTCGACCTGGTGATGTCGCTCTGTGCTCATTGGCAAATATGGGAGCACAGCCTCCTTCAACCGTGTTACTGGGTACAGCCCGTATTGTAGTTAGGGATTCGCATGGAAATGAACAAAGCGTCCGTACATTACTGGACAGCGGATCCCAAAATAGCTTTATAACGCGACAATGTTCTCAGCGCTTAGGCTTAGTAATAAATAGGTCACTTTCATGTCCCGTAGTCAAAGGCATCGGAGGTACTAGTAAAGTTACCCAGGGATATGTAAATTTAAAATTTTATTCTCGGATAGATCGTAATGTTAACTTTGATATAAATTCACTACTAGTACATAAAGTCACTGAACGGCTGCCAACCGTTTCGGTTGACATCTCGGCAATGATTGAATTTAAAAATTTGACTCTAGCAGACGACACTTACGCCGTTCCCGGAAACATAGACATGCTCATTGGAGCATCGCTTTTCCCTCATCTTTTGTTAAACAATAAGGTCAGGGGCAACTCCTCGCATACCGCGCCTTACGCATTGGAAACCGTCTTGGGCTATGTCATCGTTGGCCCCACCCCCATCATGGATAGTATTTCGGCAACCTCTTATTGTGGTATGGCTGTCGAACCGCTCGAGTCGTTAGTCCGCAAATTTTGGGAGATGGAGGAGGTGAACGTTCCACCTATAGTTAGCCCAGATGATTGTGCGAGGAAATTTACGTCCGCACGACCGTTCGTGATCGCGACGGTCGATATAGTGTAGCGCTACCCTTTAAAGGAGATGTTTTATCTCTCGGCGATTCGCGTCAAATGGCGGAAAAACGTTTCTACAGCTTGGAGCGTAGGATGCTCGCTTCACCCCAGTTAAAAGAAGCTTATGACGGCGTCATTAACGAATATATAAGGGAAGGTTACATATCACTTGTGGACTCGAAATTAGATAACTACGAAGACACACCGTCGTATTTCATATCACATCACGGGGTCATTAGCGAGGAAAAACTTACATCTAAGTTACGTGTAGTGCTCGACGCTAGTGCTAAAACTAGCACTCACCTGTCGCTTAACGATATCCTCTATAGTGGGCAAAATTTACAGGGCAGTTTATTTAATATAATAGCCAATTTTCGTTTGTTTAGTATAGCATTATCCGCCGATATTCGCCAAATGTTTCTTTGCATAGGGGTCCGTGAATGCGACCGTAGATTCCAACGCATTTTATATCGTTTCAACCCAAAAGAACCTCTAATGGTGTTTGAATTTAACCGCGTTTGCTTTGGTTTAAAGTCGAGCCCATTTCATGCGTTACGCACGGTGAGATAGCTCGCCGACGATGAAGGTCCCTCTTATCCTAAAGCTAAGAGGGCAATTGAAAGTGGATTATATATGGATGACATAATGATTTCTTATATTTACGCGAACACTACACATTGAAATAATACTAGTTTTTACGGAATTTATCGCGTATATTTTAACTTTTTAAATACCCGACGTTTCGAACGCTTTACAGCACTCATGGTCACGGGCGGGACTGAGATGTTCAACGTCCATATGTCATAGTTAACCGCGGTTACCATAGATTAAAATTTAACTTTTGTTCCGATCTATACAGTATGAACTGATGGTATCTTGAAGTCTTGCAGTTGTATGCTTGGGTTGGGATTTAATTTTATTTATTATCGGATCCCAAGCAGATGGTAGCACCCAGCCATCTTCTCTACTGAAATTAGGATGTTTTTTGATTTCAATAGCCTCGCGGATCATCCTTGGAAGGAATCGGTGTTCTTTAGCGAGGATTTGCGGTCTATCAAATCTGATGTAGTGACGGGGGCGATCCTGTACGTGTTCACAGACTGCAGACTTCCCGGAGTGTCGATTCTTCACATCAGCTATATGTTCTTTAACGCGGGTTTTTATTGATCTTTTAGTTTGTCCTATGTAGGAGAGACCACATTCACAATCAAGCTTGTACACTACTGCATCTTGCAGAGGGACATTACACTTGACTGATGGTAAAAACTGACCAATCTTCTTCAGCGGCTTGAAGTATGTTTTGATGGAAGCACGCTTCAAGATGTAGCCAATCTTGTCAGTGACTCCTCTAACATATGGCAGTACAGCAGGTACACGCTCGACTGTGGCCGGCTTCACTCGTTCACTGTGACGTAGGCGCGGGACTCGAAGCTTGTTGTCATGCAAATCTTGCTTGACATGGTGGAGCTCGGCAGCCAGGTGTTTACTGTCACAGATCCCTCGTGCTCTCTGAAACAAAGATTTACCCACGGTAGCTAACTGTGAAGGATGGTGGTGAGAATCACCGTTTAAATATCTATCTGTATGGGTCTTTTTTCACACAGTATGGCTCAAGCTTTTCTAGATGTGTTAGTAATTCGGAATCCTGATAACACCTTTTTAACTATGACATATGGACGTTGAACATCTCAGTCCCGCCCGTGACCATGAGTGCTGTAAAGCGTTCGAAACGTCGGGTATTTAAAAAGTTAAATATACGCGATAAATTCCGTAAAAACTAGTATTATTTCAATATATATGGATGATTTTTTATACTCGGTCGATAGCGTGGAGGAGGCCACCCTAACCACTGCCGAGGTTATAAAGCTCATGAAAGCGGGTCAATTCGATCTTGTCAAGTGGACTAGTAATTCGCGTCCGGTTTTAGACACAATCCCATTATCACACTGTCTTTCGGCGATAAAGGAATTCGACGATTCTGATACGCACAAGGTGCTCGGTCTGTGTTGGTCACCAGAGTCCGACGTGTTTAGCCTTAAGGTAAACCCGCCCGTAGAGAAGTGCACAAAGCGCACAATACTGTCATGCGTTGCTAGATTATGGGATATCATGGGTTTCGTAGCTCCGGTGGTATTATACGCTAAGCTTTTGATTAAACAACTTTGGTTATTTTAATGCGATTGGGATGACTCGCCGCCTGACAGCATTGTTCGGTTGTGACAGCGTTTTAGAGAGCAACTTCCTTTACTAAGAGAAATTAAAATACCACGTCATATAAACGTCGATATAAATAGCGTCATCACGGTCGTTGGGTTTGCAGACGCCAGCGAGAAGGCTTACGGGGGCGTTGTATATTTACACGTTCAGAATAATGGTAGAAGTTCGATTAGCCTCGTTAGTTCCAAATCGAGAGTCTCCCCCCGTAAGGTTGTCTCTCTGACGCGCTTAGAGCTTTGCGCAATATTAGTACTCACCAAGCTTATGACCGCAGTTATCAGCGCATGTAGGGACAGAGTTCACATAGAAAGGATATTTGCCTTTTCCGACTCCACCGTCGCCTTATGTTGGGTTCATTCTTCACCCCACCGTTGGGATACGTTTGTCGCGAACCGAGTGGCCAAGATCCAAGACGAGTTAGGAACGCGGAACCAACGCAGTTGAGTTTCGACCAACGGCACCTTATAGTTTTACCGCGTAAAGACCATATCATGAATTTATTAGTTGATTACCACCATAAATTGAATTCTCACGCTGACCCCGACTTGCTGATGTCGATCTTGCGTCAGAATTATTGGATTCTTTCCGCACGTAACTTAATCTCAATCGGGTGCACAGATGTATAGCTTGCTTTCGGGTACGTCCCAGGCCTTCATTTCCGGAAATGGCGGAACTTGGGTCTTGTCGAGTAATACAATCCATAAAGCCCTTTACGCACACCGGGTCTGCTTTTGCTGGTCCGTTTAAGGTCACGCTCACTCGCGGGCGTGGTATAAGGTCCACAAAGGCTTACGTCTGCATTTTCGTATGCCTAACTACTCGAGCGGTGCATATAGAACTCGTTGGTGATCTAAGCACAGCAGGCTTTATGGGTGCGTTTAAAAGATTTCTTTCCCGCCGTGGCCCTGTAAGTAAATTGCATTCGGATAACAGTACGAACTACGTCGGTGTAAAACGTATTTTATCAGAACTACATGAGCTCTTAGCTAGCAAGTATTATAATTCGGAGTTCGCTCACATTCTAGCCGAGAACCGCATCAAGAGGTCTCTGAACGTCCCAGCCGCGAGTCATTTTGGGGGCAATTGGGAGACTAATATTAAGAGTCTAAAGAGTTACTTATACCGAGTAATAGGAGATCAAATTTTGTCCTTCGAAGAGCTAAGTACTGTGCTCGCTCAAATTGAGTGCGTAATGAATAGTCGCCCACTTTGTCGTACGTTATCTAGTGACCTCTCGGAGCCGCTGGCTCTAACTCCAGCACATTTTTTGAATTTAACGCCTTTGAAGTATTTTCCCGCCGTAGATATGGACGAGAACAAACTTAGCAATTCCGCACGCCATAAATTATTAGACCGGTTAGTGCAATCGTTTTGGAAACGATGGAGGATGGAATACTTGCATACTTTGCAGTATCGGCAAAAATGGAACACACCAACTGAACCTTTAACTGTAGGAACTGTGGTTGTGCTCACCAGAGAATACGCCGTCTCTCCATTGGCCATTAGGGATTGTCGAAGAGGTTTTTCTCGGTTCCGACGGAGTAATTAGGGTAGCTCGCGTTAAGACCACGGTTGGATCTTACATGCGTCCTGTTGTCCGTTTGTGCCCCTTGCCTCATCCATAGTTTAAGTTAGCTTTCTAGATTAGAAATTGTAGTCGAAATTCAGGTTTAATATTAGCGTTAGTTAGTTATTTTGTTAGTTGATCTTAGCTTTAGTTGTTTTAGTTATTTTTTGAAGGAAATCCTTCAAGCCGGGGGGGGGGATGGTTGCGCGGAAAACCGTTCGTAATTTTATTTTATTCGACGGTATGCTTGCCAAGATCTGTCCTTCTTTCGACTTTTCCTTCACCTGTTGTCCTTTTCGACACACCGGTGTGGTGGGGTGAGAGGGGAAGAAGATAGTTCTAGAATGTCACGTGATCTTCGCAACCGAACTAATATAAACGCGCGCGGCCCACGCGTGCTCTCTTCCCTTCGCGCACCAGTTGGAACCACACCGCCTAGGACAGTCGATTCCTAGAGGGCTTTGCCCACGCGCACCGCTAGTTCAACCGCATTAGCCCGGAGCAGTCGAGTTCCGGGAGTAACCGCCTCATCTCGTGTGAGATATAGTCGCGCACCGCGCTCTTCCATCGCATCACCGGACAGGAACGCATCTCTGGGGCCCCCAGAGAATCCGCCAGAAGTCGCACCGTAGCAACAGAGCGCCCAAACCGCATCGAAGCAACACCCCGGTGAGTAACTTCCAGTTATAAGCCCGCTTGACATAATTGTATTTATTAGTTAATCCGCTCCAATTTCATTTTCTCCTAGCGTGATCAAGCGGGGTTCCTTCATAGACTTCGGAAGCAATAGTTCGTCTAGGGAAGAGCGAGTGTATTGTCAGGAAAACCGCATGCTATAGTCGCCATTTCGTGGAGACGGAAGAAGCCATCCGCTTATACAGTCCATTTGGTGTAACATCTCGCGTAATAGGCTTAAGGCTCGACCGGGGATCTGAATTCGGTAACCTTAGGCCCGTCACTCAACCAATTCAGAAAATACGAGTTTTAACGATAATATTATATTAAAAGTATTCACAGATTAAAAGTCTTTAGTTTAACGGTTTTGAAGTCTTGAATTTGATATGAAAATACACTGCAATTCGGCATTTTTGTCAGAGCTTTTAACTTTCACGATCACTTGTGTAATGGCGCACGACGAAGAGCAACTAGTTTTTTACGAGTATGAGTTGGACTCTCGTACCTTTTACAGAGGGGTATGCCAGTATGCCTTGCGATGCCGTCTCCTTTGGTTTAATACTCTAAGGGTGTCTATCTGCTTGGGTGCCTTGAGTTACTATCGCCATCTACACGGTCAAGTTGCCGTCGAAATCTTCCAAAACATATTATGAAGAAGAAATTATAAAAACGAAGATCTCAAATAAAGGCTTGGCTTAAAAGACAAGCATCCAAGCTAAAATCTTAATAAAAAGTTTGAGTGTTGCGGAGTGTTGAGTGTTGTCCTATGGTGTTGACCATAGATTACTGTATATATACTAGGTGTTGACCGTTGAATTTACATCTTTTGTTGATTTTATTTAGCTGGCTACATATCTACTTATCTATGATTTGATTGGATTTTTTTAATTATTTACATAAAGTGAATAAATGCTGTAATAAAAAAATTCATCTAAATTAACCTAAACCGCACTCCACACCCTGCAGTTAGATCGAACATCACAGAGTAGCCTAAAAGTTTGATTTATTTCATTCAATTTCATTTCATTCCTGATTATATAGTGATACATAAAGATACCAAACATTTAAAATATTGTTTTTTTTTTATAATGGCCCGCAACAGCAACGAAAGTGGCGATAATAATATAGATCCAGCTTCTGTTACAGCCAACGTTAGAAATACCTTGAAGCAAGTAAGACATGATATAAAAAATCGATCAATATTTACAACATTTTACTACAATGAAATAGAATTTGTAATAATTCCGTATTCCCGTAAAGATCGGAGCGATGCACCGGCAGTGATAATTTTTTAAATTGAATTCCTAGAATCAGAAATTTCATGAATAAACTGATAGTTCTTAGTTATTAACGTCTGAAAACTATATTTCTGTCACTCGCAGACTAACTCATCCAAAACTTAGGCAATGCCTTGGTTAGAAAATTTAAATTTTGAAAAAAAAAACAGTTATTGAAGAAGTTATTGGCAGTTTTGGAAGCCATAGGATCTATAGGAATTTACCATATTCTTAGAACTGATATGGCGCTTAGAGCCGGCCCATTTTGATGGAGGCTTTTATTGTAATAGCACAACCAAGAACATTGTCTGTACTAAGTGGCTTCCTTTTCACATTTGTTTTTGGTGAAATTGTATTAATTAAGGGAGTAATTTTAAACTATGTTTCTTTTTAAATTTAATTAATGCTTCAAAAATATTTTCAGGAAATAATAAAAGAACTGTTAAATGGGTCTTTTCATGACAATAAAACAAAACTTGGCAATGATGCTTTGACACTAGTAGTAGAAGTGGCCAAATGTTTAGTTACAGAAACATGTCTAAGAGCTGCAAGTCATGCTCTGCGTGAAACCTGTGATAAAGTTGACATTGACCATGTTGAAAAATGTTTGCCACAACTGGTGAGTTTAAACATGAAAGTTCCTAAGTTATTGATGTATTTTGAAACATTTTACTGAGTGGACTTGCATCTAGTTGAATGATTTATTATTAAAGATTTAATTGCAGGTTTGCTTGATTAACATTACTTTTAAAACATTGTTAGTGTATTTGTAAAATTAGTGTAAAGCTGAAGAGGTGTATTTTTTTTGCAAAATATTAATTCAAACAACCCTTAAGACGCTTTTGGTGTATGATAAGACCATAACATCTCTATCTATATACTAAATCCATATCTGAAATCTAAATGAAAAACATATCTAAATCCATCAGCGGGTCACTCACGAGTACATTTTTTCCATTCTGCTAACCAGGCTGTCCTGCCCTCTTGGAGTGCACACAATTTCAATACAAAATGTATTACACTACCACATTCAATTGATACAGCTACAACTGATGGAAAATTCCTCCTATATGACCTGATCACCCTTATCTGTATAATAGGTGCAGTAGGCAAAAATGCTCACTGCACTTTTGTGGCCCATAGTGTCCCTAAATATTTCATCAATATGAGTTATCTTAGTTCACTAAAGCTATTCTTCCTTTACAGCCTATAAAAGTCCACCGCTAAACGTAAGTCTCCCCCAAAGATTTCCTCATAGAGGGGATTTCCCCGTAGTTGTTACATTTGGCAGGTGAGTTGACTGCCAGTTTTTTTTTTTAATTTTTGGTTAGGAAGGTAGATGCTGTTGCTCATCTCATTTCAATTTCTCTGTCACCTCTTATGACACCCATGGGATGATATGGGTTAATGTATATACTTACATGGCTAAGCTTTACTTGAATTGAGGCAAAGCTATACTTGAATAATATCTATAAAAATTCAATTATTTTTATTTATTGAATAAATTACATTAGTAATCCGTGCTTAATTTTTTTTATTTCCAGATGTTGGATTTCCCTTAATATTCAAAAGCAAAATATATGCCAGTCTTCTTTGCTTTGAGTGGAGAAATATTTGTTGAAGCTAAGCATTTCATTAATACTATTAATTTATGTCTTTAACACCTTCAAGGTTTAGAATTTGAATGTATATTTTTACAATTGTTGCAACATATTCTACTGATTTTTATCGACTAGGTATACTTTCACAGAGGTTCCATATTCATTCCGTATTATAAATAACATTCAATGATAATTTGAAGTTAGTCACAATAGTTATAAGTTTCACATTTATCCATGTACCCCAAAATTATAATGTGACATTTAATTTTGTTTAATTTAAAATAATTATAAGCAATAAAGAATATTTATTTCAAGTATTTTGTTTTACAATTGGGCACCTTAACAGTGTTCTTATAATATATTCATGTAAAGAAGTACCATAATATTGTTCTTCAAAAAAAATTGATCAATATTAAATATATTTGCTAATTTATGATTAGAGATGGGCAGAATATTCGTTTCAAATTCGGTATTCGGCGGAATATTCGGCTAAATCACCGAACATTAGTTAAAGTGGTACTCAAAGTGTCCACTGAATTAAAATGTGCGAATCGAGTAATGCCATGTCTTTTATAATTTTACTTTGAAAGTATATTTTATTTATGGGTTAAATCTAATTGTATAGCATTATGTTTTCAAGGCACTATAGCTTTATTTCCATTTATAGCAAATAGAAATCCTGATAAAAGTTTTTGGAATCAAACAAGGAACATTTCATTACATTACTACAATTCACTTCACTTGGGTGTCAGTTTCTTCTCTAAATTAACGTCCAAATAGTAGCCACTAGTTTTATCATATAATTATCAATTTTCACTAAGAACAAAACTTACAGAAAGGAAGAAAGAAACAGTTATTCACTATAATAACATTAACAAAAGACGCAACTCACCTTGATGCAACACAGACAGGTAGAATATGACATTAAAAACAAACTAAGAAAAAAATGCAAATCCCTCAATCATTCACTGAACTACATACAGTGGAAAGTTATTTTTTATTTAACAAAGTTTCATGTCCATACTACTCACTTTTGAAGTATTCTCAAGGAGAAAAAGAATAAAAAATAGAAGAACCTGTGACTACATGGCAGGATTCGAACTCGCGCACTTCGGCGTAGCAGCTCTACGCTCTATTGTCAGCCTGTTGAATAGCATGGCGTAATTAACAATGATATTGTGCAGGCAAATCTAGCTAGGGCAAATGTGCGTGAAAACAAAGAAAACTAATCCAGAAGTGAAACATAGCTAGATCGATGTTTCGCAATACTAAAAACTTCTTCAAAATCGTCAGTGCCATTTTCGATAACTGCTTGTATTAATCAATGATAGGATATAGTAGACTATTGTATATTGTGACCAGAGTCATGAGTAGTTTTTCGTTCTCGAAGTGGACCATTAACATATTTTAAGAAAATATATTTAAATTCAGTTAATTTAAAAAATTGGAAATTTTAGTAAATTTACTAACACAATATAATGAGAATAAAAGGAGTGTTGGCTCCTTCCCAAAATAATTTGTATGGGCAATGATTAGATGCTTGCCTGACTTGAGTCCATCAACTATCTATTAAAGATGGCACATGGTTTAACATCCATATCCAGACAATTATTGGTAGGTCATATAATTACTTGTGCACCAAACCACCAAAGTTATTTTACTAGTCATTTAAAACGTTGAGTTTATTAATTGTAAGATTACAAGAAATATTTAATAAACTTGGAAAAATAACGATTTTTCTTGCATTAACATGGACAATACGTATTTAAGATTTTGAAAAATAAACTAAGCCTCCATAATTTTTCAACAAAATTAAAAACATATTTTTGCAAAATTGTTTAATATACAAATATTCCAAAGTTTTAGTATCTTTTGGTAGACTGTAATATAACAAAACACAGTTTTATCATACATGTCTTAAAATACAGCTCTGGATACATTTTCCCAATAAATTACTAATGAAACATCTTTAAACTGGTAAGATATTGTGTTACAAATATACATGCGAAATAGGTAACCTAAATAATAACTATTATTGCCTAAAATACAGCTTCATTTTGTAGCCCAAAATGTTTTCGATAATATACATTTAGTCTGTTTTCAGTTATAAAAAGGTTTTAGAGACAGGTGAACACATTCATGCTCATTATTCTCTATTATTTATATCACTAGTTAATTTTGAGATCTTTATTTTCGTCATTTTTTTAAGGTTCAAAATGGAAATTATACAAAAATAAGACATGTATCGTAATATTGTATATGTATAGTTTCAAACGTATGTTATAATAAAAACTAACATTGGCAACTTTCGTCTTTTATTATTTCTTCATTCTATCAATTTCCACTAAAACTATATTTTACCAAAACAGTTTACTACAAAAAAAAAACCTCACGAACAGGTTTTCTTACATACATTGACATATTAACAAGCACCAACATGACTTGTTGACCAATATTGGTTAAATTTTTACCAACATCTTAATATTGGTACTCAGTTGACACTCAGTATCTTATAATATGTTGCATTGTTAGTATTACACTAACTCACAGACAATTAAAAAATACAAAAGAAAATCGTACAGCACCAGCAGTTTTAACAGGCAATTTTCAGAACAGATCCATATCTTCATTGCACATGACTTCAAGAAAATCATCATCATCATCATAGTCTTGCAGTTGTCTGGGATCCGTTCGATCTGGAAGAGGGGAGTGTGGCCTGGTGGGGGATTGTGAGGGAGCATCGGTGTGTGAGTGCCCGTCTGTGTCACTGGAACATTCGCGCGCGTCCGTCGCAGGCGACGGCGGTGGATTCGATCCGTGTTCTGTTTGTACTGTCGCTTCGCCGCGTGACAGTAAGGAGGGTAATTCTGAATCTGAAATAGAAGAAAGAAATTGCTATTACAAAAATATGTTCAGCTATTTTTTTATTCATACATTTATCAAAAGTCAACTGTTGAACTCATCAAGATACTATGTGCTACGCACTACAGCGGCTATCTGTATACAATTTTTTGCAGTATTTATGGTTATTTTGTAACTTTAGCTACTTTAGCCGTCTAGTCAAACGTCGCACAACAGGTAGCGCTAAAGCTGCTGAAAGATGAAGTTAGCAAGCTCAATGCTCGCAAACACCGCCGAAACGGCGTCGCTTACGCGTTTTGTTCAACAAGGTACGAAAGTGTCGTAAGCTTAAAGAATAAACAAGCAGTGAAGAACTGCCAAACCTCAATTTCGTAATAGATAAAATTGATATAAACCTTTTTGTAATTAGTAAGTACTATATAGGGTATATTGAAAAAAGTATACACATTTGAAGGGAAATTAATTTACACGTAAAAATTAGTGGCTGTCCCGTACTTTTAAAAGTACATTAACAATGTTGAAGACTTCTTTAGATATTTTAAACATGGTCAGATTAAAATATGTCATTTAAATAAAATGGTTTTTGGTTTTATAAATAAGTAATTTTTTCGGGTGGGGTTGGTTTTGGTTTTTTTTTTTTTTTTCGGGTTTTTCCCCCTAAAATAAATGAGTCCAAGTAATACTAATTTGAAGAAAAAAAGAACCACCAAAACCGTTAGCAGGTAGTTTCATGTGTTTCCCATCTGTATGGTTCATTTTTCATAATCTATGATTTTCTTATAGAAATGGCAGCGGCAGTAAATTATTATTAAATATTAAATTTAGTTTTTTTAGCACATGTTTTGTTTACTTATCAGTGATATGTCATTCCAACAACTTTTTTCTTCGCAAAATCTTAATTTAGTTCAATGGTTGAACTCCATTGATATCCTCATAAGGTTTTGCTACAGTTGCCACGCTTGACAACTGCAGTTTATTATTATTATTTTTGGTTGTTGTCAGGGAGAGGCTGCTGCCCATTCTTTTTTAAGTTTCCCTCTGTCGCCTCTTACTACACAAAGGATGAAGGCTCGAAAGTGTAGAAGGGGTGAGTGACAGCTTAGGAGGTCATATTGCCATGACCAGCAAAAGGCTGTTGCGAGTTGATAATGAAAAATTAATATAAAGATCATTTGCAAAGGAATCGATGCTGGCACTTACCTGTTAAACTCTGTTTCAGTTGCTCCATAACTTTTTGACGACTTTTTGTGCGGGATTTTTTAATTTTACGTGCCGTCTCTTTACGATCTTCATTGAAAATTTGATTGATCATCGCCTGCGAAATCTCATTGTCGTGTTTCAAGAGAAAAAAGTAAATGCCGCCTGGGGTCCGTCGACGTGTACCATTCTAAAAATTGTACCATTTCAAATATGTCATACATAGTTTTAAACATTAAATATAATACAAGAGTAGTGACTATACAGCATTAAACTGTAAAACGGTTTGTATTGGTGTTATACTGATGATGAGTTTAGGATGTTAAATACAAACTTTTTGTTCAAGTACTAACCTCACCTGCATGCGGTAAAGAACAAGGAACAAGCTCTAGTAACTGCTTGATAATATCCTGACTGACAATGAGTAACAATCATGGTAGTGGGCATCGGGCATACAATCAAAAATTCAATCAGCAAAACCAGCAAGCAATAATGTAGATGTTTACAAGCCTCACACACACTATACATTTCGGTAAACTTTTAAACAAAATGTACATTCATAATTCAAGACAAGGTCTGCCTTGTTGGTCTAAGTCCATATACTGGGTGGGACTAAAATAAGTTACTGGATTTTACTGTCACGAAATTCTCAGGAGAATCTATAATCAGGAGTGGCAGTGTTCTATCCCTGTGCTTCGGAAAGCGTGAAAAGAACTTCTCATGTTGTGTCGGATTGGCGTTCCATCAGAGTGATAATCATCATCATCATCAGCCTGCGGCAGTCCTCTGCTGGACATAGGCCTCTCCCACGGCGCGTTACTTAGCCCGATCATCGGCTACATGCATTCAGTTGCTGCCAGCCGCTCCATCTAGCCAGGGGGCGTCACTACGTTTATCTAAACGCGGTTTCCACTCACACCTTTCCTACTCCAACGATTATCGCTTCTCCGACAAATGTGACCAGCCCATTGCCACTTCAGCCTGCAAATACGGAAGGCTACGTCGGTAACTTTGGTTTTCCGGCGGATTTCTTAGTTACGAATCTTATCCACCAGAGAAACTCCAAGCATAGCTCTTTCCATCGCTCGCCGGGTGACCTTGAGTTTGTGGAGTAGTCGTACTGTAAGTGTCCACGTTTCGGCACCATATGTGAGTACTGGCAGGACGCACTGGTCGAAGACTTTCGTCTTCAATCTTTACGGTATGGGCGACGAGAAGACCTGACGAACCTTCCCGAACGCTGCCCAGCCCAAATGAATCCGCCTATAGGCTTCTTTCTCGAAGTTGTTTTTATCTATCTGCATTATTTGGCTGAGGTAGATATACTCCTGAACAACTTCAAGAATTTCACCATCAATGATAATCGGATCTGGCATGACATGACTGTTAAACATGACTTTTATCTTATTTAAATTCATACACAGACCAACACGTTGGGAGGCTTGATTTAGGCTACTCAGAATCTCTTGTAGTTCCTGCAGCGATTCTGCCATGACGACGATATAGAAAAGAGAAATAGAAAGTGTATTAACCGCGCGCAAAAAGTTTGTCGATGCCGTCATGACGTCACGTGTCGATGGTTAATACGATTGACAAAAAAACGTTACAAAAATAGTGGTTGCAATTGCAATAAATCAATAAAGAAAAAAAAATGTTGGAGTTGTCACTAAGGTTTATTATAGGCGAACTTTTATGTTACTCCTTCTCAAAAAACGTTAGAACCTTTAAAATAATAACACGTTCGCCACCGCGATGAGCTTTCCCTTAACCCACTTTGATAAAAAATAACACACATAAAATAAACAAAAACGTAACAAGAAAACAATGAATAACTTTGAAGCGAGGGCAATAAATTCAAAAACGTTGCACACGTAGGCGTAAGAACTGCGTTGTTAACGGTATTAACTAGGCAGCCGCGGGTAGCGGTCGGCGAAGGCGAGTAGGGATAGTCATCGGCAAATATTCTACGCGCAGCTAATACTTGTGCTTGCACACACACTCGTGTATTATAATCTTGTTCTACATAGATGGCTAGTTAGTTAAGTCGGGTGTACCATGAAGGAATTAAGAATAAGACCATGACAATACTTTGATTTATTAGGATAGGCAGAAAAAAAACATATTTATTTTCACAGTTTTTAAACAATAGAATAATTTGGGTCTTACCATGACGAGCATTCCACCATCTGCTTCTACCCTTTGTGTCTCTTTGTATATTTCTATAGCTTTACTGGCACCAACTACATGAATAATTCTCCCTGCAATGTAAATTAGTAAGTTGTGGATAGATTCAAGTTTAAAATGTGATGTATGTATTGATTTTAAATTTGTTAGACAGATTTTGTTAATTCATTCATTAAATCCTATTAGTCCACTGCTGAACATGGAAGGGAGGGGAGGGCAATTGTCATGATTAGTAGGTGGGTGGTTATTCTGAGTTATTATTAAGAGGATGCTGCTGCCCATCTCCTATTTTTTCTCCTCTATTGCCTCTTATGCTACCCACAGGATGATCTGCGGTATAGGATTCTCTTATGCTGCCACTACACAACCAATATTAACATTGGAATGAAAAAAATCTACCTTTATCTTAAGTCTTATTTTTTAGACTTGATACAATATAGCTCAGAGGCTTAGCACTCACTGTAAATTCCACAGGACGCAAGCAACCCGGGTTCGATCCCATGAAATTATTAATTGCAAATTTAATATGTGCCCTGCGGTGAAGGAAAACATCATGTGAATACCTGCATGTATGATAAATAAAAAATTTTTTGAAGACATGTGAAGTCCACTAACAGTAAATTAGGGCAGCGCGGGCGACACTTCTTTGCCCTAAAACTAGGGTGGGACGTCTCGTGTCTCGAAGTCCCGGGACTTTTCGTAATTTTAGTTGTCTCGAGTCTCGGGACTTTTAGGTCGAGACTTGAGACGAGACAAGATTGTCGAAATTGTTATGTAATCATTTTTATTTTCAAATAATTGAAGGAACCTGGCACCATCTGTTGGTTTGAGTAATTACTCAGTCTTCTACATAACTACTGAGTACACAACACAATAAATGTATAGTTGTTGTTGTTTGACGTTATTAAAATTGGTATGATTTTCAATTAAGTTCGTTTTATAACTATAAGATTTATCTGTTTAAAAGTGGCGGTTTGCTCAACTCAGTTATAGGTTTCCTCCCAATGGTTTTGATTAGCGCCGAGCACTTAGTAAATAAGAACAACTTTACGTATGTGGAGATTGAATTTGTGTGTGATTAAAAGAAATAAACAAAGCAATTATTAAGACTGAAATTAACTTTAAACTTATTAAGATTTAATTTTCTGTTTGATAAATGTTGATTTTTACAAAAACAATGCCTTTTTAATAATATTTATAATATGTTTCATAAGGAAATAACTCAATTAAAATTCTTCAAAAAAGGCTTAGCTCTCTTAAAAATTTTTTCTTAAGTCTCGAAGTCCCGGGAATTCCCGGGACTTTGATTGTTGGCTATCTCGTGTCCCGGGACTTTGAAATTGTCGGGAATTCCCAAACCCTACCTAAAACCCTCTCAGAAGTGAGAGGAGACCTGTGCCCAGCAGTGGGACGTATATAGGCAGTAAGTTTACTTTACTTTACAAGGTAACTAAAACATTTTAATTGTAATCAACTTCTTGAGGATCTGGCTCATACAGTATGGAAAGGTGAGCACCAATTACTCCTCTTCTACTTTCCATTTTCTTGTCATTTATTAGCAGTGACCCTGGGCCACTGCTATGCGGATGCCTTCACACACAATCGCAGCCTTGTTCCCATTACCAATCCTTAATATTTTTAGTAATTAAATTTAAAAAGTCCGGCCCATAGTAGTTTGATTCTGTACAAAAAAATCTAATTTGGTATACCAGGTAACATTAAATTTAATAGCGATGTAGTAATAAAGTATAACATATTGCCGGATCAGTTCTCTTATTACCATATTGCATGTTCAAATGGTCACACTTTTTACTTTGCATAGTTTGGTATCAGTATTGGCACCAAATTAAAAAAGGGGAAAAGACTTTTTCTTTTTAGAGTCAATCATTATCATTGTAGCCCTACACAACTTCAATGAACAAAGGTCTCCCACAAAACAGGTTCTTGAGCCACCTACATTCATCCACTTTTTGAAAGTTTTACAAGGCCATTCCATCTAGAGTTTATCCTTTACTTACTGCACAAGACTGCCAATCAAGAAACTTATTTTCCCATCAATTCCAAAATATTTTTGGATGACATCACTAAACCTGACAAGAAATATAAAAATAAGACATACCCACTAAATCCTTTTTCTCTTCTGACAATTTTTCAGCAATCTCCTCTGCAATATTCTCCAAAGGATCTTCTGATGTGACCACCAAATCTGGCAAATACCTTGGCTTCTGTTTATCTTCCTGTGGCTGATGGCTGTTCACTCGTTTGCCAAGTCTTAACTTCACATTTGATCTGTCTGTATGCTTTCTTTTATTTGTTGTATGATCTTTCACATAATCTTGGTCTCTTCTAAAAACTTTTTTTGGTACATTATTATCATTTAGCCTATACTTAATTGTATAATCATAAGATTCAACACCATATCTACTTTTCTTTGTAACATCACAGCTGACCATATCTTCAGTTAGCAAGTCTTCCTGGAATAAAATAAAATATTATACTATGTATTGCCTTGGTAGCTCAGATACAGTTCAGGTCAGTACATGAGCAACCAATGAAATTGTTAATTGCAATTTTAAGTGCTCATTTACTAAATGTTCCGTAGTGAAGGAAAACATCATGAGGAAACCTATATGTCTGAGAAATAAGAAAAAAGTTTTGAATGTTTGATAGATGTGAAGTTCGCCAACACATATTGGGGCAGCGCGGCGGATTTCCTTGCCCTAAACCCCTCTCAGAAATGAGAGTAGGCCTGTGCCCAGCAGTGGAATGTATATAGGATGTAATTTAAACTTTTAATATATGTATTAACAACTAACCAAGTACATGTTAGTTGTTAGATTTTTATGTTTAAGTAATTATTCTTACAAGTTTTTAATAAATTATTATTAAAGTTGAAAATCTAGCTGCAATAATTTTATATCATTTTAAAAGACATTGTCATCAATAATGTACTTGGAGTATGTGCTATATCATTTTTAGTGAGATAAATAAAACTATAAAACAAAATATAAACTATGAATCCATAATATTTTATAGATGGAACACACCATAATCGGAATTGCACCTCAAAATCTGTTAAGCAAGGCTATAGTATAGAAGTTCAACAAGGAACATGCAAACATACATAAATACACCTGCAAAAGGTTACCTCCTCTTGCATAGGGTGGGCATGAAAATACGATGTTCATATAAAATATATTTTGAAAAAGGTTAGCATGAAATGTTATTGCGTGATATAACAAGCTCAATTAGGTAAACTTATATGGAAATAATCTAATGTCATTACATAAAACATTTATAGATTGTTTGTAAATCGCAAAATTTCACATTAAAATGTCACAAGGATGTTCAAAACACTATAGTGGTTTAAAAAAATTATATCTAAGCTAAGGTTTTCATGAGTTAAATTAATTTATTTTAAAGTTAGCACTTTCAAATGACTAATGTCCGAAAGATATACTTTTTAAATATAGATTTAGAGAAAAATTATCACAATATTACGATTTTATTCAATAATCTTCTTTGTTTGACTTATGCATATCACATACTTGACATGTTGCATTTTGGTAAACTAATCCATCCTAAAATTGGATTTGGGCACTTATACCACAATACTTATGAAAGCAGATTAATTATCAAAACTAGTTATGACAGAAATTTCAATAAAAAAAAGTATTTTGAGGGAGGGTTATGGCATGGGGTGCTTCTTCTATTTAAAAATAAATTGTTCTAAAATATTTCAAATTGCCACTTAATTATGAAATTTTCAAAACTGTATAACAAAAGTATATATATTAACGCTTCAATCTACATGCGCCCAGCAAATCCCGAGCGGTTGCATGCGACCGCACCCACCCACAGCACTTAAAACCATTAAAACTCATATTTAGAGACTACTTTTCTATGAAGAAATTTGGCATTATAAAATCTACACAAAATTCTCTATCCTGTGATTAAAAAAATTTAATTAAATTAAAATTTCCTTTATTTCCAAAAATCCTATTACAAAGATTTGTAGAGTCTTCCCTTTAAGTAGTCAGAGACACTTGTGTTGGGAATAACTCGCTACTTCCCTTACGGTTGGCTAAATAAGATAAACTAGGTAGGTATATTATATCTAAAAAGTTAGGTTTGGATGGTATGGTTAACATTTTTTTTTACATTAAAATTTAACATTTTTGATATAATTCAAATTTAAATTTAAATTGCGGTTCTAGTGGCGATGAACTATTTTCATGTAAGCATGTATGGTAGTATATAAATGTGCGTGTGTATATATGTTTGTGTGCGTCTGTACATGTGTGTGTGTGTACATGTATAATAATGGTGTGTGAATGAGTGTATGTATGTGTATACAAGCTCGTGTCTGTGTGTGAGTGTGCATGTGTTGGTTACCTGTATGCCCTACAGATAAGGTTCCTTGGGATCGGTATGAACATTCCGCATACAGGAACCAGCATTAATTGAACCAAAATTTTAACAAATTCTTATGAAAAGGTTTTCAACATCTTCATAGCTAAGTGAATCCAACCATTCTATTACAGTTTTCCTGCAAGTGTAAGATAACATGGGGTATATTTTAAGTATACTGTTTACTTTGTTGTATATATTATAAGCAGACTGCCTACTATATTGTCTTCTAGCGAACGCAGTACGTGCGGCAGTGACGGGTGCAACGACATCCTTCTTTCTTTTATGACTCAGGTCGACATAAGGCAGAGATTTGTGGCACGTTAAGATGAGATTCAGAATATAGAGTTTTCGGACTGTGAGTAGGCCACTCATTCTATATAATGTATCAGTGGGAAAACGATAAGGTTTGGAGTAGTTGACTTTGATAACTGATCTCTGAGGTCTTTCGAGTGCAAGAAAGTGAGTTTTTCTGCTCCTCCCCAAATCGAGATACAGTAGGTGAGCACCGATTGGGCCAGAGCCATGTAGATTCGGTTTTTAAGTTTGTTACACATGACCTGCCGTAGTGATTTGAATAGCCATATGAGTTTCCTAGTGCGGTTTGTTAAAAGCTACAAATGTAAGTACCAGCTAAGTTGTTGGTCCATCATTATACCTAGGTATTTAGTTTGGCTAACTTTTTCAATAATAGGACAGTCGCAAATCAGGTTACCAGGGTTAGAGCAAGTGTGAATTTTAATGGCAAAGTTATGGTTAGGTTGGGATTGACATTTGACATTTGATTGGGATATTGACATCCCTTAGATTATTTATGTATATTAAAAAGAGAGTCGGGCCCAGGACACTACCCTGTGGGACTCCAAAACTAGTAGTGGCTTTATCACTGTATAAATTATTTATTTTTACTTCCTGAGTTCTTTCCTGTAGGTAACTTTTAAAAAGCATGAGTGGAGTATCCCTAATACCTAAGCATTCTATCCTGTATATAAGAATAGGCACAGAGACGGTGTCGAAAGCCTTTTTCAAGTCCAAAAAGACTGTAAGACATTTGCTGCCATTGTCCACTTCACCAACTATAGTTGAAGTGAAATCAAAAATAGGATCTTGAGTTGAAAGACCCTTTCTGAAACCATATTGAGAATTGGATAGTAGTCTAAATTTATTTAGGTAATCAACCAATCTATTGTTGAGCAACTTTTCAATTATTTTGGAGATGGAGGTGAGGACAGATATAGGTCTATAATTGCTTACATCCTCTCTGTCTCCGCTCTTATGCACAGGGGTTACTATAGACCTCTTTAAGGCGCTGGGAAAGACACCAGTACTGAAGCAAAGGTTTGCAAGGTTATGTATATACGGTACAACAAAGGCTCTAGCATGCTTTAAAAAACCAGTGCTGATAGCATCCCATCCAGGTGAGCTCCCTGAGTTTAGACTCATCAAGATGCACTCAACTTCTTTGTCATTGTAGCAGGACGAAGGATGAGGTTTGTGTATAATTAGTGGTAGGGGCTACTAATGCACTACTTCTAGTACCTGAACTTGTAGCAATTGTTTCAGCTAAGCTAGCACCTATACAGGCAGAGTAGTTGTTGACATAGTTCAATGAATCTAGTGGTAGCAGTTTTAAGTTAATTAGGGCTACATTATTTGACTTAGGTGGTTTGTACAGAGTGATCTCATTAAATGTTTTCCAGAACTTACGTGGGTTATTAGCAGATTTTTAATAAGTTCTCCATGATGGTGTCGTTTAAGTTTTTTAATAAGGTTGGAACAGAAATTTTTGTAAGTTATTTTTAAGATTATATTGTGGGGGTCATTTTCTACCTTTTGTTGCAATTTATTTCTTAGCCTTATACACCTCAGAGCTTTGGGAGTTATCCAGGGTTTTAATATCCTTTTACTGTTAGAAGAGTAGGTTAATTTAGAGTTTTATTGGATAGCTGACTTAATTATATTAATAAAGTGGTTGGCAAATTCTTCAGGGCTATTTGGCATTTCTGAAAGTGGGACACTCGACGATATGAGGGTATTATATGCCCCATCAAAATCTGTAATTAACTTAGACTTAATGGGGGCTTTGTGGGTCGATGTTTTAGATAACTGAAGCAACACAAGATTGTGATCTGTGACCGTCGTGTTAAGAACGGCAATAAAATGAGGTTGACTTCAAGTTTTATCATTACATGGTCAGGGCAGGATCTCTTTCTCGTAGGTAAAGTGTGACCAGGCAATAGGCCCTGCAGGGATAATACTTCCTAAGTAGCTGAGGATCTGAGGTTCTTGTCGGGAAGCAGGTTAATATTTATGTCACCTATGATAGACACATTTTTATGATGACTAATAGTTTCCAGGTGTAATTCGAGGGAACTAGTAAAACTATCGACGTTGAGAAAAGAGGGGGAGCGGTATATACCCAGAAAGACATATTTATCAATCTCTATTTGTAGCCCAGTAGCGTCAGAGAGGTGAAGATCAATAACCTTAGCTCGGTGATTGTTTTTGATATAAGCTACTACCCCATCATTCTGATTTAAAAGTTTACTTGATTGGTAGGAGGTGTAATTATTTAAAAATGGTATTGGTTTGTTAAGGTCTCTGAATTTGGTAAATATTAGAACGTCAATTTCAAAGTTCAATACTGATAGGATAACCAAAAGGTCGTCGAGGTTCTTATAGATACTAGCCATATTTTGCATTACAATAAATAGATTATTATGGAAGGAACCCAACCCATGGTAAGTTAAATCTTCTATATTATATTTAATTGAGTGTGTCCTTTGCATGCAGTCTAGTTCCTGGTTAGTGAGCTGGCTATCCATTTAAAAAAGAGTAAGTACTGAGTAAGTTACTGCAGAGGTTAGTAAATAGAGTGAGTGAAGAAAAGTTTGTTAATAACACTTGCAAGTAGACACGAGAATAGGTAGATTTCATCAATGAGAGTAGGTTGTTAACATTGTAGTATGTAAGAGTGAATGGTAGTTGTAGTATGTTATGTGTTTGTACTGTGGGTGTAGTTTTTTGTAAATGTGTAAATAACGTGTTTATGAGGTGTGAGCGTGTGGTATTGTATATAGGTGTGTTTGGTTATTGCAATTTGTTTACAGTTTTTGAGACTAGAGGTATGTGTACACATATGTGTGCAAATGAAAGTTGCGCTAACAGGAGATGAACAGTTTACAATAGTTATCTTACCAAGAATAATATAATAATATGCATATTGAATAAAGCAGAGAGAAGTCGCCACTGGATCGTTTGAATATAGTCATTGTTGTTGAAGAAGTTGGTGCACCTGTGCCTCGCTCTGGATGCATATAATTTTAGATGTATCATCTTTTCTCAAAAAAACTCTTCCAAATGCAGTCCAGCAGTATCTATACCCATTGGATTTGGCGAGATCCCGAGACAGGAAGAATAATCAGGCACCTTTAGTGGTGAGCTGCTCTGATACATAAACAGGCGTGTCCTCGCTTGTAGTAATGCCTAGGTGCTTTGCTTGTAATCTGCACTTATTTTTGGTGTAGAACTCCTTAGACTTTTTTAGTTTTCAAGATTGTGGATCCTAGTTCCAGTATTATGGGGCAATTTTTCTCCCTGTCATTATGTGGTCTAATTCTGAAAATATCCTTAATATCCTGTGCATACAAATCAAGGCTGATATTTTTGATAGGGAAGTTATCATATTTATTAAATCATCCCTGGTCTCAGAGGGTTTACATGGAACATTCTTTAGCTCTGGACTCTATTCTTTAGCTCTAGAGTCTAGACTAGCTTTGCGTGACGTCCTTTGGAGATCTTCAATTTTGTCTTCAAGTATATTTATGTACTTGCGATCCTTTTTTGCTTGAGCTTCCAGTTCCTCAATTTTCTTTTGGAATTCCTCATTTTGCAGAGTAAGAAGAGATACGCACTGTTCAATGTTTGAAGAAGTTTGTTGGAGGGCTTAAGTGTGTTCGTGATTCAAATGTGAGTTTTTTTGCTCACTAATAAATGACGTAATGAGTCTAGTCATCTCCTGTTTAAAATCAAGAAACTGAGACGGCGAAAACTCATCCTCTCTTGGTCTTCCATTATTTCGAAGAAAGACATAGCTGGGGGGTGTATGTTCATACTGTGTATTCATCAAGGCTTCAGCCTGAAGCCCCATACCATCACTCGCATCAGATTGCTGCTGCAGATTATTTTCCCTCGAAGTTGTAGACGGAGGTTTCCTCTGAACCGACATTATGAAACTATGCACATAGGCCTAAATGCAATATAAAAGCCGACGGGAATGCATATTGTGTAGCAGGCATAGCGACCGATAACAGCGCGTGATGTCACCCAGGTAGGAGGAGTTGCATGTACGATTGATTAGTTGGCAGGGCTAGCCGGTCCGGTTGCACAAGAGCAGGTCTTGCATATATCTCGTTATCTTCGTCCTACAGGTGGTAGTCCCGTTCACTCTTAGCGCTACCGTCACTCAGTGATAGTTAAGTAAAAAGATAAATTATATTCACACAAAAACTTTCATTACAATTTTATAATAAAACACTAATAAAACACTAGAAAAATCCAAAAATCAACACAATAATATTCACACAAAAATGGCATACGAGATAAACATAGATTATAAATAAATATCCATAGAGTAACTGACTTTTTATTTCACTAGAGCATAGAAATTTTCATATTGATTCTATAATGCCAAACTTCTTCTTAGAAAAGTAGTCTTTAAACATAAGTATTTATGGGTTAGTGCTGTTAGTGCTGTGGGTGGGTGCGGTCACATTTGACCTCTTGAATTTTGACGGAATATCGAAGCGGTCAAATTTGGAAGCTTGCCATTTGAGAGGTTAACAAGGGTACAGAGTGCAGCACGGATTTCCCCTCTTCAGACCGGAAGAATGCTGCAGTGCTGCTGCCCATTTCATATTAGATTTTACTCTGCCACCTCTTAAGGGGACTATGGGACAATATGGGGTCATAAGATGTCACTATAATATTCACATAAACATTAATTCAACTTTAAAACATCTGTACAAGATAAAAATATGTAGCACCTGGACAGTTTTACACCAAACATTATATTTATTCTTTTTTGTGGCTTGCTCTTGCTGCTCATGTGTTCGGCGCAAACGTAATTTTGTTCGCTTGGCTCTTCGACGAGGTTCTTCGTCGGATTCGGAGCCTGATGACTCCTCTAGTGAAGGCTCATCACTTAACTCATCCTGTATCTGCATATTCACTAAAGACGGCGGGTTAAAGACCTCTGGACGCGCAAGAGGAATGTATGTTCCTTCTTCAACGTCAGAATCCTCCAACTATAACAAAAAAAATCTACTAAAAGAACGCAAACGTCAAACAATTTATTAGTTCACATTTTAAATACAAATAATTTTATATATTATGTAATCTAAAAGTAATATTTATAATTTTAGCATTTTTAAACAATAATGATTAAGTTAAACGGAAATATAGGATAAACATCTAATAATGTTAATTCATAAGAACTGTTTAGGAAACTGCGCTTTAACCTCGCCTTCCTCCCGTTCATGGGTCACTTCGACATCCAAATCTCCTTCTGTTGTTGACATCATTCTCACCTAATTTTTTAGTAAATGTTAAAAGATAACAGCACATTAAAGTATTTTACAAAATACGATAATTCCGCCTTAAATCGCTATTCTCAGCAACTGGCAGGTGGCAGCTGTCATTTATATATTACTTGGTCTATGGTCTATGTCATTTGCTGTCATGTCACAGATTTTCGGCTTGGATGCTTGTTTTTAAGCCATGTCTTCACTTAATTCCTCAGAACAATAACTCCTAATGCAGGCGGGGCATCAACGTGTTATTTTCAATACAGTCCACACGTAGTTTGTCGAAAACATCCACGATCTTTTGGCGCATTTCGTCAACACTATCACGCTCATGATTAAAACACTTTCTTTCACATAAACCCACAGAAAGAAGCTTAACGGGATCAGATCTGGTGAGCAAGTTTGCCAAGTGTGTGGTCCTAGCCTGTCGATCCAGCGATCATCAAATGGTTCGGCGAGGGATTACGTACGAACCTCACGACATGACTGTAAAGGTGCACAAGCATGTTGGGACTATGTGCGGCGACATTCAGCTAACGATAAGTCCTCTAAAATGTCAATCAACTGTTCATTTAAGAAGTTTAGGTATCGTTGTCCGTTAAATCACTGTGGCAGAAACATTGGTCCTAGTATACGATCCTTAAATAAACCTGCCCATACTTTAACCGACTGTCGGGTTTGGTGGTTTGTCGAACAGCGTGTGGACCTCGGTATACACGTGTGTATATCTTCGGTTCCACAGGCCGTATCTGGTACATGTCGACTCGTTCGCCCAGATGACGTGCTCAATCAAACCAGGTTTGATTGAGCACATCATCTGGTGGACGTTTTTGGTGGTCTAATAACCAACGGTAGAAAACTCACCGGCGCACTGTGGGAAAACCAGATGTGTTTCATGACTTTCATCTTAAAACTTCATATCTCAGTTGTTTCAAAATGAATTAAACTAAAATTTTACATACGTGTACTTGGATATATAGGGTTTTTATTGAAAAGCAATTATTTTGACTTATATCTTTATTACATGACAAAAATGCATTAATTTTTAGTAAAAATAACTTATATTTTTTAGTTTTTTTTTTCAACCAACATAAAATGGACTGTTAAAACAATATCAAATGAAATCTTAATAAATATACACAAAATTTCTTGAGTTTCTATAGAACTTCATTCAGAGCAAGAAGAGCTTTGGCTTCATCAAATAGTTCCTTTGTTATTGTTTCTTTGGGGTTTCTCAAACTTGTTATATATGGATTAGAAGTATATAACAAGGTATGTATAATACATCTTCATTTGTAGCCACTCTTGAACCTTTCTAGCATGATAAAGTCGGAATTGTTTGTAATCCTTATTTCGAGATTCTTGTGCATCTTCAGACAATTTTTCGACAGGTAAAATAGCATGGTACTCAATTACTTCTTCCCCCGTGGATCACTTTTTTGTGGACAGACGAAGGCATATAATATCAGTTATAAATATTCAAGTACAGTTGGCCTGTGCTATATGGATATTCGCCGAATTTTTTTTGAATGTATAGCCATTCCAGATGATATAGTTTGTAGTAGTATGTACATTCGTTTTATAAGTTCTTCATCTACACCTGTAATGTCTGTAGAGCAAGATTATGTATGAAGACCTCCGAGCAGTATTTCCGTCATTAGAGTTTCCAGTGCCTTGTTGAGTTTGAAAAAGGTGTGCCATCGTGAGGGTTCTACAAGATGTATTTAAGATATTTTTTCTTATCATTTTTGACGCAGTTTGCATATTAACGATTATAGCCTCGTCCGTCTCATCCATAGACCGTAACTCCTAAGCATATGCAGTGAGCACACAGTCGAATCCATGCTCTTGTATTAACTCTATGTTCATTCGTTTCTTTGTCTTTTCCGAACATGCTTCGTATGCTTTTGAAGGCCTGCCACCATTACTTCCAGATGTATTAAGTTCATCAACTGAGACTTGAAACTCACGTGGAACACGAAATGTACCACCTAACCATTTGACATTCCGACTTTCAAAGCATTCTCTTATCGGATATGTGTTTTTCCAGTGTTTGTTACATAGCACAGTACAGTAGCTATATCCTCTGTGGGCAAATTAAAATTCTTTTTAAGTAATCTTCTATATTTTGCCCATTTATCACCAAACTGCACAACTCTCGTTTGCTGCAAACAAATTCACAAATTTTTCAAATCAGTATAAACTTTTGAAAAGCGGACTTATTACTGTACTGGGGCAACTGAATTTATGACTGACAACCATGAATGTTTCAGAGTTGGCCGTCATTTTTATAGGACCAATAAATAGTAGAAAACGATAGGAAACTAATAATTTCCCAACCTGTTTTTTAATTGACCCTAATTGATAATTCTATTAAGTTTATTAAATGACAATTCTATTAAGTTATGTGGTCAAATTTTGAAATAGATATCAAATTCAAGACATATTTCTTTGAACACAGGTAAATTAGGTCTTGTGAACTGCTTACCATATATCATTTCAAAAAAAATGTAAATATGCCGTCATCCATGCTATTTTATAAAAGAATAAAAGTTTTTGAAAAAAATGATTTTTATCTAGGGATGTATTTTAGAACCGTATCTAAAATAAAAAAAGAACAAGTAAAACATTGAAGTAATATGTACTTACGTACTAGAACAGCTATCTCAAACAAAAAATGTGTGCTACTCTGTGTACGCGCGGTTGTTTTTTTATCATAGAATAAACATAGGTAGAATGACCCGTAGGTAATAGTAGATTGTATTGTTAAATGAGGAGGTAACAATCAAAATGTGATATGTCACTTGGATATGGAACAAAGAAAAATAAACATTTTTGATTTTAGCGAATTGAGTGTAAGATTAAGATTCAAATAAAAGTAAAAAAAAAAACAAATTATTACTACTGAATAATATTATTATATTTTAATGGATAAGTCAAGTCTCTATCTCTTTATTTTATTTTTTGAAAAATGGACAAAAACGTTATGCATGAACCACATGGACAAAACATGTTTTGACTTGAAAACATGTTTCAATCTCGCAGTCGAAACGTGTTTTGTCCATTTCTAACTACAATCTTTTGAGTCTTAGATTAGTGTATGTTGTGGATCAGTTTTTATTAAAAAAACAGTATTTTAGAAAACATGTTTATTTTAGCAATATTAATTAGTAAAACTTTTATTGACTTATTTTACCAATACAATCAGTAATACTTAAATTCTCATACAATTCTCATTATCCAGACAATCACACTCATTTTCATTATCATCAATTGTTTCCTGAATAGTGGTCGGAGTATTGAAAAGAACTTCTTTATACCAGTTGAAACACCTCTTGCCAGTTTCCAAAAACAGACTGTAGTAATTTGTCTACATCCATCTTTTTTTTTTTCATTAGATAAAGATCTGCTTAAAGGCAGTGTTTTTGGTTGCATTCTGTTTAACATGTTAATGGTGAATGATTTCTTGTTTAAATTTTCGTATGTTTCATTTCCTTCATAAATAAAGTTTTCCATCGCTCGAACTCTGACTGACCGTTTACCATTAACCTCGTTGACTTTGAAGAAAATCCTTTTCATATTGCTTATGTTTTTTAGATCTTTGTAGAACTTCTTTAAGTCCTTGGTATCTTTGAGTTGCGAGGGTAGTCTTGTCCTAATGAATACAACTGTCCCAGTTCTTTAAAAATTTCTATATATTCTTCTTTTACGATAATAGTGGGCTTGTTTCGCAACAGTTTTTCAGCCCTGCCAAAAACTCTATCGGCAGGCAAAAAGGAATGGCCTCGAGTCGGAAAATGCATATGAATTTCCTTAAGAGATGTTCTTGTAGTTTGCAAATAGTACATAATAGTACGTATTACAATATTATTTTTATTTTGAGAGATACATTCGTCACTAAACAGTTTTAAAATGGTGTGTGATTAGAAATCAGTATTCAGAAGGAAATGTAACAAAGCAGATGATGTTTCTGTACTTCCTTTACCGGCTTGTCCTTCAGACCAGCAGTAAAACTGTGGTTTCAGTCCTTTTAAATCGACTATACAAAAGTTGTAATATCCAATTTGTCTCAAATAGTATGCCTCCTGTACCGGTGCTTTTGACAACGGTTGGATTTGTTGTAAATCAAAACAGTAGCTTATCGAATCTTCTACATCCTGCCTCATTAGCTGATACATTTTATCATGACAATGCTGATACATTCGCTCTCTTCTTATGAATTCTTTTTTCTATAATGACATCATTCCTCTCCTTTGACCCTGATGGATATGTTTTTATTTTGTGATTTAGAATTGTGCAATAACTGCACACATCGGTAGCTGGTGATTTAAAACCAATATTAAATTCACTAACAAAGATTCGTCTAAACATTGAAAGTTTCACTTTCAGTTCATCAGTGGTATTCGCATTGTATATTTTATGTAATTTTTTAATACTCAAGCCTGCCATCAAATAGATTCGTTTAGACTTATTTCTTCCATAATGACTTTCACTTCCTCGAAGTTTTCCAATGAATTTTCCTACATTGTCTTTCTTCTCCCGGCTTAAATGACTTTTTCGGTCACCTCCTCTATTTTCTTTAATTCTTTTACCCTGAAACTGCTTTTTTGCTATGTTTTGAAGCCTAGTACGCCCCATCTTAGTTAATTCAAGAAAAAACTTCTTGCAAACTGGAACCCTCTGAGAATCAACTGTTAAGAAGTATTTCACATTGAATAGATGTTCTGACACAACCTTCTTGTTAGGTTTTACTCTAGGTCTCCTTCGCTTCACTTGGTGAGTCTGAATTAAAGATGAAATGATCCCATCTTGAGCAAGTTTTTCCGGAACCGAACACAACTTTGTTCGCATATGCATAACGTGCTTTGGTGTAACTTTTGAGCAACGAAAGATTTTCGTGTCGTGTGCACAAGGGTGAATAACATTAGAATTATAAAGTTTTGAATACTTCATCTTTTTTGGCAGCAATTCTTTTTCCACCAGTGATACGTCTTTTACGGCTACCACTATTCCCAGCTTGCACTTCTATAGTATCCGTTTCGTCTACGATATCGTCCATTTTATATTGCATTAAAAATTTGCGTCACAATATTATTTTATTTTATTCAAAAATCGAAAAATACGACACAGTAAAATAACCTCACTTAGGTAATGAATGACAACAAGTGGTTCATTCAGATTCATTCAAACTGTGTTAAGTCAAATGTCAAAATGGCGTCCACTTATTTGTGATTGGTTGTTCTTCTCTGTCTACGGGTTGTTGGGACAAAACATTTTATGATGTTAGCCTGCTGAAGGACAGAACGCGTTTTGTTTTTACTGCCTATTTTACTCATTAAAAATATTTAGAGAAAACATGTTTTGATGCAAACTGTTCTTTTAAAAAATATGGAGCCCATAGAGTAGAGGAAAATGGTATTATCAACTTTTTTCTTTTTTCTTTTTTTTGTGACAAATCACGTTTTGATTGTTACCTCCTCAAATAGGTAAATTATATCGAGAACAATATTTAAATTTTGTTATGTATTTTAATAATAATACCAATAATAAGCTTTTTATTTGTCTCAGTTTACACATGTTATTAAAATGTACAAATAAAAATCATCACAAACTTAACTTAGAAACATACTTAAGTAACATAAAAGTAATGAGACAAACTGGCCTGTGAGTCAGCTATGTGGTGATTTTGGGTCACCGTTGGTATTCTGCCACAGCCGACTATTTTAAAAAACACAGCATCTTAACCTAATTTTGGCATTGACGTAATACAATTAAAGAATAGATTAAAATATTTATTCATATGTGCTATGTAAATTTAGGCAAAGGAGACAATCGCCTCTGGACCTACCAGAAACTTCAACGACCCTCAATGGTATCAGCCCAAAGATTTTTTGAAAATCTAAGCTGAATCATGAACTATTGAAAAGAATTAAGAAAATTACTGTTAAAGAGCAATACTATTGTAAGAATGAAGTCTGTAGTTACATATAGTACTTCATACCTGCCTCCAACTTTTGTTGTTCAAGTAACCATACTTTGCATTTCTTTCTAAATAAGTTTGCATTTACGATCTCCTGCAAAGGAGGAGGTATATTATTCCAAATTTTGGAGGCAGCATATTTGAAACATCCATTTGCTTTAACACGCTTATAAGTTGGAAGTATATATAATAGTTTACCCCTTCGTCTCAAACGTGTTAGTCGACATTTTGGAGATAATTTTTCATATAAATAATGAGGACATTGCGAATTATTTAATGAGTGTATGAAACAAGCATATTTATTTTGTATAAATTTTTTTTTATTATTAAGCATATCTATTTTGTATATTATATTTGCTATTTAATATAATATTACATAATATCACAATTACATTTTAATGATATGTTATCTGAATAAAGGAGAGAAAGGGGAATGAAAGTGAACGCAAGTAAGACGAAAGTGATGGTTTTTGAAAGAGAAGAAAGCAAAACGGTATGTGAAATAAGAATAGAAGGAGAGTTAATTGAGCAAGTGGATGAGTTTGTGTATTTGGGATGTGTATTTAGCAGGGATGGTAGATATGATAGGGATATAGAACGACGAGTAAATGCAGGGAATAGAGTGAATGAGGCACTACACTCTATTGTGAAGAACCAGAATGTGTCAAAAAAGGCACGTATGGTAATTCATAATGCTGTGTTAGTCCCTACTTTAATTGTATGGTAGTGAAAGCTGGGTGTGGCAGAAGAAGCACGAAAGTAGAATAAATGCTGTAGAAATGCGGTCTTTAAGGAGTATGCTAGGGTTGAATCTGAATGACAGGGTGAGAAATTGCGTGATAAGAGATAAATGTGGTATGCAAGATGATGTTGTGACCAGGATTAAGAAAGGAATGCTTCGGTGGTTTGGTCATGTAGAAAGAATGAATGAGGAAAGAGTGACAAAGCAAATTTATATGGCAGATGTGAACGGCCGAGTCGGGAAGGGACGCCCTAGAAAAAAGTTTATCGACCAAATTGGCGATATTTTGAAAAGGGGCCACGTTAGAAGTACCCTTAACCGACGAGCATGTATGCGTGTAGATATATGGATGTAAAGGAGGCGAAAGAGGTATTTCAGGATCGTGCCAAATGGAAGTCCGTAGTCTCTGCCTACCCCTCTGGGTGACAGGCGTGAGTGTTTATATGTTATCTGAATATTTTAAAAGGTACCTAAGTCTAATATAAAAAACATACTAAATGTATGTTTAACAAAACTTATTAAAATAACATTTAAAATACAAATATATTTATTTAAATTAGAATAAGAGTTGTTCATAAATGCTGGGCACGCGAGAGTTAAAAATTGACGAATTTATTCCACTTTGACTTTGATGTGGAAACCTAAAAATAAAATAAAAGAATAATAAGCGGATTTAAACATGAAAAATTTTGCCAAATTATAATAACTTATATATGTTTCTACAAAAAAAAATGTGTACAATAATATATTCGTGGTATACTTAAGTACCCATAGAAATGTCTCATCTGAACATATTAATTTCATAATCTATATTCCATGACACGAGATGGCGTCTTATTAATAATTTGTTTTATTATTAATACATAATATGTTTTTATTGATTAAGTATCTTATTAACCGATGAAAAGTAATTCCTAGGTTTTACTGACATTTCTTGAATTATTTGTGCAATATCTAAGTACACACGACGGCATATTTTTATCAAGAGATTTTTTTTAAATCAACACCACACGTGACAACTCTATAAGCGCCTAGCGAGTGACTGATTAAAGTGCGGCGTATGCACCGCAGTTGAGTGGAACAGAGTAGCTTAATGCAGTGTCGCCTCTAGTATGTAGTACATAATAGCTCAATGAAGTAAAAGCAATTTTTTCCCTAAACGGAGTAATGTGTGAAGATCTCAATGCAATAAATACCTCGACATCGGCAAGCATCGGTAAGAGGTAAATCTCTCGTTAAAAAGTGTAAAATATACCATCTTAAACTATATTGGCTATTTAGTTAAATTATATTGATTATTTGGTTTTTCTTTAATTAACTAATATAATATAATATTAAATACGAAAAATTTGGAAAAGCATACGAACACCCAAAAATGTATGTACTTATATGGAATACTTTTAAGTAATATGGTATTGAATCCTAATAACCTATTTCGTCAAAACCATCTCAATCGAAAATGACTTACATTTGATGCTCTTTTATTCTTGTATTAAACATACAAAATAAAATAAAAATACCTAAAAAGAAACTTTATTTATAATAGTAGGTAGGTATATAAATTTATAATTTTCGTCACGTAACAACGACTTTAGTTTAAAACCGATATATTGCGGCGGTTGTGATCGCCGGGAACTAAAGCTTGCACTTTGTGCACTTTATATGGGTGCATCCGGTTACGCGCACTTGTTTCATCTCGACGCCTTAATAATTTAGCGATACTTCGTGTACCTAGGTTCGGACTTATGCGAACGACATCTAAAATCCGCGGAGTGAACAGGCGCTTGACTTCCACCCCCTGCCGCCACCAGAGCAATGGGCCGACTTTCTAACACTGTTGCGGTTTTCAGATTAGAGTCAGCTGGGTCTCGAGCGGTCGAGAACTTCTCTGGATAAATTCGTAATGCACGCGAATAATTTCCGCGAACGTAATTACGAGCACCATAAACGTACGCGTTAGGCATTATTGAAACAAAACAAGAAACACAAAACGTAATAAAAAGAATAATAAAAACAAGTAGTAACAAGTAATTACAAAAAACGATTGAACTGTCGCTCACGCGCACGTGATAGTCAACACGTAACTGTCTCAAAAACTAAAACGAATAATCAATCCTGCCAAAACAAATAATGCCTACCGCTAAGTGCGCGCGTCCTGGGCGGCGGCAGTGCGTGTGTGAAAGGGAAGGGTAGAGTGAGCCGTGAGGGAAAATGCGATTAGCGTAAGTGTAGTACCGTAATACCTATTACATTGTTTCGTACCGAGCTAGATAAAAGAGTTCGGCGTCCGCGCGAATATTGGCCCTATTGTCAGCTGATTTTATTTCAAGTTGCACTGCTGGTATTATGTTTAAATATTTTCATGATTTTTTAAATGAATTTATCATTTCATTTAGCTGTACTAACATGCTGGATTGTGAATAAAGCTAGCTATATATTTTATTAAACAAAACGTTGTAAAACTACTATCGTCTATCTTCGTTTCTGGGAGCGTTTCGCAAACACCCGGTATTAAAAACATATAATAGTAGGGTTTATGAAATAAAGCAAATATGTGGAAGGTCTCAAATATGTAAAAGCATTATATTAATATAAGTAGAACTTGAAAAGGATTATTATAGTGGCATGTAGACTGCATCACAGTGTAATAGATCGAGATAAACTTGTACTCGCTAATCGATATGTCGTAGGCATAACATCTTAGTGGTGGTGGTAAGCGGGTTTGTTGTAGCAATGCGGCTTGCCCGTGGACATCGCACACCCAAACCGTTTGTAGGCGGTGTCTTAGCTGGTCTTAGCGCATAGTGTTATGATACGTCGGCTATTTTTCGGACTGGGGTTAGTGTGTTTGGTAGCACTTTTAAGTGTACTCAAATCCATGTTTTAATGAAATAGCGCTATGATACGTGGATTTTTGACTACTGGAGTCTTAGCGCCGTGCTACTATGACACGTTGGTGTTATTATTATGCTGGGTGTATTGTGAAGGGGTGCCATTCGTATGGTAATTGCATTGATGCTTACTGCTACTAGCGGTACTGCGTCTTGTGATGGATCTGCGTGTGTGCTAGGGTCGTTGCGCTGGTTTTCGGCCTTTTAGTGGAGTTGTCAACTTTAAGATACTATAAAAAATAATAGCGATTATGTTGACCTAGTGTTGTTAATGTTAATTTATAGCTTATATAATGTAGTTTTCATTTTGATAACTCATTAATGCTACAAAAGAAATCTATTTTTTATAATTAATTTTGATGTGAAAAATATGCAAAACGCTAGTTTTCGGCCCCAAATTTTAGATTTTGGCCTACAAGAATTTTAGTTTTCGGCCACTGTATTAAAAGAGGTACTATAAACTTAAAAGTGTTTTTGTAAAATCAGAAAATGGCAAAACGGTTTGGGAAATCGGTGTATTTAGTTTTCTAATCGGTGATTGCGATTTTTTAACCGTGACGTAATTTTTTTTCTTTTTGGGTGTGTTTTTGATATAAAATAATAACCATGATTAATTATTTCTCTTTGAATCATAATCTAATAATAAAATCTTTTAAATATAGCAATCAAATATTCTCATTTACGAGTATTTTGTACTTCCTCATAAGTATTTTAGTTTAACAAAATCTGTTACCATATCTAACCATTCTCATCTCTAACCAAGAGGAGCCATCTGAAGAAAAAAAAATCTTTTTTGAATCTTCTTCCTAAAACGCAATGTGAATAAAATATTTGATATGATAAGATGAAATGGCCGTAAACGTAAACTAAGACAGCATTCCATTTTCCGCCGCCGTATTCTTTCATACAATTTTAAGTTGGCCGAAAACTAAATTGTATATATTTTAGAGTGAATCCATTTTTCGGCCACGACTGAAATGGGTATTTTGTTTCATCACTAACTGTTCAAATTGCAGTACTTGGTGGCCGAAAACTGAAAGTTAGTGTCTACGCACGCTACGATTCAATATAAGTAAGAAAGATGAGTTATAGTACGTAACCAAATAAACGAAAGAGACAAAGTATTTAGGCTAAACTCAGGCTACTTTTCGGCCGCATGGCCGACAACCAAATAATGGGACAATTTTATGTGTCACTTTTCGGCCACTTAATTTATTAACTTTATCAATAAATTATTATAATAATCAGTTTCAAATAACTATATTAGGTTATTTATATAGTGAAATATAAGCACAATATTAAGTAATTATATTAAATACAGCACGAAACTTACTTTTGAATGGAACGCTTGCCACTATTTTTTTTGCTCGATCTTACCCGTTTTGATAGCTTCAGTGTCGGCGTCAAACTAAACTATTTATTATAAATCGCGTGTTGTGTTTACCTGATTAATTAATGCTACCAGATATAGTGAAACTATTTACAAATGCATTAAACTGTATTTCTTACGATAATATTTATTAAAATTGTTATTAAATCAAATTTACTGCATCAGCTCGTGCCAAAGGCCGAAATCTAGTAAAAAAATAATGCACTAATTAGGTCGGCATGCCCATAAATTATGACATTGACAGGTACTGTCTCTACTACTAAGAAATTCAGGACTTCATAGGCGTGATTTTACTGACAGCTGTCGCAGAGATCAAGCTATCTTTTATGATATATAGAGGTGTGAATAATATCAATATTTAAGTATTGTTATCACATCTAAATTGAAATTTTGTAAGTTACGCCTTTTAACACTCGGCTCATATCTGAGCTCATTGTCCGATTTTCTCAATCGATTTGGCACATACTATAGTAACCGTGTTGATTATGCAATCGGTGCCGATGCCACACTGACATCACGTTTGCCTAAACCGTGTGACGTACTTTCACTGTGGTTAATATTTTGCAATGTATTTTTTTACTCTATATGGACAGCCCTTAGTAACAACGGAAAGTCCGCCGTAACCTAGGGAGGGGAAAAGGTTCAAAGTAATACGGACACTTGCGCGCAGCGATAAAGTTTTAATTATCTTTCGTGCGCAATTTGTCTAATTAATAATAATGTCAGCTATTAAACGTCGGCAAGCATTCAACATCGTAGAACTGCAACTTTTGTACGTAGTACTATTATTTATTCTATGCCGATACTTAGAAGCTCTTAAATCTCATATCATGCCGAGAGTATCGTAAGAGGCGACAGTGGGAAATGAAATCGGAGATAGCAGTATTTCCATGATAACAACTCAAAATAATAAAAACCGCGGTTTACAACCTGCCTACTGGCTAAGCAGTGGACTTTTCTTGCTCCACCACAGCTATCAATAGATCGATTACAAAATTATTTTTTTACCCGTTTCCCTATCTGCTCCATCAATATATTATTCATGAATCATAAATTTATTACAGCCTATCAAAATCCACTACTGAACAAAGAATTCTCCCAAGAACATGTCACAAAATACAGTCCTGAGCCACTTGCATCTATCGATAATTATTTTATGCTAGCTTGCCAGGCAGACGTTGTTCTGCCCTTTTCGACGACCCTTTGTCATGTCCTATTAAAAATCCTTAAATTAGCAAAAAAAATTGTGGGTCACTCATGGGCAAAAAACTACCCTATCTCTCAAGTTGGACCAAACTGCACACGGTGCGCAAATTTGATTAAAATCGGTTAAATAGTTTAGGAGTCTATCGCGGACAAACAACGTGACACGTAATTTATTTATATTAAGATTTTGTTGTAATATGTTCCCAACTTTAATATACATTTATTGATATTAATAAATAGTATACGAACATAATTAACCAAAATCCTCAATTTTAATAAGTTATAGACAACATAATTTTATCGATAGCGATTTTTTTTCGCTAAGAAAAAAGGCAACAACCTTGTAAGAGAAATAAGGTGATAACAATACAGCTCTTTTTTGTAGAGCATCTCAGGTAGCAGTATCTTATTTCGTATCAGGTAAAATGTCTTACGCATTTTTATTGCTTGTTCTTACTCTGAGCAAAAAGTAAATTTAATGTTATTAGATACAATTTTATTCTAATAAACAAATGCTGAACCACAGTGGAGTGTGAAAGTGTAAAGTTTAAGTAGACATTCAAATTATCACGAGAAAGATCGAAGGGCAGTAGGTCAAAGACAGAGGTACGTGTTAAATTCAAACTCCCCTACCATTTCTCTTAATTGTGCAAGGCAAACGCTATTTTCAACAAGCAAACAATTGACGATCCATACTCTAGCGATCGTTCAAATCCTATACATTTAATTTAGTGGTCCTTCAAGGCAGATTTTCTGTAGATAAATCGGGTTCAATTTCATTAGAAAACTCCAATGTACAGTACAATCTCAACCCAACACTTTTTTCAAGTGGAGTTATTAAGTATTATAACGTTTTTAATTGTTTGATTAGAAGAACGATTAACGACTTTAATGGTAAAAAAATGGATTAAAATTGTCATAACTCCTTTTTATCGCAATTTTCATGCTCAATTTTGAATCAAATTAGGTACCTATATGTCATATAAAGCGCAAGGTCACGGTGAAGTTCTTTTCCACTCAACAGCGCCGACATTTCGTACCGGCCGATATTAACGTTCAATTTTAAAACCTGTTTTCTAACACAAACTTTTTCTAGACAAAAAGTACCGACTAATGTAGGCACATAATACTACTACTACAGTCTAAACATTCTTTCCAGTCTATTTCCTACGCTAGCTACTATAGTACTTCTTACTAATTTGTGTTATAATAACACTACATATCACCTACTTTATTAAAGCTTTACGGAGCGTAAATTACTTGGCATTTAAAAGACTAACTTAAATAAACGAAATTACTAACGTAATGTTCACATTGGATTCTATTCTCTTTGTATAAAATAAAAAATAGAAAATTTTAATTCCATTTAAAAATTATAACATTCATGTGACATCGTCGTCGAAAAGGGCAGAACAACGTCTGCCTGGCAAGCTAGCATAATATAATTATCGATAGATGCAAGTGGCTCAGGACCGTATTTTGTGACATGTTCTTGGGAGAATTCTTTGTTCAGCAGTGGATTTTGATAGACTGTAATACATTTATGATTCATGGATAATAATATTATCCATGAATCATAAATTCCATTCCATCCCATTAGGGGTCTAATAACAAAGGCGGCAAATTCCCATATAATGATATGGGACTTTGCCGCCTTTGTTATTAGACCCCTGATATATAGATTGAGGGAAACAGGTAAAAATATAATTTGGTAATCGATCTATTGATAGCTGTGGTGGAGCAAGAAAAGTCCACTGCTTAGCCAGTAGGCAGGTTGTAAACCGCGGTTTTTATTATTTTGAGTTGTTATCATGGAAATACTGCTATCTCTGATTTCATTTCCTACTGTCGCCTCTTACGATACTCTCGACATGATATGAGATTTAAGAGCTTCTAAGTATCGGCACAGAATAAATAATAGTAACACGTACAGAAGTTGCTGTCCTACGATGTTGACTGCTTGCCGACGTTTAATAGCCTACATAATTATTATTAATTAGACAAATCGCGCACGCAAGTTAATTAAAACTTTATCGTTGCGCGGAAGTGTCCATATTACTTTGCACCTTTTCGCCTCCCTGGGTCACGGCGGACTTTCCGTTGTTACTAAGGGCTGTCAATATAGAGTAAAAAAAATACATTGCAAAATATTAACTATACCACAGTGAAAGTACGTCACACGGCTTAGGCAACACGTCGAATAATAGGCTTCTGCAGACGTGATGTCAGTGTGGCATCGGCACCGATTGCATAATCAACACGGTTACTATAGTATGTGCCAAAACGATTGAGAAAATCGGACAATGACCTCAGATATGAGCCGAGAGTCAAAAAGCGTAACTTACAAAATCTCATTTTAGATATGATAACAATACTTAAATATTGATATTATTCACACCTCTAGGTCAACGCATATGTTTTTTTTTTGTTTCTTAAATAATATTGTCTGTGGTTCCTATAAACATCGTAAAATCTTACGGTACATCGCGAAAAATGTGTTATATTTTATATTTCAATTTATACTAATTAACGCAGCAATTCATTCAATATCAATTAAATATTTTTATATTTAGTTTTAGTTAGTTTTATATTTTAAAAAAAAATTTAAGCAATATAATCACCATACTGAGTTTTTACAAATCCATCCCTTTAAAATAAACAAAACGCGTGTTACGTCAGTTCGTTCTAAAATAATAATAATAAATAATAAACGTTTATTTATTTCTCCCACTTTTTACATAGTTACAATTGTTTCATAAATAGTTAAAGAGTTATGAGTAGCGACCCTGTCACTAGATAATCTCCGTTAGGAGTAATAGTGTTCTGTGCTAGATAATTGTAACTAAATTGTAGTGATGATACCTATATTTCTATTTTCTCTTGGATTTTAACATTTTACTTATTTTATAACAGCATAGAAGTGTATTTTGTAATAAATAAGTATTTGGCTAAGCTTTCCATTGACGTCCGTCGATTTGGGGGTTGATATTTTTTTTACAGAAAGGTTACACTATTGTAAACACACACGCAAAGTTTCAACATGCGGAAACGTAACTAACGGAAGCGTAATTTTTGAGAAATAAATTATTGAAAATCAATTATTTTTATAATATTTACATCAATCCTTACCACAGATTACATCGAAGTCTCGCCATTGAACGTTCGTTTTCCGTACGGTTAAGTTGTCATAAGTTCGGTAGCATTTTATTGTACATTTTACGTAAATAATTATATTTTGTACTCATTTAAATAGTTATCATGCATACACATGTATTTAACAGTTTATATTAAAATTACAGAATTATTATCATTATGAGCTATTAAAATTAAAATGTGTAGTGTTTACCGTTTTTTGCCGGCTTGTGGGACGTAACGTAAAACTGACGATTTCTTAGAATTAATTAAAGCAATATGTGTATAAAATTGTATAAAACATGTGTATAAAACAGTACCCACCTATCAGGACAGATAGCAAATAAAATAGTTTAGGTTCAACGTATTTCAAGGAACCGAATCAATAGACCCCGACTCCACGTGGTACGAGTCTGTCCTACCCCTAGAGTGTTTTTATAGAGCCGGAGGCGCGTAGGGAGAGCAGCCTCCGCCTGCTGTAACAAATCGTAGGCATCGGACGAGCCGGAGCGCGGCGACCAACAAGCCGAAGCTGGATGCCTGCGATTTGTTACGCAAAGGCATAGAGGCTGCTCTTCCCGCAGCGCCGGAGACGTTGCAGTCTCAAAATAGATACAGAAATCCCTCTGAATAAGTCCCTCTATTTATTTTTGGTGAAGGGGGTTCCCCCTTCCTTAGGGGTTACCCTCTTTCCCCCAAGAGGTCCCCATGGTTTTTTACACTTAATATTTATCCCTCCCTCCCCCAACCCCCCTCCCACTTCCAATTCGACGGACGTCGATGGAAAGTCGTACCAAATATTAATTAACCTAAAAACTCGCCGTTCAGACAACGTACGTTCGAATCCAATTGACTTCAAAAATATTCTTGAAATTTTTTTTTGCTTTTAACAAACTTTATGTACTGGCAATTTATACTGTAAAAATATAAAATAATAAATAATGGCAAACAAAAACTCGAGCCATTGGGGTTGCTGCGAGACGGAAAGTGATGACACTAGCTTTATAGACTGCACCCAATGTATGAATGCCTTCCATTATGCTTGTTTAATGTTTGATGAAAAATCAATCACCCCAGAAATTGTTTCTTCATGGCTTTGCCCAATTTGTGAAAGTAATGTCCTGAAGGAAAACAAATATGACAGTGAAAGCATACCAATTCCATCTTTATCAACAATATTTAAAAAAATTGGATTTTATTATAAAAAGAGTAACAAAAGGAACAATATTATGGAACTTAACGATATTGCTCTTGTACGCGTTGATCTTTTACGAAAAGTGATAAATATTGATAATTGGGATAAGGTGGTATTCGTGGATGAAACATGGCTGAATACAAACCACATGGTTGCTAGAACTTAGACTGATAATAAACCCGAATCGTCTACCAAGGTACCTGAGGGTAAAGGTCGAAGGTTAATGATTTAATGATTTCTTATATTTACGCGAACACTACACATTGAAATAATACTAGTTTTTACGGAATTTATCGCGTATATTTAACTTTTTAAATACCGACGTTTCGAACGCTTTACAGCACTCATGGTCAAGGGCAGGACTGAGATGTTCAACGTCCATATGTCATAGTTAACCGCGGTTACCATAGATTAAAATTTAACTTTTTTTCCGATCTATTAATTTTTTAATTAATGATTTGCCATGCTGGTACCTCGTCTGGATTTGTACCAAATTGTTTACTGGCATTAAAGTCTGTCAAGACGATTCGAAGAGTGGTTTATAAAAATTCTAAATAATTTGAATGGACCCCATGTGACACATTAGTAAATATTCATTGTTCCATTAGGAAAATGCACCTAAACATTCAGTTCAAAAAATAAGTTTCCGACAGCGAATAACCGGAAGAATGAAATAATTTCGTGGTTGCAAACCAATGGAGTACAAGCTGACGGCACTATGTTGATAAAAGAACTTTTGCGTTTAGTGGGAATACAGAAGCCCCAAACGCCAATATATTATGTTTAGGATGAGATGGAAAAAGAAATACCGTTATCCGCTTGTCACCGCATCATTGCCGGTATAACGCAATAGAATTGATTTGGGCACAAGTTAAAGGTGTTTAATATTTAAATGAAGTTGATTAATTAGTGCATTACTAACTAAATAAACCCCAATAAAAATTTAAATTCTTGGTTAAAATAAGTGGGTGCATATTTTTTATTAATATTTATGTATACTTTATCGATATATCTTTTAATGTTCCCAGCAGTAGTCACATTAGAATGACAGCTGTCATTTTAATCAAGTTATATTTAAAGAACTATAGGTATTTATTTTAGTTACTTTAACATATGGCTAAAATATAAAGAAAGTATTATAGAACTAGCTTTATTATTAATCGAACGATCAAGTCGATTGTTTTCTAAATCAAGTGATGATAATTATTATATTACATTGCAATCTGCTATCTGTTCGATGCACTTTGATTCATCCCAATTTCAATGCTTGCCTAGTAAACGTCGTAAATTAGTTTGTAATGCTTTACCAACATTACTATTAAGAGGTGTTGTAAGTAATATTCATGTTATGTACTTGAATGTTTGGATTTGGATTTTTTAGGCAACCAATGGGATTTTATAGGTCTGGAGTAGGTGCATAATTTCCTCAACAGGATATTATTTTTCTATCCAGGAGGTCGAGTGTGTAGAGAGCTATAAATCTCAGGAACCAGGTTCTTCTAGTTCTACTCCATCATTAATCAGGCACGCAATCAATAATTGTCTCTTTTAAAGTTCGCTTTCTTCAATCCCTATCTTTTCTAGGAACTGTTTGTTTTATTTATTTATCAAAGATGTCTCTGTCAGCGAATCTACTGCTTCTTGCAAACTTGTAACTTTTTTCTTTAAATAGCTAATAAAGCCTAAAATAAATATTATTTTAATTTTATTTATAATTTTATTCCTTTATATTTATTGTACTAATTAATAAGTTGAGATACTTTTTTTTGTTTCACAAAACCATTTTATTGTAATAATATAAATGTCGATTTTAAAACAATTTTTTTTTGTGATGATGACTTGTTATTTAAAACATAAGTTCCTCCACTTTTTGCTTTTGGTACTAAGAACCTTTTTATTTCTGGTATTCATGTTTAACCATGCCAAATTACAGCTCTTTAGAATACCAATAGTCTCTGTACTAAGCTGAGGGCAAACCAACAGACTGTTGAACTTGACGAAACTAAAAGCGTTCCTTGTTTTGTTACTACGGAACCCTTGTTCTAGTGCATTTTGGTAATGCTTGTGAGGTTTTCTCTTTATCTTAGGGAAACTATCGATATAAAATATCGATATGGCAGCATCGCAATTAATTTGTCCGTCTTACACTCATATTTTTTTCTATGTTGATGTATTTAATCTACATGTGGGCGTAAAATGTAATAGTTTCGGAGATTTAGATTTATGTGTGTCATAATGACACAAAATTTTATTGAGTAAGTGTTTCCTCCCTCGCACCAAAAGTGACAGACTTTTTTGTTCGTAGCATTAGGCGCATTACTCGTCTATTGGGTTGAATGGTCTAAGTTTCGCAAAATTAATTGCTACAACAATCGATTTTTATTTATATAGATTTACTACTTGCTGAGCGGAAACCCATCGACTATATTCAACAAAGCTCCGTATGCTTGCCAAGCATATAAAGCATTGCTTGGGTTAAAATATTTCGAAACCTTGAATTAAGGTAGGATCTTGATAATGCCGTGTAGCAACGGCGTAAAGGTAACCACTACCTACTACCAAATAATATAGATTATTACTTAGAAGCTCGTAAGATCTCATACTATCCCGTGAGTATCGTTAAAGACGACAAATGAAATGAATCAGGAGATAGGTAACAGTACCTTCCTGATAACAACTCAGAATAATAAAAAAAATGCGGTTCAAACCACTTGCTAAGAAAGAGAACTATGGCAATTATTCCCCCTACGTTCAGCAGTGGATTTTTGTTAGGCTGTAATTAAGGAATGAATGATGGATAATATCTTGAGGGAGCAGATAGGAAAACGGGTAATACGTGTTTTATTGGTATTATAGTAGTAATATATTTATTTAGTTTTATGGTATATATTGTAGTAATATATTTTTTACGTGGTAGAGCCACACTGCAGCTATTATGATTGTATCATGAATGGGTTAATACGACCGGAGAAGGACCACTCTCTCTCAAAATACCAGCGTAAAATAGCAGCTTAATGCTGCTGTATTTCGTATGGTGAGTGTGGAGACCCATTTTACTGGAATCGAGGCATTCCATGTTAGTCCTCAAGGGTGACAACGCGTCTGCATTTTGATTCTTAAGCGAGGTTAAATGTAGATGTCTATGGGCCACAGCTTCCACTTACCATCAGATGGACTGTGTGCTCGTTTGTCACCCTTATCCTATAAAAAGTAGCTGCGATTTAGCGACATAAGAAAAGGCAAATCGCGGTCATGCCGCTGTTATACAGTATTATTGTAGCAGCGCCCTCTGTGCAAGTTCCGTGAAGAAAACTCAGTGGCCTTTAAACAAACACAGGTATTATTCTGTGAAACCTATAATTTGGTGGAAATATACCTGCTGAATTTATGTAGATTTCTTTTTTACCTTTTCACGATATAAATAATTTTAAATTGCACAATGAAGTTACAAAATTTCACATTATTGGACTACGTTTTTATTGTGATATGTCAGACGAAGCTTCTATAAACTTTCATTGATATAAATAAGTATTACGAACTGGATTAATAAAAATTCTTAATTTTACTAAGTCGTAGACTAAATGAATTTATCGACAACGGTTTTTGTTTCGCTAATGGCAGATCAATAAAGGTGTGTATGGAATGGAAAAACAGCAAAAAAACCTTGTAAAAAAAAGAATGTGAGAATAATATAGCTATCTTATTCTGTAATCGGTTAAACGTCAGTACCTGGATGACCGAGCTTTACTCAGTTTTTTTTATAGTTTTTTTTATATTTTAAGTTATATTTAGATAAAAATTACATACTGATGAAACATGAATAATATTTTTTGATCTTATTGACATAATAGAAAAAACTGAACTGGTTATTTGAATAAAAAAATCATGAGTGCAATTAGTTTAATTAAAATTACTAAAAAAAGGGCTCGAAATAATAGATTTTCTCAGAAAAGAAGGGAACTTGAAAAAAAAAAGGAAAAAAAGTCGGACCAAAGATAGGACGCAAATCAAGGCATTATGATTTCGCGACCGCCCGATTTCCACTTGAGCTACTACGACCATTAACACAGCGTCAAAATTTACCTTCTTATATTGCAGCAGTTATTCATTGCCTGAAAACACGGACAAAAAGACATTTTCTAAAAATGAATCCTAGCTAGATCGATTTATTGCCCCCGAAACTCCCTGGACACAAAATTTTATAGAAAGAATTTTTATAGAAGTTCAGCTATAAAAATTTTGTTCTTTTTAGGACTCTTTCTATGTAAAATTATTTTACAGTAAAAATAATGTTAATTATCGATTTACATCAAAACTTTAGGATATAGTAGATAAAGTATTGTAAAGACTTTTTGTGAAAAATTTCAAACTAAAAAATTTTTGTCGGAACTTTTTTTAATATCTTATAAGGTTTATGAAATATCAAGAAAATTGAGATTATCAGAATTTTTGATTTCCTAAAAAAGGTTGCATGTTGTCCGGATAATTTAATCCTTCCCGGCATTTTTTTTTCTATCTGGTCGTAAAGTTTCATTACAATAGGCTCAGCTATTCTATAAATTAAGGCGACACCTTAATAAAATGCACCTCCTTTCATCGAATAGTATGGGTCTATGACACGACTAACGAAACTGAAATTTTGATATAAGTAAATTCATATCTTTATCTTGAATTTGCTTGCTCAAAAACACGATTGTATAATTTTGACTCGATCATAATTGTTTGCGAAAACACCTCTAAAAATTACTATAGTTGAAATTACAACAAAATTACTTAATCTATATGCTTGGGAATCACTCAAATGTATTCGTAACGTGAATATTTATAATTATATACGCACATTATGATTACTTAATTCATAAACTTTTTAAAAATATTTTAAGATTCTGACAATTTCTAAGCGTGTTAATCGTCGCGGACGTAACGCAATTTTAGACCTTATGATGACGTTATAATTATAGTTTATATAGATAATAAAAATTATATACTCACGCGGGCCAGTCCGGCGAGAGGCCGCTACAACGGAGGACCTACGCAAGTCGTTCGCTTGTACTCTCTATTCTTATGGATATATCTTTATTATTACAAATAGCTATAGTTGTAGAATAGGTTTATTATTATAATAGGAAATTATTATTTGTATAAGTAGGTACTTAAATAATTTGTTTGTGGTAATGGGAAATACTAAGAAAAAAATATATAGGAGAAAAAGGAAAGAGCAATTTGAAAAAAAAAATGTTCTTAGAATGACAGAGGCGAACAAGTCAAGGTAAATAATATCATTGTAAATATTTTAATAGCATTTTAGTGTCACGTATGTCTGTAGTTAATTACAAAGAACATTACCTACCTACCTAGATTCAGTATGATTCAAAAAACTTAGCCATTTAAATAATTCGAATTACTTAGTACTTACGTACAAGGGAATAGAGAACAAAATCGTATATAAATAAAATAAGCCTCTGCATTATACGTATCGGGGTATGATTTTTTTTTATAGGATAGGGTGACAAACGAGCATGTTGCCACCCGTGAGGACTAAGATGGAATGCCTCGTTTCCAGTAAAAAGGGTCTCCGGTTCTCTACACGCACCATACGAAACACAGCAGCATTACGCTACTATTTTACGCTAGTATTCTGTGAGAGCGTGGTCCTTCCCCGGACGAGCAGGCCCATTCGTGCTACAACTACTAATACATAATATAACTGCAGCATGACTCCACCGCGTTAAATGACACTTGAATAATTAGGTTTTCTACGCGTGGTTGCTTATAGCTGCATTTTAGTTATTTTTTGCGGAAATAAAACATGACATTTGACTAAATGCTACCTATATAGGTATATTGACAACATCCATATACTGGCCATATATCTAGATAAGGAATCGGGACTCCACACTCTTGTTATATCCACTATAAGCTTGCCTGCTTCAACCTAGGCTTTGTACGTCGGTGGAGGTCACATTCCGTTGGTCGTTTTACAACTCAATACGCACTATTAGGACAGTAATCCCATTGTTACGTTTATTGTGCACTATATTGTTCTAAGTGACATTAAACATCAACGTTAGATATAAACTCTGTTAATATTGACTATGATATTGTTCTTAAAGAATTAAAAAATATCAACGTTCGTAAGGGCGCAGGTTCTGATAACATTCATCCCATTTTAATCTACAATTGTGCCAAAGAACTCGCAAAACCTATAACCATAATTTTTCGAACTTCTATTGAAACCGGTGTTTATCCTAGTAAGTGGAAAAAATCTTTAATAACTCCTATTCCAAAAAATAACAGAAAAGATATAATTACTGAGTATAGACCGATTTCCAAATTATGTGTTTTGGGAAAGGTTCTTGAAAAAATTGTCACATCCTATATTTCGTTTTCAGTTCGTAATTATATATGTCAACAACAACATGGTTTCTTTAAGCACCGTAGTGTGGATACCAATATGGTAACTTTTACTGATTATTTGTCGAAGGCCATGGATAATAACTTACAAGTGGATGTTGTATACACAGATTTTTCCAAGGCTTTTGACAAGCTAAATCACGATCTTCTTATTGAGAAGCTTACAAGGGCTGGCATTCACGGCAGCCTTCTCAGGTGGATCCAATCCTATATTGAAAATAGATGTCAAGCAGTTTGTGTAAAGGGATACTCTTCACTATTTCTACCCGTAACTTCAGGCGTGCCTCAAGGATCACACTTAGGCCCTTTGCTGTTTTCGTTATATATTAATGATATAGGACTTGCACTAAAGAATAGTGATTACTTACTTTATGCCGACGATACAAAGTTATTTCGAGTTATCAAAACAGTTGATGACTGTGTAAAGCTGCAAAAAGACGTAACTTCTCTATTTGATTACTGTTCAAATAACCAACTATATCTCAATATTGATAAATGCCATATCATATCTTATACACGTAAAGTCAACAGTATAATATTTGATTATAGCTTGAATTATACTACTATTAAAAGAGTAGATAGTATTAGAGATCTGGGTATAATAATGGATTCAAAATTGTCATTCAATCTACATATTGATTATATATTAAGCAATGCATTTCGTAGCTTGGGATTTATTCTCAGGATTAGCAAACCCTTTAACAAAACCATAACGCTAAAAACTCTATACTTTTCCTTTATTCGGTCAATCTTAGATTTTTGTAGTACTGTATGGAGTCCCTGTTATCATATACATAGGAATAGAATTGAAAGAGTACAAAAGACATTCCTTAGGTCACTTAACTATCGTAATAATATTACTAACGAATCATATGATGAATCTTTGCGTAGGTATAAATTATTATCCCTTTGCGATAGACGCAAATTGTTTGATATAATCTTTTTATATAAAATTCTGAATAATTTAATTGACTCTTCTCAACTTCTCTCAAAGGTATCATTTATTGCTCGTGTTCGTCTTCCGGTGCGATCCTCACGTAAAACACCACTTTTTGTTCCTCCGCAGTTACATAAAAGATATACTCGTAATTCATTCTTATACCGTTCCACTGACATATATAATAAGCAATTTACTAATATCGACCTTTTTAATTCATCTCTCAATACCTTAAAACAGACAATAAAAAATAATTTAAGTAAGGTTTGCTAGTGAGTTGCATTTTTTTTGAATTGATATTCTAATTTTAATTATGTTTATGTACTTAGTTTTTTTTTGTTATGTTAATAGTCACTATGTAGTGTTACCATGTAACTTTCTTTTAAATTATGTTTAAGTTTTCGGCACTGTAGGTCAATTTATAATAGATAAGTTTTAGTATTTTATTTCCTTAGTATACGACTGTTTGTTGCCAAAATAAATTAAAAAAAAAAATTAACGAGTTTTTATTTCTATTATTACAACCTCCAATTTTGGGAAGATTGTCACAAGAATTAAAACCAACAGTTGCGCTAGTACAGTAAAAAATATCAAATTTTCTAGACCTAAATATAGACCTTTATCGTTTATTCATAGACAAAAATCATCCATTTTTAGGAGCAACGCCTGACAGTTTTATAGGAAGTAACACCCTGTTTGAAATCACATATCCCATAATTGCATACAAGGTCGGTATTGACGACGTCATAATATAAGAAAAAATGCATTTCTAAAAAAGTGGTGTGATCCAGGTGAACAAAAATTCTGATTGGTATATGCAAGTTCAAAGACAGGTGCATATTTCCGAAATATCTAAATGCTTATTGGCAGTATGGTATAGACGTAATTAAATCAAAGTGGAAACAATAGTAAAAGATGACCATTTTGGGAGGATAAAATGGAGAAAAACTACTTTCATTTTATTTTCACTGGTTGCTACCGGAATCGGTAGAACCGCGACTTACTCGTAATAAACAAATTCGGGATCCAAATAATGTAACAAAAAAGAAAAATAAAGAAAATGTGCATGATGGCCCTAAAAAAGAAGAGGAATAAAATATCATTAAAAACGTAGTTACAAATTCTATTATACAATATAATCAGTTTTAAAAATTATGACTTAGTTATTATTTCAATAAATAAAAAAATATAAGCTTTGTTGATTTCTCTTTTGATAAACTAACATGACGACAACAACAATGACATATGCAGTAAAATTTTATTATACAAGACAATAAATGATGCAAAATATTAAAAACATTAAAAATAATAGTGTGTCGCGACTCCGACGCTTGCTTGTTCCTTTCTGTATATCGCACGTTTACCTCCGATTGAGCATTTGGCGCGAGTTTGAAATTTTAGGAACCGAGTGACGAGTGTCGCAAGCGGGGCGCGGGGTGGAATAGGCGGAGCCATTTTAAGCGTTTATTTTCGATGTGTCGTCTTAACCCAGACAAACACACGGACAAAAAAATTAAAATTGTTATGGTATATGGTTAATAGTTTTCAAATAACCCATAACCTCGAGTATAATAAGTAGAAGCCAATTATTTAATTAATTAATTATTATAGACAGATCCCTATTACCTTAATACTGATTATTATATAATTTTGTGACGATCTGTTAAATTAGGCCAAAATAAGTCATTAAATAGTGGCTTATTTTGATGCATTAATCTATGCACTAAATAACAACGTCAAATATTATTTGCTAAGCTAAGCTTCAAATGTAAATTTAATGTAGTGTAGTAGAAAAATAAAATATATTTACGCAATGTAAATTTTTAATAAGTTTTCTTAAAATGGTATAGTTTTGTACAGATAATGTGTCCTCTAAAGGCCCGATATATCAACACATTTTTTCTCATACTATCATTTATCGATGTGCAAGATAAATGTAAAGCCAGTTTTTCTTCGTAAGTTTACTTTTACTCTTCAAGTCGTTTTACAAACAAAATGACCACGAAAATGATTAATTTTTCTATTGTTTTTTACAGGAACATGCTACCTTTATGGACGTGGGAGTGTGTAAATGAAAAATGTTTGCCAACGAAAGCAACAATCTCCGGAAAACTTCAGTCTTTAGTCACGTGCAACATGTTGTGTTCTACCATTCAACTTTGGCCTCAACCTACCGGCTCTGTGAGTTTATCGACTACCGCTGTACCCGTGCGTGCTGATTTATTCCAATTGCAAGTGATGGGCGTTACTTCTCGACCTGTTCAGGAACATCTGCAGGATGCGTTTGATATATTTCGTCAGGAATTACGTTTAACAGAACAAAAAATACATGGATTTGAAGAGTGGCAGAGAGTTATTGTACGCGTAGGTATCAATGGAAGTGCAGATCCTCGCATGCGTCTCGACACTGATGAGAGCTATCGAATGTCAGTACGGCCTAAGGAAGGGAGCGGCGGTGTCATGATTGTGGATATAGCTGCAAAGTCGTTTTGTGGAGCTCGACACGGGCTTGAAACTCTTGCACAGATGATATGGCTCGACCCTTACGCTGGGTCTTTGTTAATGATGGAAGCTGCTAGCGTGGATGACGCACCACGATTTCGTTATCGTGGTTTGATGATAGATACATCTCATAACTATTTCCCAGTTCACGAACTTATTCGCACAATAGATGCCATGGCTACATGTAAATTAAACACTTTTCACTGGCATGCTACCGGTGCTCAAGGTTTCTCAATAATGTTTGGTAGTGTACCTCAACTTGCTCATTATGCGGGTTATGAACACGCCGCCATGTACACTCCAGAAGATGTACGCACCATCGCACGACATGCTCGGCTTAGAGGTATTCGCGTGCTCTTGGAAGTTGACATACCAGCACAAATAGGTCATGCATGGGATTGGGGTCCCACTGTTGGCCTCGGAGAACTGGCTCATTGCATGGAATCGGAGCCTTGGATTGCATATTGTGATGAACCGCCATGCGGTCAACTTAATCCTCGTAATCTACACGTTTATGAAATACTGGAGCGTCTTTTCCTGGAAATTATTCAACTTACTGGCGTAGACGATCTTTTTCACATTGGCGGGGATGGGGTCACTGAACATTGTTGGGCTGAAGTCTTCAACGACACTGATCCTATGGAAATATGGCTCGAATTTACACGGAAAACATTGCAAAGTTTAGAAAAGGCTAACGGAAAATTACCAAATCTCACGTTGATATGGTCATCGCAGTTGTGTGAAAGAATTAAATCGGATTTGAAGGAATATGTTCATAGCGTTGGATTACAGGCTCGAAATGTAGCATGGAACGAAAACTATGTTAGTGGTCTGAGAACTGTTTTATCTAATGAAGACGCTTGGGACTTAAACAACGGAATGGGGACATGGTACGAAGATGCACAGGGTGCACCATATAATTCTTGGCAGAGGATTTATGAGCATCGACCGTGGTCACGGAGTACTTTGGGTCGCTTGGAAGGTGGAGAAGCAACTGTGTGGTCTTCGACGGTGGGCGCAGGTGGATTGGATGCTCGCGTTTGGCCACGAGCTGCCGCTTTGGCTGAACGTCTGTGGGCAGATCGTCCTGAGGGCGCTACGCGACCGGTGCAAGCGCGTCTAGACGTTCACCGCACACGCCTCGTCACGAGGCACAACATACAAGCCGAATCCATGTGGTCCATGTGGTGTACCCAGAATACTTACACCTGTCGTTAAATTTATTTACATATTGCCTTGAACTGGATCATACCCATTTCATTAAATTCATCTGATCACCACATTCTATATTATAATTAAAATAGTTTTCTTTTTAGAAATAATATAATTATACTAATAACGAATTCAGTATTCGAAACATCGCCGTGGAGTGGTGGCATAAAAGAATCCATCAACCCAACTCCTATCTCATTTTGTGTGTGTTATAAGAGGTTCATAAGGAAAATGCCTAACAATACTTGTAGTCTCGGTAAGATGACAGTAAACTACTCAGACCAGCGATGGAAAGTAATGTCAAGGATGAGGGAAACTACCTAAACGTAGCAATTGCGACAAATCTCTGCTATGAGAGAGGCTTATGCACGTAATATGAATACAGGTTGATTTGGATGAAGAGAACAAAAACGCCATACTGTTTGAATCAAAATTATCTGTAAATTAGGTATATTTACTTCTGTCTCTGTATGTTTATAAGAGCTTTATGTACGTCCTTGCAATAAATTGAACTTTCCTATAGTTAGTTAAGCCCAATCTAAAACATAATAATTAATCGAATCTATAAAAATGTGTAATATCTACTATAAAGCTGAGGCCCTCTGGCACTTCTGCCATAATTATATGCTTAGTCGTCAAATCGAAGGTGAGTGATGTACCTACTCGTTATTAAAGTATATATATCGTATCCTTTCCATTCCAGTAGCTTAAAAATGTCATCCAATGCAGCGGTGAAGTGTTCTGGGAATATAACGTCATCCTGTCTTACACTTCTTTTCCTAAAACTATTCAAACTCCACAATATTTGATACTAAAACCTAGGTACTTAAAGTTCTTGGTACTATTACTGAATTATATTTTTTATTACTCAAAATTTTACATGAGAGGATTAAAATAAAATTTTCACATACTTTGATGATAAGGGTTTATTTTTATAAAAATGTAGACTACTTGGAGGTTTTTTTTTAATATTATTGAAGTGATAAAAATAAACTTACAGTCCACCTGATGGTTTCTGCAGTCCATGAACACCTGCAATCAACTCCAAACAAAGGCGGTTACAGAGGCGTTGTCACCTTTAAGAACTAAGATAGAATGCCCCACAGCCTGTGATTATATGGGCTCTCAATATCTTACAGACGCGGCGCAGTTCGAGCACTGCTATTGGGCTGTGGGACATTATTACTGCAGGCTGTGGGGCATTCTATCTTATTTCTTAAAGGTGACAACTCATCTGTAACCTCCTGTATTCGAAGTTGACTGTAGGTGTTCATGGACTGTAGCAACCATCAGGTGGACTGTAAGTTCATGTTTCTCACTTCAGTAATATTTAAAAAAAACCTCCAAGTAGTCGCTATTTTTATAAAAATAAGTCCTTATCATCGATCAAGTATGTGTAATATTTATTGCATCCCATATGCGCAAAGCACGTAGGTATGTTCTACTAGCGCCTAAAAATCAATATAAGTTTCGTCCTTTAGACCGTCTTCAAACCAGTTGTAACGACGACCGTTTTCTACAGCTGTTTTCGTCGTCGGGAAAATGGTTGCGTTACGTCCGTCAAAAATTCGACAATGACCCACCACTAACTTGAAGGTGTACTTTGGTGAATGCTAAATTAAAATGCTGGTTATGACTTGATGAAAAGATTTTTGAAAACGAAATAAAGTTAATGCGAAAAAAAATGTATTAACGAGTCAGGAAAAAAAGACTAACTAGTTTTTACGATAATATCTAAAAAGTAAAGTTACAGCCTATATACGTCCCACGGCTGGGCACAGGCCTCCCCTCATTTTTGAGAGGGTAACACCTAAGTACAAATACCTAATGATGAAAATGCTAATGAGCTGTGGTAGCTCAGATGGTTAACGCTTGCTGTAATTATCACAGTACGCGAGTAAACCTTTGCGCCCCGGACTGGAGTTTGCATATAAGTCAGAGAGGACATCTGTTTTCGACGCCTCGGCAGTATTGAAGGTACGGACCTGTCCATCGACCATCCCCGCGTCTACAGGTGCCAGCATAGGTCCTATAGTGGTAATACCGAAACAGACCGACTCATCGCCCACGTCCAATTGGCTACAGATTCCGTGCTACAGCAGATACCATCCACAGAGATCGTGATCCTTGGCAATTTTAACGCCCACCACGCTGAATGGTTTGGATCACGTTTAACCGATCATGCGAGGACATCTCTTTATGACTTTGCTTTGGCATATGGTCTGACACAACTGGTTACTTCGCCTACGCGGATTTCAGATGTGGACGATCATACACCTTCCCTGTTGGACCTTCTGCTGACCTCTTATCTGTCATATATCAGGTTTTCTGTCGACGCCTCTCTAGGCTCGTCAGACCATTCTCTTGTCCAAATTGTGGTGCCAGTCACATTAACATCGTGGTTGCATTATGCAGGCTGCCGCCGTGTTTGGCACTATAGTTCAGTCGATTGGGATAGGATGCGGTCTTTTTTGCATCCTACCCTTGGGGGCGGGTTCGCTTCTCGCTGGACGATCCCAGCGTTGTTGTTGATTCTGTCGCCGATGTGGTACTTCAGGGTATGGAACTTTTTATAGCGTCCTCTGTGGTGCCCATCGGAGGTGGATCCCAACCATAGTTTGGTTGCTCCTGTAAAATATCATCACGCTATAAGCAGGAGTGCTACAAGGCCTGGGCTGATGCATCAACGTCTCCAGTTGTAAATACCACCGCTATTAAAAATAAGTATAATTCCGCCTCCAGGTCCTTCAAAAGAGTCAATGCCAAGGCAAGGTTTGAGCACATCGGCAGAATTGACGACAAGCAGTTCACCTTCCTCCTGGAACCCGTGCAATCCGGCCTCTCGCCAAGGTTGTTCAAGGACACTTCTGTCAGTCATCTCTTCCATCTCTGCACAGAGAAGACGACTCACTGGCCCATGCCGTAAAGGAGAAAGCCGATCTGCTAGGCTCTTTCTTTGCGTCCAACTCGACTCTCGATGACAGGGGGAGTACACCGCCGACCATCCCGCGGTGTGAGTGCTCCATGTCGGATGTGCGATTTACACAGCACTCGGTTTGTAAAGCACTCCTCTCCCTGGAGGTCAGCAAGTCGAGAGGGCCTGATGGAGTCCCTCCCATAGTGCTAAAGACGTGTGCTCTGGAGTTAGCACCAGTTTTAACGCGTCTTTTCTGATACTCCTACTCTCAAGGCGTAGTCCCAAATTCTTGGAAGACAGCTTTGGTCCACCCGATCCCGAAATAGCCTATTGCCATCATCTCCTTGTTCTCTAAAATAATGGAGTCAATTGTAAACTGGCAGTTAATGAAGTACCTTGAGGATCGCCAGCTGATCAGTGACCGCCAATAGGGTTTCCGTCGTGGTCGATCAGCTGATGATCTTCTGGTCTACCTGACTCATAGATGGGTGGAGGCAGTAGAGTCCAAGGGGAGGCATTGGCTGTTAGTTTGGACATAGTGAAGGCCTTCGATCAGGTCTGTCACGTAGCGCTTCTTTCGAAGCTCCCTTGCTATGGGATTCTCGAGAAATTGTGCGATTCGATCACTAATTTTCCTGCTAATCGGAGCATCAAGGTCGTTAAAGACGGTGAATGCTCTGATTAATAGCCTATTAACGCTGGTATTCCATTAGGCTGCATGCTATCCTCAACGCTGTTTCTTCTGCATATCAATGATACGTTGCAAACTTGAAACATTTATTGCTATGCAGACGACAGCACTGGTGATGCCTTATACACCGGCCGTGCCAAGATTTATTGGGAAAACGTCGCCGAGTACCGGGACAAACTTGTGTCTGAAGTCATGTTTTTGCTTAATAATCTCGAGTTGACTAATTTTAGTCCAATTCAATTCCCATAAGAAACAAGTTTGCGCGTTAACCGCTAAAAAGAACCCCTTTGTCGTATCTCCTCCGTTTGAAGGTACTCCCCTTGCTGTCTCAGCTAGTATCAGAATCCTCGGCATCGATGTATCAAATAGTGTGCAGTTTCGTAGTCACTTAAAGGGGAAGGCCAAATTGGCCTTTAAAAAGTTTGGCGTGGTCAGAAGAGCGAAACAGTATTTCATGCCGGTACATCGCTCGTAACTTTACAAAGCGCAAGTTTCGCCTCACATGGAATACTGTTCTCATCTCTTCTTTCCACTAGACCGCATCCAGCGCCGAAAGTAGTTAGTTTGTACTAGTTCTGGCTCATTCCTCAGCCCCCATCGGCTGACGGTGGGTCGAAGGATCCTAAAAAATAGTTTTGGCATGCTGTGATCACGAATATGTAGTCTGTTTTTGCATAAGATACGCGGTTCCGGAGATGTGCAGATCAATTAACCAATATCTAATTGATATCCAGTTGGCCTGCACCCTCATTAGATTTTCATTGTTGTTCAGCCTTTGCTCTTATCTATTGTTCCTTGAACATCGACAAGTGCTGTTAAATTATACTTCTTTGTTCATGACTACAACGCTATTCTAAATCATCAATAAAACATATTTCTTAATTTTGTTACAATTTTTATTTCTAAAATGTTATTGCTTATTTACTGTAAAATAGGATCGAAACGACTCATCCACTTAAATATCGTTGTACAGTGTTTCCTGTAAATATGCTCGTAAATCTATGCATTTAACATCCCTGAAAAAAATGATCAATCGATTCCGATTTTCATTCTCCCCCTTGCATGTGTTATTATTAATGACGATGTCATCACTCTCTTCTTGAGGGGAGAGTGGCGAGTAGTAATACTGTTTATAGGTATTTTCATCGAAGCAGAATGATTTCCGCAACAATACAGTCGTCATGTTAACACACATACACACACACACACACACGCGCGCGCGCGCGTAAGAAAACGACAGAAAGAAAAGTAAGTTTGCCAATAGAATAACCACTGGGGTCAAACGACCATACACTGACTCCATGCCCGCAGCTGCTCAGTCTTATATAGCACCAGTAAGTTATATCTAATCTAAAGCGTTTCCGCAATGAAACTGATAGTAACTTTATGAGCCAACAAGCTTATCTCGCAATCTTTCGTGTTGCGACTTACGCAACACTGATGACTCCTACAAATCATATCAAAATAATGCGATTTAATATTTACAAATCACTATAATTGATCATTCCTATGCTAACCATTGAATATATTGATACTATAATAACCTACTAATAGTAGTAATATCATGGATACACTAGATCTACAATAACATCCGAAAAAGATTCACTGGGGTGATTGTGGGGGTTTTAGTGGATGAGTTTTTTTGCTCCTATTTTGTAGATAAGCAATAACATTTTAGAAATGAAAAATTTAATAAAATTAAGGAATGTGTTTTATTGATGATTTAGAATAGCGTGGTAGTCATGAAAAAAGAAGTACAACTTAATAGTATTTGACGGTGTTCAAGGAATAATAGATAAGAGGAAAGGCTGACCAACAATGAAACGTTAATGAGGGTGCAGGCCCACCGGATATCAATTAGATATTAGTTAATTCTTTTCTTTTCTTTTTTTTTAAACGTTACCCCCGCACTAGGTTTTTCTCCTGTATCATGGAGGCAGTTTACAAACATATATTGAACAAAGACAAACATCCAGACCCGGAACAATTATTTGTAGGCCGTATAAATAATTGTTCCATGCGGGATTCGAACCCGCGGCCCTCAGTGCAGCCACTCATTGCTAAGCCACTGCGCCACGGAGTCGTCAAATAATTGAAGGATACTTAATTGTATAATGGCTTATGACACTAAGGAACTTAAGCCACTGCGCCACGGAGTCGTCAAAAAATAAATTGATCTGCACATCTCCGGAACCGCGCATCCTACGCAAAAACAGACCGCAGATTCGTGATCAGAGTATGTCAAAACATTGTTCTCTTTTTTTTTAGGATCTGTCTACCCACTGTCAGCCGATGAGGGCTGAGGACTGAGCTAGAACTGGTACAAACTAAGTACTGAAAAACGATTAGAATCGTCGACGACCGTCTCCTATCTGATCGGCTCCATTCACTGGCGCTGCGTAGGGATGTTGCATCCCTTTGCGTTTTCTATCGTATCTACCATCTACCATTCTCAGTAATTGTTCGGATTAGTTCCAGCCATCAATTTTCACGAACGCTTATCACGTCAAATATCACGATACCATCCTCACCATCTGGATACTTTGGGGTGCAACAACGTGCGTTTTACTAAGAGTTTCCTTCCTCTTACAAATTCTTTGTCAAATTATTTACTACCAGCGATTTTTCCGGACCGATACGACTTAGGAACCTTCAAGAAAAGAGCTTACTCCTTTTTAAAAGACCGGTCACGCACCTGCAATTCCCCTGGTGTCGTGATGAACAACTTCATGGGTGGCGGTAGTCACTTACCATCAGCCGCATGCTCGTTTGCCTCCTCTTCTATAAGAAAAACCCAGGTTCAATCCCCGCCGGCACCAATAAAATTGTTAATTGCAATTTTAAGTGCTGATGCTCGGTGGTAAAGGAAAACATCGTGAGGAAACATGTCTGAGGAATAACAAAGAATATTTCGAAGACATGTAAAGTTCGCCAACACGCATTGAGGCAGTGTGGCGGACACTTCCTTGCCCTAAAAACCTTCTCAGAAATGAGGGGAGGCTGTGTCCAGCCGTGGGACGTATATAGGCTGTAACTTTTACAAATATCTAAAAACTAAAGTCATATTAAATTGATTTCTGGTCGTTTTAAAGATAATTCTCTTAAAAGTTTTTTCAATTAACAATAATAAAAAAATCGAATCTCATTAATAATAACATAGTAAAATTTAAAAAAAATATTTTCTATTGTTGATTAAGAATTTTTTCCTACATTTTTTACGATCATATGTGTGTTATAAAACAAAAAAAAATTGTATGAGTTTATGAGTCGTGCACTTTTTGATTTTTCTAACTTTAATAAGGTTATTTGTGAATACTTGTGTGTATACTTTAAAAAAATTGATGTAATATAACATGAGCGCTTAAGGCATGCAAATTTGGATTTATCAAAAGTTTTTTAATGTTCTTGTGAAAATTTTGAGTAATAAAAATATATTTCAGTAATAGTATCAAGAATTTTAAGTACCTGGATTTTAGTATCAAATATTGTGGAATTTGAAAGTTTTAGGAAAAGAGGTGTAAATCTAGCAATGATCGATTCATAACTCGAACTTTGCTCTTGGCAACGATCATTTCCAAAAAAAAATTTTTTATAAAACGACGCTAAACTCTAGGCTCTAGGACCTCTTAGACCGTAAAGACCTTTTAAAACATTTTTAAACTATAGTCTAATAGATTATCTAATATCTGGATACAAGTTTGCAACATTATACAACACATTTTAGTACAATTATAAAGTAAAGTTTATTTTTAGTGATATTTATAAAGATCATTTTTATTGTTTTTTACAAAGACCACAATTGTTATTATTTCTTATTCAATAGTATAAATAACTATTCTAGTTTGTAAAAATGATGAAAAACTATATTAGTCATATCGCAAATTTTTGTACAATTTCACGTTTTTCTTCTGAAACCGCCAAAATATGCTTGGCCATAACTTCATTATCATATAAAATATTATATTATATATATTTGTAAAAATAACAAATGTCACTTTATTCCATATCGTCTACCCTCGTAAGGCCCAAGTGATTTTAGACAAGGAGAAGACAAACGCCCAATGTGCAATAAAATGTACACTATCTAGTCTCATAGTTCCGGCCCACGCACGTTTGGCGATTTTTCTATGTGTTAGGGTTTTTTTTTTATTTTTTTTCTGGGTACTGAAGGGTAGGAATAAATACAATGTGACTATTTTCACCCTTCTAGCTTTGGTTCATTTAAATGTACACTGGGCGTTAAATTGTTCTTAAATTAAAAATGAAATAAGTATAAATTATATATATAAGTATAAAGCATGGCTAGATTTACTCGCGACCAAAGCTGGTAATTCTGGCGGTAAGAATGATGAGAATGTAAGAAAAAAGGCAGAGTTTAAACGTTTAAATAAGAGAGTAAAAAATTAGTTGAAAGGAAAAAGCAAGAAAGAACGAATAAGAATGATAGAAGAATATCGGATAACTTCCAGGCAAATGTTAAAATGTTCTGGAAACTCGTAAGAAATACCAGGGGACTTTCAAAACAGCCTAGATTGAATGCGATACGAGACGAGAATGGCTGTATCCTGAATGATGAAGTGTTGAGTCTAAAGAGATGGAAGGAATATTTTGAAAGCGAATTTATGAGTGAGGAGAAGTGTGAACTAAATGAAATAAAAATTCCGAAAGAAGATGAAAGAGATAGGGAGATAAGTATAGATGAAATAATGAAAGCAATGAAAAGCATGAAAGTAGGTAAGGCAGCCGGATATGATAGAGTTTCACTCGAAATGCTAAGGGCTGGAGAGGACGTGGTGGCAGGCCTGCTGTACACCTTGTTTAATTTATGTTGGGAACTAAAGCGGGTACCGGGAGACTGGTGCAAAGCCGTGATAGTCCCAATATATAAGGGAAAAGAAAGATATACTAAAAATGGGCCAAATTAGGAGTACCCTTAACCGACGAGCATGTATGCGTAGGTATATGGATGTGGAAGAGGCGAGAAAGGTATGTCAGGATCGTGCTAAATGGAAGTCTGTGAAATGAGATCAATCATCAGTTGCCGTAAACATCAGGCACCTTTTCACATAAAAATCTAAGGAAAATAACAGTATTCTGAGTAATGTTTAGTTTTGGACCTAAAATAATCTTCACAATATAGTATGAATTTGCACAAATTACGCAAGATCCAACGCTTAATTTTAGTTGTGAAAGTCCCTGTAGCAGTTTCTGACTTTCGTTAGGCATAGGTGAATTTTGCAGGCCTCGCATTTGAACAGCGTTCTGTTATAATGACAATGTCGACATCTACCCACCTTTTCCGCCATATAGGGTAAATGTTTAGCTCCAGTTGTTCGAAACTTATCATTGGGTACAGGAACTGATTTGCTTCCTGTGCGTCTTACTAGAGGTCGGTTATCCTCTTCTGAGTTAGTACCTTCTGTGTTAGTATCATAATAGGCCTCAATGAAATATTCGCCCAGCTCCAGCTCGTAGTTGCTGAATTTTTTTTAAAGGAACCAAAGCTTTAAATTGATCTTTTTTGTACTGTATCCAGGAGTTGCTTATAGCTAAATCAACCATTGAGGCGAAAAAACGTTGTGTCCATTTTCGGGTCCTATAGCGATAGGGACATACAGCCAAAAGACGGTCGGCAAGATCGACTCCTCCCATTTTCTGGTTGTATTATCTCACTACCCTGGGGCGTGGTACGGTCACATAAACTTTAGTTTTCTTGCACCAGCGTCGACACTCGTCAGATTCGATGTTCGCTTCAACAGATGATAAAAACAAAACAGGTTTATTATCGTACCATTTCGTAAAAGCTATATTGTCATCATTTCGGACAATCACTTGGCTGCTTCCTCGCCCTTGTTTCTTAAGTTCTGTGTCATTTATCAGTAAATGGCGCACATGAGCAGGAATCCGATTTTTCATAACAGTTCCAGTCCCACGAATTCCGTTCTTTTCAAGCTCGTCCAACAATTTCTCCGACGTAAAATGCCTGTCAAAGTATATGACATGACCGGGAACCAAATCTTCTGTCAGCGTAAAAACCGCCTTTTCTCCTAAACCAAACGTGGTATTCTCATACCCAGGATAGGTGGTTGGGCCTTGATATAAGTGAAAGTCACAAACAGTACCATCCGGGTTTGCTAAAACAAAAGCCTTTAAGCCGACTGGATTAGGCTTACCCGGACAGTACTGCTTAATTGCACAGGACCCAGTAAATGAAACGATCATTTCGTCTAAAGACAAACATTGGTATTTCTCTTGTTTGTGGCATCCAGCTCGTATGCTTTCGATTAGAGGGCGCATCTTCCACAATTTATCCCTAGCTCTCATCTCTGGCGTAATATCATGGTCGAAAACCAATTTCAAAGAGTTTCTCAGCAAGAAAAATCGGTTCCTGGACATGTTATCGGGTATAATTGTCACCCTCCATTTTTTTCCCAGTACATCCTTAGTTTTGGATTATTGACTGCTGCCATAATTAATGTTATGCCCAAGTAGATATACAGTTCCTCAGAAGTTAGAAACAAGCTACGTCCTGATTTTTAGATGGCAGTCTGATTAGACTTTCTCTGTATGAGATCAATGAGCTCATCATCTATGTATTGCTTCAAGTAATCAGTTTTGGTAAACCCTTCCGTGTCTTTAACCAGATAAGCAGGCTGAATCATTTGGGGGAAACGAGGGTCAAACTCTTTCACACTCCATGTTCCGCTATTAGGACAGTCTTCATTAACACCGCTTTCTTCATCCTCATTTTCCTGACCTCTTCTTGTTCCAAGTCCGCGACTACGCCTATTTCCTCTATTTCTTGTACCACGTACTGTCCCACGTCCTCTTCCGATCCCTGTTCCGCGTCCTCTTCCGAACCCTGTTCTAAGTCCTCTTCCAACTCCTGTTCTGCGTCCCCTTCCTCGCCTGGTTGCTTGGCCTCTTCCACGTACTAAACGTTCTTCACTTGAAATATTACTTTCAGCTTCTGAACTACTACTTTCGGTGACATTATTATCACATTCAATCGAACTTGCAGTAGGGAATTGAAACTCTGGGTCACCGACATCTTCGTCCGACGGTACGAAATCTTCTATTTCAGAGTTATCAAGCAGATCTTCTATTTCTTTATCCCGGAGGAGTACTAAAAATAATTATTTTAATTAATTGTCCAACTCAAAACAGTAACACCCAATGTGCAATAAAATGAACACTATTTTACAATTCAAGATAAAAACGAGAATATGTAAGACGGCATAAAAATACCTACAATTCCTAAAAATATACAAATTTACCCATGTTTTTTTAAATGTTTTTTGTAAATTAATTTCAATATGAGAAATCATAGGATTGTACCAATTAATCAAGATTTAAACTCACCTGGCTGTTGAATCCTCGGCATGGTGAAATAAAATGGCCGATTTTGGCCACTTGACATATACTGCTGTCAAACGTCAGCTGTCAAAATTTCATCCACACTAGTTGACCAACGACAAAATTCAAACGAGTTTGACTTTAGCGCGAAAATTTAAAAGTATAACCATGAATATTTTAGTGTACATCGCATTGTACAGTGGGCCTTTCTGAGAAAATTTTAATTTATATTCGGGGCCGGAATGTAAATAGTGTAAATGTACAACCTAATGTGCATTGGGGCTTACGATGCTACACAAAACATAAACAAAATTACGCTAGGCCGCTTGGATCGGTTGTATACACTGACCTCTATATCTACAAGTACGCTGGACTGGCTATACCATACAAAATGACTGTGCCAATTTGAAGCGCCGCTTGAAAAATAAAATTGACATAATATGCCAAAGTCTGTTGTCTTATTTATATCGTCTTATTTCATAAGTCTGTATTTTGCACTTTTAACTAAAAAACTAAAGCATTTTGTTGTTTGTGTATAATATTGGTTACATATTATTTTTATTAATAATGAGAGTGTGCGTAATCTGTAAAACTCGTTACCAAAAGGGAAGTGGTATAACATTTCACAAGTAAGTTAATTTGCAGCAAATATTAAATAAATTAAAACTATATAATATATGTATTAAATAATTTGTATAATCTTAATATCATATATACCAACATTTTCGGGTGTATATTACTGAGTTTTGATAAACAATAAAATTCAATAGGGTTGTCGAGTTCCTTGTCTATAATACTTATCGATGTTCTTTTCTACCCATATGTGTTAACAAAAAAAGTCGCCAACAACTGATGATTATCAAGTGTTTATTAATTAACAGGTTTCCAACTGAACCTAGACTAAAATTATGGCTTAAAAGCATAAATATTGTGAATTGGCGTCCGAAACAAAATGAGCATATTTGTTCCAAACATTTTACAGACGACTGTTTTATTAGACATGAGAACTGCACCACTTTGAAAAAGTGCAGTATACCGACAATATTTTCTGGTACCAGTAACCAGTAAGTATAAAAGTATTAGATTATTATTTCGAATGTTTTTTTTATTTCTTCTTTCCTCATTTTCCACCAAACTCAAGGGCCATAGCCAAGTGTCGAAAGATCGCCTGATAATGTCGAGCCACGTTGGATGTGTGTCAGTGGGCTGCGGCTAGAGGAGATTCCTCTCCCTGGACCGCTGTAGTCGAGGTGAAGTCGTAAGGGAAGAGGAGTGTTGGTATGGCGATGGGCGATGCGCCACTCGACTATCTTTCGCGACTTTGGTGAGGCTGCACCACTTGATGCTTCCAAGTGCTCGTTTTTCCCTGGCTCCATTCCCATATCGGGCTCGGGGAGTCCGTAGTGCGGCTCGATCTGTATAAATGTTTCCTCGTCTTAAGAATATTTAGAGACAATACCAGGAAACCCGACGGTATGGGTTTGGTTGCTTGAGAGAGAGAGAGAGAGAGAGAGAGAGAGAGAGAGATAAAGCTTTAGTGGGGGATACTACTTGCGAACACTTTGACAGCATCCCACCTCAGGGGTACCTCGTCTTAAGCAGGGGTGGCATTAGAGGCAACTGAACCAAGTAGAGTATCTGGAAGATAAGTACATATTTGTGCAATTTGCTGTAGAGACTATTGGTCCGTAGGGTGCACGTGCGGTGTAGTTTCTAAAAAACTGTCTGCGACTGATCATCGCTGCTGGTAATAAGAAGTTGTTTAGTTTATTGTTTCCTCGCCTGAAGGCTAAGTTAGCCATTCAGTGAGGACACGTAGCCAGCATTCTTGGTACGATACCACAGAAAGTAGGACTTTATGATAATTTCAGTTATTTTTTTTAATATTGTAATTTCAATTTCAAAAATGACGTTGTAAATAATTGATAACTATGTAATTCAAAGTTTATATTTTTTTATATTATCTTGCTAGCTCGTATCCGGCGCATTACTGCCGCAGAAGAAATAATTGTGAAAATATCGTTAAAAATGTGGAACAGTTACATTGTATAATTAGGAATGATAATAAAATCATTGAATTAGAATGATATATAATTTTATATAACTTTCAAATAAATAGTCGGTATAATACGCACGCCACCAAGTGTCAGTTAATTGTACCATGCGTATAACCTTCGCACAAGTGCAACCAATAAGTTGACTAAGTTTGACCGCAATTTGATGAACGGTATGGCATCGTAGAAAGTACGAACAAACATAAATTTTTATGTAGTAGAAAATATTTTACTGTCTCTACTCTATAGACAGACCTGTAGTTGATTCGAATAGTCGTTATTATAGCAGCTGATTTGTTTTTTATAATACTAGAACTAAATGAACGGGTGACAATAAATTATTTTAGAAACTTGTCTTAATTTTTATTTTGTGAAATTAGTTTAATCTTAATAATTTTTAGTTGAATGGTCTAAGGGCTATGATGGCTATCCAAGTACAGAACCAGAGTACAAAACCAATCCAATGTGTAAGACAGGGTGTGGTAATATCCCCGGAATATATAAAGACGATGGCATGTACGTCATTCACCTTCGTTTGCCGACAATATAGTCCTTAAGGCAGAATCACTGGAAGACCTTCGCACTATGTTCAATGACCAACAACAATGAATCATAAGAATGATGAATGATAATGGCATTATATTAATATGATACCTAAATAGAATGGACGTTACGGGTAGAGTCCATCTATCCATTGAGTCTATTCTATTTATTTAGGTATAGGTAGGGTATAGAATTTTTATCGATATAATTTGGTACACTGTCTTATCCCTATTATTAGTTCCGTGGACGTGCACTTCTGCTGTCAGCGCCAAAATGGCGGAAATCAAATCGTCTCAGCATGTCACGGTGTATAGCCAGCGTACTTGTATATATAGAGGTCAGTGATTGTATATTAAGTTTCATGATCAAAACTCAACGGTTTTTTTTGCAATCGAAAGCAAGCGAGCGGCTAGGTACCTATCTAACAAAAAAAATTAAATAAATTCACCTTTCATAACTTCCTATTAAAATCTTTCGGTAACTTAAAGAATGATATATATGAAACCTTTTGTTGGTAATTTAGCATCAATCCTCGCAACAATTATAGTAGGAACGATGTTTTGCGAATATAATTTATCAAACATGTAACCTACTAAACTTTTTCAACTAGATAATATATAATTAAATATACTAAGCACTAAACAAAAACTATTTCAACAAGTATTTACAAAAAATCTATTTACGTAAACAGCGTTAAAAAAACTAACATTCAATCGCCTACATCGCGCTAGCCCCGACTGCGTATGAAGCCCGGGGCACCTCGTGATTGTAGGTAATTATTTGACGCAGAAGAAGAAAAAGGGGAGATCTCCCGCCGGGCAAGGTGTTGTGCCCGGGGAGCGGCCATCGCTCCATGTGATAATTCGGAGATGTTCTATATAATATAACTGTTTATGATTCGGAATTTTGATAGCGTGATTTAGGCTTCGGTGTGTTTTGCTTGCGGTGCGACGACAGCGCCGCCACATCACCCCCTCTCCTCAGACCGGAGTTCGATAGTGCAGCCTCGTTCGCTCGCCAACAAATGTACAAGTGCCAGGAGATTGCCTTATAGTCTGCGGTGAGTTGAGAAGAAGGCAAGTAATCTGCGAGAGTGCCGTGAAGCAGAGGCGAGCAGTAAGGCTCAGAGCCGTGCCGAACACTGTATAGCGCAGAGTGTAGCTTGAAGGAACAGGAAGCATTATTATTCCAGAGCTGCGATGAACCTTGTGAAGCTAGATGACAAGACTGCAGACGATAATTACTCGGGAGCGAATGAGTGCGGTACTCTATGGCGATGATGAAGCTTGAAGTTTCCGAAGGTTGTTGGTTGCATGTTCAGATCACGTCGGGTGGTCACCACTGTGGCCGTGGCAGGAAAAGGGGAGATTTCCAGCCGAGCAAGGTGTTGTGCCCGGGGAGCGGCCATCGCGCCGTGTTATAATTCGGAGATGTTCTATATACACTGTTTGTGACTCAGAATTTTGATAGCGCGATTTAGGCTTCATCGAGAACACGTCTTGGAACCAAATGCTCGCCTCCAAGACGTGTGCTCGATGTTATACGCTATGCAAATATAATGACTCTCAATTTCATCGTGGCCTACGGGTGTTTCACATATTTAATGATTCGTTTATAGCAGCAAATTGATAATTTTGTAAGTTATCGGTCACTAACTATAAGATGCTTAATACGTATTTTGAGAAATTGTGGCAAAAATTTTAACGCATTTTATTTTATTGGTTTATTTTATAATCCTTGGGATAAATACTAGAGAAATGGAACTAGACTGTTTTTACTTCGGAACTTTGACAGCGCGGTTTAGGCTTCGATGTGTTTTGCTTGTGGCGCGACGACAGCGCCGCCACAAATTAATCATCTAAACTCTAGACCAATGAAATCTGTGGCCGTGGAAGGAAAAGGGGAGATCTCCCGCCGGGCAAGATGTTCTGCCCGGGGAGCGGTCAACGCTCCGTGTGATAGTTCGGAGCTGTTCTGTATATACTGTTTATGATTCGAAATTTTGATAGCGTGATTTAGGCTTCGGTCTGCTTCTCTTACGGCGCGACGACAGCGCCGCCACAATTAATTTTCGCTATATTATTTTCCTTTAAACTTAGACGACACTCCTGGCATTATTTTAAAAATAAAATAATAATTTTACTCCAAAGAACACATTTAACTGCAATTACTGGGTGATATCAGCTTTAAATTGATTATTTATTTATCTGTTACCACCGTAGCGTAGCATAGGTATAGTTAGAAAGATTTGATTACGTCCGCGTAAAATGTTGGTGAATGTTTTAATTGTACTCGATGCGAGTTTTGATTACATCAGCGACAGAATGAATAATGTCATTTTGGATTGTACTTGCTATATAACTCGGACGTTTGTCGCTTTGTTGATGCTGCGTATGCTTTTCTAACACGAGATCGTAGTTCGAAAGAAGCGATACGTTCTAAAAAATTGCCCCTATTTAATAAAGTTTTCGACTCATCGTGACCTCTGAAAGGAAGTTCTTGTTGTGCTAAATTGCAAACAATATCGACCAATCTTTAAAAAACACTACGGTTGTGATTAACACGCATGTTGTGTTTTGTAATTTCCTCGGATAACTGGCACGACAAAGATGTTTCAATCCGATTTTTCCCAAAATTACTAAATGAAATTGCCGCGTTCATGTGTTTTTGAGAATTCATATGCCTTTTAATGGCTCCAGATAAGTTATTTAAATCATCATATCCAGTAATATTCCAAATTGTTTTGTCGTTGGAAAAGAATATGCAGCACCAACATTACAACTATATAATACACTAATAATTTAATAATTATTAAAAACTTTTAAGATTTTACCTTTTCCTCGCCGATTATCACTTTAACACACTTCAATTCATCACAAGCAACAATATTATTCTCCATTTTCACTAAAAATCTTTAAAAAAGTATAAATTTTTAAAAAGCATATACTAATTGCTATACAAAAAATCGTAGTTAGATTTCATTATAGAATATTTTGCCACAGGTTAGAAAAGGGGCGATCGTCTTCTCAAAAACCCGGTAAAAGCCCATGCGTGCAAGAGACACGACTACTCGCTCAACTTAACTCCTTTTTTATGACAACATTATCGCGCAGTTTTGCCGTGACTGGGGTCCATCCATAATATTGCTTTGCTTTCATTAATTTTGACCATTGCGTGTTCGCTTTGAGACAGAGAGAACACGAATCAGTGTATTTTGAACTGAAAGCAATCTGCCAAGTGTTGACTTTACATAATAAGGCAACGAAGTCGTGACCTGTGTATAACAGAGGATCGCGCGGGAAATTTGAAATAGTTTACGAGTTATTTTATTAGTTGATATTATTGATTGAGCAGTTTGATAGGGCAAGGCCGTCTTCTCGGCTTCTATGAAGGCTTCGCTACTGCCGCGGGCCGCAGGTTGAGTATAGCTACAACTAGAAGGTCTCCAGCTGACCGATTCCAGCAAAACCCTTATTGCTGGTCACTGAGGAGGTCATTCTGTTCTAGGTATGCCATTAAGCGGGCGTTCAATATACGCTCCATAATCTTGCAGAGTATGGAGGTAATTAAGATTGGCCGATAATTGGTAGGGTCAGCACGGCTGCCTTTTTTGGAACAGCTGCACATTGGCCAGTTTCCAGGATTTTGGCACTATTTCAGTCCTAAATAAAAAGGCGGAAAAAGTGTGTCAACACAGAAGACAACTCGGGTGCACAAGCCTTTAGAACTATAGCTAGTATAGCATCTGGTCCACTAGCTTTATTTATGTCTAGACACCGCAAGGTTTTAAGAAACTCCTTATTTGTGATACGAAACCTCCAACATAGATGTCCCACAGTAAGGTAATTTAGGTGGAATGTTGTTGCCACTGTCCAGATGCAAATTATAGGCAAATAGAGACGCAAGTAAGTCCGCTTTCTCTTTAGCCGTATGCACCAGGGTGCCATTCGGTTTTACCAGCGGAGGCAGTGTAGGCCGGTAGAAGTTTGTCTCAAACGCTTTGGCAAGAGATCAAAAAGCTCTAGTGCCGGTTAGTCTGGCAGATAGTTTTGCTCCAGTATGGTTAATGCGATCGACACTGGTTTATCGTAATGCTTTTTTGTAGGACTTGGAGGCCTGGTTAAAAGTTCTCTTCTTGGGGCTAATATCCTGAGCTTTGCGGTTTCGAGCGTCAACCGATATGAACGCTAAATTCTTGCATTTTTAGCTTGGGCGCATTCAGCGTTAAACCATTAGTAGTGTTAACAGTTAGTGAGTAGCCTAGTTTCACGGCCAATGGAACTCGTACTTTGGATCCCGTTACCCTCCATAACCAAGCACCCGTCACAGTAACAACTGACGCTTTGCACCCGGTTCACACACACACACACACACACACACACACACGCACGCGCACGCGCACGCGCACGCGCACGCGCACGCGCACGCGCACGCGCACGCGCACGCACGCACGCACGCACGCACGCACGCACGCACGCACGCACGCACGCACGCACGCACGCACGCACGCACGCACGCACGCACGCACGCACGCACGCACGCACGCACGCACGCACGCACGCACGCACGCACGCACGCACGCACGCACGCACGCACGCATGCACGCACGCACGCACGCACGCACGCACGCACGCACGCACGCACGCACGCACGCACGCACGCACGCACGCACGCACGCACGCACGCACGCACGCACTCACGCACGCACGCACGCACGCACGCACGCACGCACGCACGCACGCACGCACGCACGCACGCACGCACGCACGCACGCACGCACGCACGCACGCACGCACGCACGCACGCACGCACGCACGCACGCACGCACGGTGTCATCATTACAGTGCTAATATAATTTTTAAATAATTGTGATGTTACGATAATTAAACAAGCGAATTACTAGCTGATTTCTAATGAATTCTTTAGAGAGTAACAAATGCTACGGCACAATTTAACTGTTAATCTTAACCGATCTTCTTTGAAAACAGATAAGAACTGTTATTCTTATCTGTTTTTAAAGAAGATCGGTTAAGTTATTCTTATCTGTTTATAACAACACATTTAAAATAGAATCATGTTATGATAACGAAACAAGTTAGTTTCCAGCTGATTTACCATGAATCCTTTAACCTTTTGAGCGGCAAAGTCGCCTATACTTGACCAACACCTGCGGGCCCTGAGCGCCAACGACGTCTATAGTTGACAAAAAACCCGGCTCCGAAAAATATGAAATATAGATATTGGAAAATTATTACAGGTATTTTAATTCTACACTCCTCAAAATAGGAATAACCCAGCAACATGTGAGTATAAAAAACAAGTCTTCTAGAGCCACAAGTACTAAGAAACATTGAACTAATAAAAATGGATTTTTATCTAAGCAAATACTATGTCCAGCACGCCAAAGTCGTCTATGGTTGACCGCTAGTGTCAAACGCGGGAGGCATAGATTTCTTGAAAACTATCCAAAATTCAGCTCAATGGTGTTTTTTTTTCTATTATTATTGATATTTGAATAAAATTAAAGGTTATAAACATAAAACTATAATTTGCTACATGAATAAAAAAATGTTATCAGATTATCTTCGCATAATAAATATAATATCTCAACTCTAGCGCATCTTTAGCGCGTCATCGAAAATCAGTTCACTGGGCACCGTGATCAAGGATAGACGACACCCTGATGACGTCATAAGTGATTACCGAGAAAAGTAGAGCAATGCAACATGAACGATTCCTCAGAACTCATTCGGATTTTGGAAAGCGTCGATGATGATGAATTTTGATTTTTGATTGATGAATTGAATTTTTGATTGATTGGTGACAAATATGTTTATTTATTCCATGACCAAGATTTTAGTATTATAAGGCTGATTTACCTAGTGCGAATAATTATATACAATTGTTGATTAATGAATAATTATGTACCTTTTTTAATAATAATAATACAAAATTACAATTAATGTTTTTTTTACTTAGGGTGTGAAGAGCAATTTTTCATTTTGTGTTGTGCCATTTTCTTTCTCAGTCTCAAAATCATCTAGCAGCATCAGCATCATATCAAATCCCCATTGTCATAAGAGTGTAAGACTTTTCTTCTGTGCGTCACTTGGCCTACGCCTTCCCCGACACATAAAATATTATGAATCGATGTCTGTATATTTCGGTTAGATCGATTTTGAAATCGATACACAACATTCTAAGAATGTTTCAAAAGGGAAGGTCAGCTACGCCGTTGTCGTCCAGTCGCGACAGTGTCGTCATTAGGATGGAGAGTAGTGCTAATGTTTACTACTATTTTATTGTTATTGTTTGTTTTTTATTTATGTTTATATGTACAAAGTACATATATAAAAAGAGTGGAAGACGGCACAAGATTAAATAAAACATACAGTTTATTAAGAGTCATTTATAGCATAAAAAACCAACAAAAACAAGTTATTTCACGTTATCGATATATCAACTCTTGGCAGCACTATTTTGTTTTGGCGCTTTGGCGTACAGGACACGGTAATGCGTTTTTGGCGTGGCGCTCAAAAGGTTAAAGCTTAACAAAACGCAACTGCACAATTTTTATCAATTTCAAGACAAAAACAACCGTTGTTATCGGCTTGGTTGAAAACGTTAACAACCGCCTTCACATCTGTAGTTATGATAATTAAATAAGCGATTTAATAGCTGATTTACAATGAATTCTATGCAGTATAACATAACGCTACTGCACAATATAACTGTTATTCTTATCTTTTCTTAACAATACATTTAAAATGAAATCATGTTACGATAATTAAACAAGTGAATTTCTAGCTGATATACCATGAATTTTTTAGAGCTTCATAAAACACTACTGCACAATTAACTGTTCTTAAAAATACACTTAAAATAGAATTTAAATAAAAAAGGAAGATACATTTTAAAAAGCGAGCAGAAGTTAAAACACCTCCAAGATTATTCTCTTTTTTATGAAATTATTAATCGAATAATAATCGAATCGCTATGGATATTATGATGTTATGATAATTAAACAAGCGAATTACTAGCTGATTTACTATGAATTCTTTAGAGTACAATAAAATGCTACTGCACAATTTAACTGTTATTGTTATCTGTTTTAACAATACATTTAAAATGGAATCATGTTATGATAATTAAACAAGTGAATTTTTAGCTGATTTACCATGAACTGTTTAGAGCATAACAATACGCTACTCCACATTTTAACTGTTCTTAAAAATACGTTTAAAACATAATTTAAAAAAATAAAAGAAAATATATTTTAAAAAGCGTGTAGAACTGAAAGCGAAACTCAAATATTATTATTTTTTCATTAAATTACTAATCGAATACAAATCGATATCGTTTCGTTGTATTTATGTTAGTTATGTGGCAACATCAAATCTGACAGCTATAGGAAATATGTCATGCGAAATGAAATCACAATTCAACAAGTAAAAAGGTACTAGTGAATTCACAACTAAATAGTTGCCATTGTGTTATTTTGTTTGTTATTTTTCAAATAAATTCTCAAGAACTCATATGGAGTGAGATTGTCGATCACATTATAGTGTGACAACAGTTAAAAGTAAGTGTTCAACAGTTTTTAATTTATTAATTCTAGTGCTGATATTTGATAGTGATGAATGTATGAAATGATGAAGTTGTTTTATTTTTTAACATATGCACAAGCTATACCTGACAAACAAAATAGCTTATTTGTAACACGGCGATAAGATTAGCTAGCTAACACCAGATAGTTACGAAATGGACAATTTTTATCAAATACCAAGAAATAAGACAGTCGATTTTTAATTGTTTTTGGACTACTGGTAGGCAGTCAGTCCTTAATTATTAAATAATATAGGGCATTAAGTTTTAAGTAACATTTACCTATATTTGAGTTTAAAGTAAACAAATCTATTTTATTTTGTTCACTTTGTCTTATTTTTTTTATTTAATATTATTTCAGTTGCCATCGTCATCGCGTGAGTGTCATGATTGCGAAGGATTGATAAAGCAGCAACACGTTAAACTTTAGAACGGGAACCATCTGAATCATCTAGTCCATCCTTGTAGCAATCTAAAGTGAGTAATGTATTGAACCTAGAACAACAAAGCTTAGATCATACATCATACAATATACTGCTGCCTAATTTTGTAAGAGCACCACTCACACAAAATCAATGTTTTTTCCTGGTTGTAACAATTCCAATCAACTCACTGTTCCATCAGCATTGCGGGTATGTATTTTTGTGAATACAATTACTATGTACCTCCAGAATGTAGAATCAGTAACTACCATTTAAATAGTAACTCTTGGTATTTACTTTTAGAATTAATATATAACCATATTAAAACATTTAGTGTAGCACAAATTATAGATTTTTCTACATTATTGTAAGATAATATTTACCATCATATAGACTTTGAAAATATTTACAATATGCCCGAATATACTGTACATTATTATCTACGCTTATCAAAGGCACAATGCCAATAAATTCTGTCTGAAGTGCCCAAAATGTCAAGTAAACATAGTGGATGCTTTGCACTTGCTGTATATTTGATAAAAGTAAGAACAGGAGATAGTGATGAATGCATATAGGCATTATTGCAAGTACCAAGAAACAAATTAGAGCGGCTCATGAATATGGCCCAAGAAATATTAAATCAGGATGTTGTTCCTATGAATTTTATCCATCGTTACCACTCTCTGTGCCAAATTCTATTCAGTAATTATGATATTATATCTGAGGCAAATAATTTCTTAGCTTTCCTAGATGTTTTTGTTATCCAAAATCCTAACAACATCATAGGTCACACTGTGTATAGAAAAAAGACCCATACAAACTGATATTTAAGCGGTGAATCTCACCATAATCCTTCACAGTTAGTTACCATGAGCAAATCTTTGTTACAGAGAGCATATGGGATCTGTGAGAACAAGCACCTGGCCGCGGAGCTTCAGCACGTCAAGCAGGTTCTGCACAAAATCAAGCTTCGGGTCCCACGTCTTCGTCACAGTGACCGAGTGAAGCCGACCGCAGTTGAGCGTGTGCCTGCTGTACTACCGTATGTCAAGGGTGTCACCCCAACCAGATAGACATACATCAGATTTGATAGACCACAAATCCTCGTTAAAGAACATTAATTCCTACCAAGGATGATATGTGAGGCTACTGAAATTAAAAAACATCCTAATTTCAGTAGAGAAGGCGGTTGGGTACTGCCACCTGCTTGGGACACTATAATTAATAAAATTAAAACAAACCCCAAGCATACCACTGCAAGACTTAAAGATAGAGTAAGTTCAATCTGCGTAGATTGGACTATAAAAATAATAATAAAAAGCTGAAGGTACTCCATGTCCCAATACTGACATTGGGATGGCAGTCACCTCAGTACCCCGTGACCATGGGTGCTATAAAGCACCTGAAACGTCAGGAATTAATAATAATAGTATAATAATAATATAGCCATTTATTTCCGAACTTTGGGGTTACATAATATTTGTGTTTGAGTTCCTATTGTAATACTAGTTAAAGTAAGTCCCTCTGTTCGGTGTGCCTTTTGGCATAGGCCTCCAAAAGAAAAATCACGCGTCGGGAATTAAAAGTTAAAGAAATTAAAAGCAATAAAATTGGTAAAAGTAGTCGTTAAAAAGCTGTATTTGTGAAAATAAAAAGCTTTATATCATAAAAATCCCGACTTTTTTTAAACCAATTCCTTAACCATTTCATTATTTTAATTGCATATTATCATTTCCATATGCTTTTATATGTGGGCACCCATGGCCGAAGTGTCTATGAACAGTGGGCATCCCCCTTTATCTCTTTTTTCTCAGCGTTCAATAACTTTATATTGATAGCACTTATGGAACTTTGGTTAACAGGAAAATAAATCAAATTTCAAGGTATTTTAATCATTCGATGACCAGGTGGTACATTAGGTGCAAATTCATAAATTATATGGCTTGCTTTCCCATTGACAAATGAACCACTAACTACATCGCATTCAATCCGCACGATGGTTGTTGATAGAATACTGACAGGATACTTTGATTCAGTACTTATATTTGCTTTTATTGTTTCCATACCAAAGCCTAAAATTTTACTCAGTGATTCGCTTCTATTAAAGCGCACATCTTCAGAGCAAAAAATATTTGTTTTCAATGTATTATTGTTACAAGTTAGTTTTAGTACTAGTATTCTTAATATTATTTTTTTAGATAATCACAAATATCATTTGTTGCTCCGTAGCGTACGGTCGCGCTTACTATTTACACCGATTGGTGCAACCGGTGCAATTTTAGCCAGTGCTTCTCAAACTTTCCCATATCTAAGCTTATAAGTTGTTAATACCTGTCGCAATGGATACTCATAATTGTGGTGCATGTGGGGAGTTGTTATCAGAAGGTCCTCACTGCACTGTGTGTAATCAAGAGTATAGATCATTGTGCTGGAATAACCGAAGCTGGCTACCGCAAGCTGGGAGATAGAAAGTCTACCTGGCGATGTATCAAATGTAAGCAAACTCACTCTATTCAGCCTCCTTTATCACCAAGGATTGAATCCGATGCACTAATACTTAAAGAGATAAGAGCTCTCTCTGATAAACTGGCGCCATTAGAATGCCTTAAAGATGAAGTCATTGCCCTGAGATCCGAATTTGCTGATCTTAAATCTTCACTAAATAATACTAATTTGGCGCTAAAAGAATTTAATGACAAAATTAAGGACTTTGAACAGCGTCTAGTACAGGTCGAGAAAGTACAAAAACATGCTAACCTGATTCAGACACGGTTAGAAAAACTGGAGCAGGAGTCGAACTCTGCGGAGCAATGGTCAAGAATGAATAATGTAGAAATAAAGGGAGTACCTCAGACAAGCGGTGAAAACTTGTTCGAAATCATATACAAAATTGGGTCTATGATACAATATCCGATTACAAAGACTCAGGTTAATTTCGTCACGAGAGTACCAACCCGTGAGAGGGAGCACATCAAACCGATAATAATCTGTTTCTGCAATCGCTATGTGAAGGAAGATTTTGTGGCGGCAGCCAGATATGCATCGAAGACTAGTCATCTCACAGCAAGCAACTTGGGATTTGTGGGCAACAATAGGATTTACGTCAACAACCACCTTACCGTGCACAATAAGACCTTAGGTACTCTCTAAAACAAAAAAGGCAGCAGTTGAAATGAATTTTCGCTATGTCTGGGTCAAGCACGCCAAGATACACGCAAGGAAAACCGATACATCGCATATAATTATGGTGAAGTCAGAAAGAGGCCTTTCAAAAATAGTGTGATGTTAAACTCATTATCTTTTTACTCTATTATTATTATTCATAATGTTAAACTTACTATTTGTGTGATGTTAAACTCATTATCTTTCTATTTTAATACTATTATTCATAATTTGTTTCTATACTACACAAAACTTTTAATATGGCAGTTTGAGAGCATATGCTATCGCGGTGTGTTTACGTATTTCTCATTTTGTTGTGCAATTACGTATTCGTTTACATTATAATTTTTAAACATCTTACCAATATCGATAAACTATTTTTAAATCTTATTACATGTAGCTTGGTTCGCTTTTGGTCTACTCATTTGCTAACGAATATGAACAATATTTGCTTGTTGATATCTTGTACGTATATCATTGATTTTACTCATTGGCTACTCCCGTGTTGGATACGACGGCGCATTATTCCACCTTTATAAATTATCTACCCGCTTTTATATGGTTTTTTCGTTCTATGTTTCAAATGTTACTTTTCCAATACTAGTTAATTTACTTTTATTGGAATGCTGCATTATGACAATGAATTTAGTTATAATTAAGTTCAATCATGGAATCGATTAAAATATATTACCAAAATGTACGCGGTCTACGAACAAAAACACTTAACTTGTTTAGGAACGTATGTTTAAATTCGTATGATATTATTATATTTACCGAAACGTGGTTGGTCGATAGTATACATAACAGTGAATTATTTGATGGCCGATATTTAGTATGGAGACGGGATCGCAATTACTGTAGCACTTCACAAACGCGTGGGGGTGGTGTGCTAATTGCTGTGAGGAATGATCTTTCGGTAGTGGAGAGGGGTGACTGGCGTAGTTCAGCGGAAGATATTTGGGTCTCTATTTTACTAAAAAGATCCAGACCGCAAGTGACATATAATATAAACATTTGTGCGCTTTACCTGTGTAAAGAAAATATCGGTAACTCATATGAGTATATTTATATGGGTTATTACCCAATTGCAAAATTTCACACAAAATATTAATACCATAATTATGTCAAATTCGTGCGATAAATTCATAATCGTAGGTGATTTCAACTTTGGTATTCAAGTAGATTGGAATGTTTGTAGCGATAATTGTGAGTTATTACCTACCAATTATACCTGTCAATATATTTCTGATTTTCTCAACTCTGCTCACACCTGCAGCTTATCTCAATATAATTGTATACGTAACTTAAATGGGAGACTACTAGACTTGGTTTTTCTCTAATGACACAGTAGATGTTAAGGAATGTTATGAACCGTTAGCAATGCCCGCAGATATGCACCATAAACCTTTGATTATAAAGGCTGACTTTGTTGAAATACACAAATTAGTTGATAAGAAGAAAAACACTTATCTTTTTCACAAAGGCACTACACGGCTATCAGCTCAGCTCTTGACCAAATAAACTGGTATGAGCTTTTGGGAAATGACTCTCTAGGCAATGTTGTTAATCTTTTTTATAATAAATTATACGAACTTAGGGACCAGTTTATTCCCATAAAATCCACTAGACGTTCGTCACACCCTCCATGGTATAATTCTGCGTTACTAAAGGTCTTAAAAGAAAAACACGGGTATCATCGCAAGTTTAAACTTTATGGTAATTTATCCGACTACTAATCTTTTGCATTATTACACAAAAGGGCTAACCAGTTAGAGCGGGACTGCTTTGAATCCTATATTGATAAAGTCGAATCTTCCATAACTAGTAACCCAAAAATTTTCTGGTCTTTTATAAAAAGTAGGAATAATGCATCTGCTACTCCTAATGTAATGTATTACGAAGAATCTTCTGCGAATACTGGTGAAGGAATTAGTAACTTGTTCTCTAAATATTTTAGTACTACGTTCGTTAAACCAGAATTGGAAATTTCGGATCCTAAATTATTTCCTACAACTGATTATAATATTAACGGTATTAGCTTAATACACATCTCAGAAAGAGGTATCTTAAAGCTATTACAAGGCCTCGACATCTCTAAATCTGGTGGCCCCGACCACATACCACCAATATTTATCATAAATTGTGCGGAAAGCTTAGTCAAACCCATTAGTATAATCTTTAAGCGGTCTTTAACAGAAGGAATTGTTCCACAAGTTTGGAAATCTGCCTTCATAACACCGGTATTCAAAAAAGGCGATAAGTCAAATGTCGGAAATTATCGTCCTATCTCAAAGTTATGCCTATTCTCTAAAGTTCTTGAACGAATCGTTTATAATGAAGTCCATTATGCAGTACAAAACTGTTTGGGTGAAGAACAACATGGGTTTCTTCGAAAGCGTTCAACCACTTCTAATCTCATTTCGGCCTATGAATTCATCACTAAAGGCATGGAGCAGTGTGCACAGGTAGACGTAATTTACACAGATTATAGCAAGTGTTTTGATCGTATTAATCATCCTGTCCTTTTACAAAAGCTATTAGCTGCGGGAATACACGGTGACTTGTATAGATGGTTTTGTTCGTATGTAGAGAATCGGTCACAGGCTGTGGTTTTGCGTGGTTACATCTCTGGTTGGTGTACAATTCCATCTGGTGTTCCTCAGGGTTCATTACTTGGCCCCCTCTTATTCGCAATATTTATTGCTGATATTAAGTCATGTTTTAAAAATTCTCTTATTCTTCTTTACGCCGATGACATGAAAATTCTTAAAACTATTCATAATCTCAAACAGAAGTTAAACAACTTCAAAAAGACCTAAACAGGTTTTCTGATTACTGTAAACTGAATAAGCTTCAGTTGAATATCTCCAAATGTTCTCATATAACATTCACACGACAGAGATCTAGAATTGGATTTGGTTATACTCTTAATAATCAGACTATTAGCATGGTAAATCATATTCATGATCTCGGCGTAATATTTGATAGTAAATTGGTATTCGACAAACACTTTGAATATATTGTCAACAAAGCATCCAAGGCTCTTGGTTTCATTTTAAGAACTTCAAACTGCTTCCGCTCTCTTAAAGCTATTAAGATTTTATATTGCTCATATGTGCGTAGCCATTTAGAATATGCGTCCCAAGTATGGAACCCACAATATAAAGTTTACATAGCTCGTATTGAAAGTATACAGAAAAAATTTATGAGATACCTCGACTTTAAGGCACAAAAACACTCAGCCAATTATCTTGAAAGATGTAGGAGATATCATTTTTTGCCGTTGGAATATAGACGTAAAGTCAATGATATTTGTTTCCCGGTTAATATAGTAAATGGATCTATTGATTCTCCTGAGCTACTTACTCACATAATGATTCGGACCGATTTAATGAGATTTAGACAGCGACCCTTGCTATATATACCTCTTGCTTCAACGAATTATAGAAGAAATTCCTTCTTTCTGCGTAGCGCAATGGAATTTAATAAGCTTTCATCTGCTGTAGATATTGACCTATTTTCCATTAGTTCTATATGTGTAAAAAAAGTGATGAACAGAGAATTTTTCATTCGCAGCTGCGACTAGCATGACTCAAGCTGCTCATTGACTCATTTTTTTCTGGCTAATGTTTTTGCATTTTTTTTTTTGTTATTGTTTTTGTAATAGTTTAAGTATTCCCTAAAGTATTTTTAAATTTGTATAAAGTTGGAAGAAAGTAATATGTGGAGGCTTGTAATTAGCAATTTTTATCACCATTTTGTAACTTTAGGAAGATATTAGTCTGTAAGCCTCCCTAAAAGAAAGAAATAAATAAATAAATCTTGAAGCTCGTAAGACCCTTCAGGAATTTCGATCATTTCTTTTTCAAAATAATAAAATTTATTGTTTCTTTCATCTATATTGGGAATAGAATTGAAAGTTGAAAAATACAAAAGGCCACATTCGTAGTCTCCTCGTAGTTCTTCTATTGTCGGTGAATAGTTCGTTGATAAAGAGGCTCCTGTCCCAGTTATAGACACAGTGAAAGACATTTTTATACTGATAATATTATACTTAACTTTTTTTTAACTTATTTTAAAATATCAACTCCTTCTCCCTTTGGAACACTTTCTACACTACTTTTATGATTTCTCGAGTGCTTAAACAATGGTTTGATCACGTGCATATATTTAAGTCCTTTGTTACTGTTAATCGGTTTGGATGGATCATAATTACGTTTGTGGGCATTAGTATCCAAAAGTAACAATTTATAATTTTGTAAGTCTTCCTCTGTCACAATATTTAAATTTGGTAGCTTTTTAAACAATAACTCTTTTAAGCCTGGAGTTTTTTTTTCAAACTATGATTTCCAATTTTTAAGATGTGATCATCATCATAGTCACGAAATGCGCCGAGCATTAGTTTCCCATGTTCATTTCTGACACCATAAGGCACATCTTTTAGTAATTCAGATGACATAGACCATGATAATGAATCATTTGCAATACTTGGTGTTGATTGATGAGATCTAAACGAAATTTCATTCGTGTTATTATCCACAGAAAGCGAGTGACTGAGGGTTTTGCTGGATGTTGTATAAACATCGTTATCTGAGTTTTCTTCATTATTAACAGGATCTTCAAACACATCACTTGAAGAAATCGATGACTCACTTGCGCTGTACTTAGGTTGTTTAATAAGGTGAGCTTGGTCTGTATCTTCATTTAAATGCTGCTTTTCTTCAGTTTTTCTGGTAAGCATATTAAGCGGATCAACGATAGCTTTAAATATTGTTTCCAAAGCAAGATTGTTTGTATTTTTTGCATCTTTAATCATTTCTACCTTACTTTTTACAGCTGCAGCAGATTTTACAATTTGTTTCTTAAGGTCTCGTTTCATTGTAAAAGAATTGCACTCTGTTTGACTACTCCACAGAAACTGATTTCTTTGTGACATAGCAGCTATTTAAACGTTTAGTCTACTAGTATGAATGTATCAAACTTCATTCTGTAACAGCCTTTATTTCGTTCACAGTCTTTATTTATAACAACATAATTGAAAGGGTTACTCCACACAGTTGAACACATTTCCCGGAACTGAGACCATGTCATGTCAGACCCTACATGTTCGTCATAAATGTGTCTCAGATTTATGTCATCTTGTTTAAACAATATGATCAGGTTAGCATTATCTCTTACTAGTTGCTTAGGTATCTTTGTTGTTGTTTGATTAATATAAAAACTGTCAATGTTCTTATGTCGACCCATGGCGAAATAATCACGTATGTTGTTCTGATTTTGACAAGCTACATCGTCAAATATTATAATTGAGTTAGGCAAAGCTTCGTGTGGAATCAAAATTTCGCTATTATGATTATACTTGTAATAAGATGTACCTTCCACATCCTGCAGTACTTTTTCTAAAAATAAGTATTTAGGTTGATATAAAGACTTTAAATATACATAAAGTTTGCGGAAACGTGGTCCATTCTGAAGTAACAATAAGCTGATAACTAAGTTAGTTTTTCCACAATTCCATAGACCACATACAATACTACGTATCGTATTTGGCAATAAGCTCCCATGACGTTTAATTTCATTTTTTGGTGCAGGACACATACTAATTTAAAAGATTCTTTTTGTTTGAGAAATTTCATAACAGGTTTGTTAATTTGTCGGCATTGGCTGATAGGTTTTAATGAACTTACGTTATTTCAATCGTGTTAATAATTTAAAAACTTGAAAAAGATGCTGAAGATTAACTTAACCATCAGCTTTAGTTCAATAGCATTCACTCACTCTTGCTTTGCGCTACGCGCCCAATGAAGAATATAATTCTCTCAAATATAGGTTCCAAATTTTTAGTCTAACCAAATTAGTACCTATATGCTTGCAAGTTTCTATAAATCAATTTATTTAACCAATGATTGTGATCGCAAATTATCTAGCGGTTTGTACTACGAGTAAACTAGAAAACCAGATGGCTGTGGTTCGATTCCCATCCAGTATAAAAATTAGTGTGCATGAACACATGAAAACATTTGTATATGCTGTTGGAGGCCTTTTTTCTTCTTTGGAGGCCTTTTTTTCTTCTGTTTTTCTATGTGTAACTAGTGAGCGTTAGCGGTTCAGTCATTATATTATGATTAAGTAACAAACAAACATTAAAAAAAACATCTAACATACAGACTTTTATGTTTATGTTATTATTTAATAAGATAAGTATGTAGTTGCTTTCATAGCATAATTTTTTTATAGGATAGGGTGACAAACGAGCACACAGCCCACCTGATGGTAAGTGGTTAGTAGTTAGTTAGTACCAGTTCTGGCTCACTGATTAAGAAGTGGTACAAGTAGTTAGTTAGTACCAGTTTTGGCTCACTGATTCAGAAGTGGTACAACGTTCGTCGAGACTCACGAACCTGAAAAAAAAGGTTTCATCATGCTCTGATCACGAATCCCGTTTTTGCGTAGGATGCACGGTTCCGGAGATGTGCAGATCAATTAACTCTTATCTAATTGATATCCGGTGAGGGCCTCCACCGTCATTAGCGCCCCATTGTTATTTATCTATTGTTCATTGAATACGGTCATTGTCTACTCGTGCGTCGGATTATCAGTGCTATTATATTATACTCCTTTGTTCCTAACTGCAACGGTAATCTGAATCATCAATAAAATACATTACCTAATTTTGTTACAATTTTTATTTACGAAATACAAAATCTTATTACTTATTATCTATAAAATAGGAGCGAAATATCTCATCCACTAAAATATCGTTGTACAATGTGTTCCCTGTAAATATACTCGTAAAACTATGCATTGAACATCCCTGAAACTTATATAGCAAATACATTAAGCAATATTCGCTACAAACTGAAGTCCACTCATTCTGAATCCTATCAATATTCCAGTTCCATCTTTTACAACTCCTTTTTAAAAACTCTAGATGATATCGTACAGGTGCTCGTCCGTATGAATCAAAATATTGACCGACGTCATTCGTATCGATATATAAAGCTACCCAATGTGACCCTGGTTTATCATCTGTATCCAAATTGCATATTATATACGTTGGCACGTGGGTGTACATGGGCAGTCCATTAGCAGCATAAACATTATTTTCTAGACTGGGGTGAATCTTTTTCAGATGTCGTTGTACACCTAGTTTACCCATGATATTACTGCTATTAGTAGATTATTACAGTACAATCTACTCAATGACCGCAGTGGATCTATCAATACTACATTTGCGTTACTTCAACGCATCAAAGGCCATGGATGTAAGTGTTTCTTCTATTGACAAAGTTACTTTTCTTTCTGTTATATTCTTACGTGTGTATGATTTAGTGTTAACAAATTATATTTAAATATTGTTTGTGTATTTATATCAAGCCGTGGTAGCTCAGAATGTTAGCGCAAGCTGTAAATTTCACAGTACCCGGGTTCGATCCCCGCCGGCACCAATTAAATTGTTAATTGCAATTTTAAGTGTTTATTCTATTGACAAAGTTACTTTTCTTTCTGTTATTTTCTTACGTGTGTATGATTTAGTGTTAACAAATTATATTTAAATATTGTGTGTGTATATTAAGCCGTGGTAGCTCAGATGGTTAGCGCAAGCTGTAAATTTCACAGTACCCGGGTTCGAACCCCGCCGGCACCAATTAATTTTTAAAAATGTTGACGACGAATGATAGAATTTTTAATATTGAAGAATACAAATGTCCAAAATACAATGATTTGGTAAATGTCATAAGTTTAAACAAACGTTATGATGTGTGTAATAATCATATATTTGCAAAAAATAATCGCAAAATTTTACATTGTTCTTGTGACGAAGTGTGGGTTTTTTACAAGTGGTTATTGCTTGAAAATAAAGTTTTAAATTAATCGTAAATTTTGTTTGATTTCCCAAAACATTAGTTATAGTTTACAATATATATTAATTGTTTACCTACACCAACACTTTCATTTTTTATTTCACCCCTCAGAACTTTAGACGTGTGTATTGTTTCACTTTATACATCCGTTTACTGCTATTGTAGCGGGACCAAGTGGATGTGGGAAGTCAAATTTTGTAACAAATTTTATAAAATCAGTTACATAAATATGTGATTGTGATTTTAATCAGATCACATGGTGCTTTGATGAAATGCAACCTTTATATAATTTACCAAATGTTAACTATCATCAAGGAATTCCAAATCTTAATATGTTTGATGGTGAAAACCAACATCTCGTTATTGATGATCTAATGAGAGAGTCCTATGGAAGAATTGTGGATATATTTACAAAAGGTAGTCATCACAGGAATCTCAGTGTATTTTATTTAACACTAAATTTATTTCATCAGGGTAAAGGGCAAAGAGACATATCTTTAAACTCAAGTTATATAATATATTTTAAAAACCCTTGAGATAAAACTCAAATAAGATATTTAGCACGACAAGTGTCACCAGATAACCCAAAATTCATTGAAGATGCCTACAGGGATGCAACTCTAGAGGCACATGGATATTTAATGGTAGATTTAAAACAGAATACCAATGATTTTTGTCGTATCAAGACAAATGTCTTCCCATTTAACGGTTTCTGTACAGCCTACGTCCCCACAAAAGAGTTTAAATACACCAAGAACCAAACAATTCAAATCATTGCTAAATGATGCATCGTCGACTCACAACGCATAAACATTTGCTAAACGCTTTGCATACGCTTAAACCAAAATATCAAAGATCATTACTTAAAACGTGTGATGAAGAAAAAATTAACTGTATTTGTGAGTGTATTCATAACGTTTTACAAGGAAAAGTACCTCTTAAAGATCAAGATAAACAAAAATTAAATGAACACAAAAATATACTCCGTAAACTAGTGCGTAAGTGTAAATATAAACTAAGAAAAAATATAATTATACAAAAAGGAGGGGGCTTTCTTACCAATAATATTAGGTGGACCGGTAACATGGAAAATGCAAATAAAATGATACTTATCGAACCTGGATTGATTGAAAAATTAAAACAAGAAAATAGGGTTAATAGCAATTTATCTCGATTAGATATTGAAATGCAAAATATTATGAATAGTAAGACGGAAGACCGAAAGAAATGGATGTTATATTTACAAACACTGCAAAGATACCTTCGATTACCAATTTATTCTGATACATCTAATGAAGATTCAAATGAGTCTAAAATTGGTTATAAAAATAAAGATAGAGATCTAAAAATTTCAGTTGATGCTGAATCTTTGTTGGAGGAGAATCGATCCATTAAAAGTAAAAAAAATTATGAAAATCCACTTTACACACCAGCTCAAATACTCAGTTTAATACCAAAAACTTATAATAAAAAGGGACAATTATTATTAAACTTAATTGAAACAAGTAAAGTAAAATACATTGGAATAATGAAGGTACAGTAATAATTGATAATGAAAAAATTCCTGGAAGTAATATTGTTGATTTAATAAATGATTCACTAAGACCCTTAAAAAGAAGTGATCCAGTAGGGTGTACCACTTACTTATATTGGAAATCCAAAGAGATGTGAGTTTATTAACCATCTTCAAGCAAAAGATCTGAACAAACCCTCTGAGATTGAAGTTCAAGAGTTTTTTTACACCGAGTAGAGGAGATACAAAATCTATAACTAAAATAGAGTTTTCTACACCGAGCAGTAGAGATAAAAAGTCTACAACTAAAATACGTAAAAGGCTTGAGTGGGAAAAATGGACCCCGTACTAGAAGAAATTAACAGGATTTATTATGATCCATCTAATCCCGCTGGTTTTGGTAGTATTGATAAATTATCAAAAGCTATGAAGGGTAAAATCAATAAAAAGCAAGTAAAGGAATGGTTAAAATCACAAGAAACATACACATTACATAAACCCATTCGAAAAAAATTCCCGCGTAATAGGTACATTCTATCAAATATTAATGAACTGTGGCAAGCTGATTTAAGTGATATGCGAACTTATTCTCAATATAATGATGGTTTCAAGTATATACTTTGTGTTATTGATGTATTTATTAAATATGCTTATGCAAGACCAATGAAAAAGAAAAAGTCAGAAACAACTAAAGAATGTTTTGAAAGTATATTTACTGAAAGCAATTTAACACCTGCTCACATACAATCTGATAAAGGTACAGAATTTGTTTCAAAAGATGTACAAAAATACTTTAAATCCAAAAAAGATTAATTACTATGCCACTAACAATCCTGACATTAAGGGCAGTACTGTTGAACGATTTCAAAGAACACTAAAAATGAAAATGTGGCGTTATTTCACTCATAATAATACTTATAGATATATAGATGTTTTACAAAATTTAATATACTCTTATAATCACAGCTTTCACTCTAGTATTAAGATGTGCCCATGTGATGTAAATTCCAATAATATTATGACAGTTTGGACTAATCTTTATGATAGACGGTCAAACAAACTTTCTTTAGAAAATCCTAAACCAAATTTCAATGTGGGTGATAATGTTCGAATAACTAAATATAAACATGTTTTCCAAAAAGGATATGAATCAAATTGGAGTGATGAAATATTTATTATATCTTTAATAATTGATAGATCTCCATGGGTTGTTTATACAATAACAGATTTACAAAATGAACCAATAGTTGGTACTTTTTATGAAAGAGAATTACAGAAAATCACTTACAACCCCACCTCACAATATAAAATAGATAAAATAATTGACACTCGTTACTCAGGTAACAGAAAAGAAGTATTAGTGAAGTGGAAAGGTTATCCAGATAAATTTAACAGTTGGATTTTAGCTTCTAGTTTAAACGAAATATGAATAAAGAAAGTTTTTATTTAACTTTGCTCAGCAATAGTTCAATGGAATACTTTCCTGATAACAAAACCACAAATTTTTCAACGAAATTACCAAAAGCTATTAAATTAGAAGGCGAATGGTCGGTTGGAGTTGTCGAGTTTCAATATCCATGTACCATGTTTACTGTTCAAGATCATGAAAATGTTATATACATTACAAAATCTATGTTAATGCCTAATGAAGATAAACCATCCATAGTGTACTACAAAAAACATATTCCAGCTACCAACTATGATAACGTTGAGCATATTTTAAGAGTGTTAAATGGTATCGGAGAGAACTTGAAATTTCGCTATGATGAAATAACAAAATTTGTGTCTATTTCTGTTTTGGATAAAAATATAACATCCGTAACATTATCACCCAAATTAAGTTTACAACTAGGTTACGAACCAAATAAAAATCTCCTAGAGAGAAATTTTGGAAAGTGTCCTCCTAATTTACATTTAGGGTTACCATCTCAACTCTTTCTATATTGCGACATTATCGATCCTCAGATTGTGGGTGATGTTATGACTCCTTTACTAAGAGTCATTTCATTAGATTCTACAAAATACATTTATGGTGCAAATAAAATGCACGTTTTCTCTCAACCTCACTACTTACCTGTTATGCGAAGAGAGTTCGATACGCTGGAAATAGTTATAAGATCGAGCACAGGACAAAAAATACCATTCCAGTTTGGAACCGTGTTTATTAAACTACATTTCCGAAAATTATAATAATGAATTCTCTTCGTGATCATCATAAATGTCCATATGAAAATTATTATACACATCAAGCTGGGTCAGAAGTTGGAGTAATTTATAAGGTTGCACCATACCAACGCGGTCATGTTATGTTGTTCTGATTTTCACAAGCTACATCGTCAAATATTATAATTGAGTTAGGCAAAGCTTCGTGTGGAATCAAAATTTCGCTATTATGATTATACTTGTAATAACATGTACCTTCCACATCCTGCAGTACTTTTTCTAAAAATAAGTATTTAGGTTGATATAAAGACTTTAAATATACATAAAGTTTGCGGAAACGTGGTCCATTCTGAAGTAACAATAAGCTGATAACTAAGTTAGTTTTTTCACAATTCCATAGACCACATACAATACTACGTATCGTATTTGGCAATAAGCTCCCATGACGTTTAATCTCATTTTTTGGTGCAGGACACATACTAATTTAAAAGATTCTTTTTGTTTGAGAAATTTCATAACAGGTTTGTTAATTTGTCGGAATTGGCTGATAGGTTTTAATGAACTTACGTTATTTCAATCGTGTTAATAATTTAAAAACTTGAAAAAGATGCTGAAGATTAACTTAACCATCAGCTTTAGTTCAATAGCATTCACTCACTCTTGCTTCGCGCTACGTGCCCAATGAAGAATATAATTCTCTCAAATATAGGTTCCAAATTTTTAGTCTAACCAAATTAGTACCTATATGCTTGCAAGTTTCTATAAATCAATTTATTTAACCAATGATTGTGATCGCAAATTATCTAGCGGTTTGTACTACGAGTAAACTAGAAAACCAGATGGCTGTGGTTCGATTCCCATCCAGTATAAAAATTAGTGTGCATGAACACATGAAAACATTTGTATATGCTGTTGGAGGCCTTTTTTTCTTCTTTGGAGGCCTTTTTTTCTTCTGTTTTTCTATGTGTAACTAGTGAGCGTTAGCGGTTCAGTCATTATATTATGATTAAGTAACAAACAAACATTAAAAAAAAACATCTAACATACAGACTTTTATGTTTATGTTATTATTTAATAAGATAAGTATGTAGTTGCTTTCATAGCATAATTTTTTTATAGGATAGGGTGACAAACGAGCACACAGCCCACCTGATGGTAAGTGGTTAGTAGTTAGTTAGTACCAGTTCTGGCTCACTGATTCAGAAGTGGTACAAGTAGTTAGTTAGTACCAGTTCTGGCTCACTGGGTGGTGTTTTTGGGATTCAGAAGTGGTACAACGTTCGTCGAGACTCACGAACCTAAAAAAAAAGGTTTTATCATGCTCTGATCACGAATCCCGTTTTTGCGTAGGATGCACGGTTCCGGAGATGTGCAGATCAATTAACTCTTATCTAATTGATATCCGGTGAGCGCCTCCACCGTCATTAGCGCCCCATTGTTATTTATCTATTGTTCATTGAATACGGTCATTGTCTACTCGTGCGTCGGATTATCAGTGCTATTATATTATACTCCTTTGTTCCTAACTGCAACGGTAATCTGAATCATCAATAAAATACATTACCTAATTTTGTTACAATTTTTATTTACGAAATACAAAATCTTATTACTTATTATCTATAAAATAGGAGCGAAATATCTCATCCACTAAAATATCGTTGTACAATGTGTTCCCTGTAAATATACTCGTAAAACTATGCATTGAACATCCCTGAAACTTATATAGCAAATACATTAAGCAATATTCGCCACAAACTGGAGTCCAATCATTCTGAATCCTATCAACATTCCAGTTCCATCTTTTACAACTCCTTTTTAAAAACTCTAGATGATATTGTACAGGTGCTCGTCCGTATGAATCAAAATATTGACCGACGTCATTCGTATCGATATATAAAGCTACCCAATGTGACCCTGGTTTATCATCTGTATCCAAATTGCATATTATATACGTTGGCACGTGGGTGTACATGGGCAGTCCATTAGCAGCATAAACATTATTTTCTAGACTGGGGTGAATCTTTTTCAGATGTCGTTGTACATCTAGTTTACCCATGATATTACTGCTATTAGTAGATTATTACAGTACAATCTACTCAATGACCGCAGTGGATCTATCAATACTACATTTGCGTTACTTCAACGCATCAAAGGCCATGGATGTAAGTGTTTATTCTATTGACAAAGGTACTTCCGTTATATTCTTACGTGTGTATGATTTAGTGTTAACAAATTATATTTAAATATTGTTTGTGTATTTATATCAAGCCGTGGTAGCTCAGAATGTTAGCGCAAGCTGTAAATTTCACAGTACCTGGGTTCGATCCCCGCCGGCACCAATTAAATTGTTAATTGCAATTTTAAGTGTTTATTCTATTGACAAAGTTACTTTTCTTTCTGTTATTTTCTTACGTGTGTATGATTTAGTGTTAACAAATTATATTTAAATATTGTGTGTGTATATTAAGCCGTGGTAGCTCAGATGGTTAGCGCAAGCTGTAAATTTCACAGTACCCGGGTTCGAACCCCGCCGGCACCAATTAATTTTTAAAAATGTTGACGACGAATGATAGAATTTTTAATATTGAAGAATACAAATGTCCAAAATACAATGATTTGGTAAATGTCATAAGTTTAAACAAACGTTATGTGTGTAATAATCATATATTTGCAAAAAATAATCACAAAATTTTACATTGTTCTTGTGACGAAGTGTGGGTTTTTTACAAGTGGTTATTGCTTGAAAATAAAATTTTAAATTAATCGTAAATTTTGTTTGATTTCCCAAAACATTAGTTATAGTTTACAATATATATTAATTGTTTACTACACCAACACTTTCATTTTTTATTTCACCCCTCAGAACTTTAGACGTGTGTATTGTTTCACTTTATACATCCGTTTACTGCTATTGTAGCGGGACCAAGTGGATGTGGGAAGTCAAATTTTGTAACAAATTTTATAAAATCAGTTACAGAAATATGTAATTGTGATTTTAATCGGATCACATGGTGCTTTGATGAAATGCAACCTTTATATAATTTACCAAATGTTAACTATCATCAAGGAATTCCAAATCATAATATGTTTGATGGTGAAAACCAACATCTCGTTATTATTGATGATCTAATGAGAGAGTCCGATGGAAGAATTGTGGATATATTTACAAAAGGTAGTCATCACAGGAATCTCAGTGTATTTTATTTAACACTAAATTTATTTAATCAGGGTAAAGGGCAAAGAGACATATCTTTAAACTAAAGTTATATAATATATTTTAAAAACCCTCGAGATAAAACTCAAATAAGATATTTAGCACGACAAGTGTCACCAGATAACCCAAAATTCATTGAAGATGCCTACAGGGATGCAACTCTAGAGGCACATGGATATTTAATGGCTGGAGGCGCTTGTTTTTATTGGTTGGTTGGGGCCCGGCCTCGAGGTGGTGCTTTGTGGTTTCGTGGTGAGTGTAGACTACGCTTTTTTTAATTTGGTGCCCCAACGTGTTTTCTAGAATACCAATGATTTTTGTCGTATCAAGACAAATGTCTTCCCATTTAACGGTTTATGTACAGCCTACGTCCCCACAAAAGAGTTTAAATACACCAAGAACCAAACAATTCAAATCACTGCTAAATGATGCATCGTCGACTCACAACGCATAAACATTTGCTAAACGCTTTGCATACGCTTAAACCAAAATATCAAAGATCATTACTTAAAACGTGTGATGAAGAAGAAATTAACTGTATTTGTGAGTGTATTCATAACGTTTTACAAGGAAAAGTACCTCTTAAAGATCAAGATAAACAAAAATTAAATGAACACAAAAATATACTCCGTAAACTAGTGCGTAAGTGTAAACATAAACTAAGAAAAATATAATTATACAAAAAGGAGGGGCTTTCTTACCAATAATATTAGGTGCAATATTGAGTGGATTAGTGACTGAACTAGCCAGTTAACATGGAAAATGCAAATAAAATGATATTTATCGAACCTGGATTGATTGAAAAATTAAAACAAGAAAATAGGGTTAATAGTAATTTATCTCGATTAGATATTGAAATGCAAAATATTATGAATAGTAAGACGGAAGACCGAAAGAAATGGATGTTATATTTACAAACACTGCAAAGATACCTTCGATTACCAATTTATTCTGATACATCTAATGAAGATTCAAATGAGTCTAAAATTGGTTATAAAAATAAAGATAGAGATCTAAAAATTTCAGTTGATGCTGAATCTTTGTTGGAGGAGAATCGATCCATTAAAAGTAAAGAAAATGATGAAAATCCACTTTACACACCAGCTCAAATACTCAGTTTAATACCAAAAACTTATAATAAAAAGGGACAGTTATTATTAAACTTAATTGAAACAAGTAAAGTAAAATACATTGGAATAATGAAGGTACAGTAATAATTGATAATGAAAAAATTCCTGGAAGTAATATTGTTGATTTAATAAATGATTCACTAAGACCCTTAAAAAGAAGTGATCCAGTAGGGTGTACCACTTACTTATATTGGAAATCCAAAGAGATGTGAGTTTATTAACCATCTTCAAGCAAAAGATCTGAACAAACCCTCTGAGATTGAAGTTCAAGAGTTTTTTACACCGAGTAGAGGAGATACAAAATCTATAACTAAAATAGAGTTTTCTACACCGAGCAGTAGAGATAAAAAATCTACAACTAAAATACGTAAAAGGCTTGAGTGGGAAAAAGGAACCCGTACTAGAAGAAATTAACAGGATTTATTATGATCCATCTAATCCCGCTGGTTTTGGTAGTATTGATAAATTATCAAAAGCTATGAAGGGTAAAATCAATAAAAAGCAAGTAAAGGAATGGTTAAAATCACAAGAAACATACACATTACATAAACCCATTCGAAAAAAATTCCCGCGTAATAGGTACATTCTATCAAATATTAATGAACTGTGGCAAGCTGATTTAAGTGATATGCGAACTTATTCTCAATATTATGATGGTTTCAAGTATGTACTTTGTGTTATTGATGTATTTATTAAATATGCTTATGCAAGACCAATGAAAAAGAAAAAGTCAGAAACAACTAAAGAATGTTTTGAAAGTATATTTACTGAAAGCAATTTAACACCTACTCACATACAATCTGATAAAGGTACTGAATTTGTTTCAAAAGATGTACAAAAATACTTTAAATCCAAAAAGATTAATTACTATACCACTAACAATCCTGACATTAAGGGCAGTACTGTTGAACGATTTCAAAGAACACTAAAAATGAAAATTTGGCGTTATTTCACTCATAATAATACTTATAGATATATAGATGTTTTACAAAATTTAATATACTCTTATAATCACAGCTTTCACTCTAGTATTAAGATGTGCCCATGTGATGTAAATTCCAATAATATTATGACAGTTTGGACTAATCTTTATGATAGACGGTCAAACAAACTTTCTTTAGAAAATCCTAAACCAAATTTCAATGTGGGTGATAATGTTCGAATAACTAAATATAAACACGTTTTCCAAAAAGGATATGAATCAAATTGGAGTGATGAAATATTTATTATATCTTTAATAATTGATAGATCTCCATGGGTTGTTTATACAATAACAGATTTACAAAATGAACCAATAGTTAGTACTTTTTATGAAAGAGAATTACAGAAAATCACTTACACCCCTCACAATATAAAATAGATAAAATAATTGACACTCGTTATTCAGGTAACAGAAAAGAAGTATTAGTGAAGTGGAAAGGGTATCCAGATAAATTTAACAGTTGGATTTTAGCTTCTAGTTTAAACGAAATATGAATAAAGAAAGTTTTTATTTAACTTTGCTAGCTTCAATGGAATACTTTCCTGATAACAAAACCACAAATTTTTCAACGAAATTACCAAAAGCTATTAAATTAGAAGGCGAATGGTCGGTTGGAGTTGTCGAGTTTCAATATCCATGTACCATGTTTACTGTTCAAGATCATGAAAATGTTATATACATTACAAAATCTATGTTAATGCCTAATGAAGATAAACCATCCATAGTGTACTACAAAAAACATATTCCAGCTACCAACTATGATAACGTTGAGCATATTTTAAGAGTGTTAAATGGTATCGGAGAGAACTTGAAATTTCGCTATGATGAAATAACAAAATTTGTGTCTATTTCTGTTTTGGATAAAAATATAACATCCGTAACATTATCACCCAAATTAAGTTTACAACTAGGTTATGAACCAAATAAAAATCTCCTAGAGAGAAATTTTGGAAAGTGTCCTGCTAATTTACACTTAGGGTTACCATCTCAACTCTTTCTATATTGCGACATTATCGATCCTCAGATTGTGGGTGATGTTATGACTCCTTTACTAAGAGTCATTTCATTAGATTCTACAAAATACATTTATGGTGCAAATAAAATGCACGTTTTCTCTCAACCTCACTACTTACCTGTTATGCGAAGAGAGTTCGATACGCTGGAAATAGTTATAAGATCGAGCACAGGACAAAAAATACCATTCCAGTTTGGAACCGTGTCTATTAAACTACATTTCCGAAAATTATAATAATGAATTCTCTTCGTGATCATCATAAATGTCCATATGAAAATTATTATACACATCAAGCTGGGTCAGAAGTTGGAGTAATTTATAAGGTTGCACCATACCAACGCGGTCATGGTATTGGGAGCTTCTTAGGTGGGTTATTTAGATCAGTTTTACCTTTACTTTCAAGTGGTGCTCGAGTGTTTGGTAAGGAGGTATTAAGCGCTGGAGTAGGACTTTTATCGGATATGGTTCAAGCGCGTCCTATGGAAGCCTCAATAAAAGATCGTCTAAAGCAAGTTAGTACAAATTTAAAACGAAAGGCTGATGAGAAAATTGATCAATTTAACATGAGAGGATCTGGGTATAAAACTAAAAGAAAACGATTGACCTCGTTCATTCCTCCATTAACTGCTAAAGTGCAAGCTGCGAAAAAACTTGGTCACAAACCAAAAAATATCAAAGATATATTTTCAAATTAAATATGTCTTTCCTTCATAAAGAATTGGATTTGTTTGCACTACCGCCTACACAAACTAGCATTGAAAATGGATTGTGGATTCATTATAAACCAATTTCATCTCTTGGTGATGATGGACCTATCGAGTTTCAAGTTCCTGGGACAGGCGATGATTACATAGATTTGTCTCATACATTACTCCACATAAAGGCAAAAGTATTAAATCAAGATTCAACTAACTTGATATCTACTACAATAGTAGCACCTGTAAATAATTGGCTGCATTCACTTTTTTAGTCAACTTGATGTTTATTTAAATCAAAAACTTGTATCACCACCTAATAATACCTATGCATATCGAGCATACATGGAAACCCTTTTAAACTATGCTCCTGCTGCTAAACAATCTCATCTTACTTGTAGTCTTTGGTATGATGATTCATTCATTCATTCATTTATTGATAAAATATAAGCTTACAGTATATACAACCAAATCGCTTATATCTATATAAGTAAGATAAAATACACAAGAAAAAAAATCACCAATTATTAAATTCCCATACACAATATAAATTACAGCCACAACAGTATAATGAGATCTATTTACTATATCATAAATTAAACTTATTTACCTAAATATACTATTCTACTATCTTACAAAGTTGTTTAAGAATATTAATACATTTTTATACATTACGCTGGGTTTGTCAAAAAATATATCTGCGTCTGGATTGGCCCTGAGAAAACAGTTTATTAGTCTAACGGCTCTGGAAGTGGGACTGTTATCTGCGTGTGGCACTACGGAGTCTACGTTTACATCTACCAACACCTCGCACATAATGGTCCGGTACATAAAGATGTATGGTCTCACGAACTGCAGGATTATCTACTTTGTTACTTAACAAGAAATAATAATGCATTATATGCATAAGTTCCCGCCTACACTGTAATGTTGATACAGAAGGAAAAATGGATTCTACGGATGATAAAAACATAGGATTTGTTAAAAGACAGGAATTGATTAGTGAAAGTAAGGAAATAGAAATGATTGGTCATCTTCACGGTGACATTTTCAACCAAGATAAATTTTTAATTAATGGTGTTGAAATGAGTGTTAAATTGGTTCGATCAAGAGAGAGTTTTAATTTAATTGCTGGGTCAAACGATGTAAAGTTTAAAGTTTGCATTACGGACGCAACTCTTATTGTTCGACGAGCACGAGTTAATCCAAGTGTATTACTCGCACATCAAAAAGTTTTAGCTTCTACCACTGCTAAATATCCTATTACTCGAGCTGAAGTAAAAGTTTTAACAATTCCATCGGGTGTTCAAGGAAAAACTCTTGATAATATATTTTTAGGACAGGTATCCAAAAGATGTATAATTGGATTTGTGAACAATTCTGCATTTAATGGTTCCCTTACTAAAAATCCATTTAACTTTGAAAACTATGCTATGAATTTTTTCAGCTTATATATTGATGGTCAACAAATACCTTCAAGAGCTTCGCAACCATCTTTTAATAATTGTATATTTACATCAGCATATCATACTCTATTCTCGGGAACTGGTATTCACTTTCTTAATGAAGGAAATGGAATCTCTTGTGAACAGTATGCCAAAGGTTAATGTTTATTAGCATTTGACTTAACTCCTGATTTATCAGCCAACTCATCAGCTCATTGGAATCTCATAAAGCATGGTAGTGTAAGATTAGAAGTACGATTTGAATCCTCATTAATACAAACAATTAACTGTATAGTTTATGCTGAGTTTGATAACATAAAACAGAAATGTTACTGTAGACTATAGTAGTTAAGGTTATAATATGTGTTGTGTGTTAGATTTTATGAGTTATGTGTAATGCATTTTGTGTGTATGTAACTATGTAAATCGTTATAAAATTAAATAAAACAAATTGTATGCGATATATTATTTTTTATTTCTTTATAAATCTTCTATTTAATCTAATACAAAACACTGTTCGAGTTTAAAGTTACATAGGACTCTCTCATTAGATCATCAATAATAACGAGATGTGGGTTTTCACCATCAAACATATTGAGATTTGGAATTCCTTGATGATAGTTAACATTTGGTAAATTATATAAAGGTTGCATTTCATCAAAGCACCCTGTGATCTGATTAAAATCACAACTACATATTTCTGTAACTGATTTTATGAAATTTGTTACAAAATTTGACTTCCCACATCCACTTGGTCCTGCTACAATAGCAGTAAACGGATGTATAAAGTGAAACATTACACACGTCTAAAGTTCTAAGGGGTGAAATAAAAAATGAAAGTGTTGGTGTAGGTAAACAATTAATATATATTGTGAACTATAATTAATGTTTTTGGGAAATCAAACAAAATTTACGATTAATTTAAAATTTTATTTTCAAGCAATAACCACTTGTAAAAAACCCACACTTCGTCACAAGACAATGTAAAATTTTGTGATTATTTTTTGCAAATATATGATTATTACACACATAACGTTTGTTTAAACTTATGACATTTACCAAATCTTTGTATTTTGGACATTTGTATTCTTCAATATTAAAAATTCTATCATTCGTCGTCAACATTTTTAAAAATTTATTGGTGCCGGCGGGGATCGAACCCGGGTACTGTGAAATTTACAGCTTGCGCTAACCATCTGAGCTACCACGGCTTAATATACACACACAATATTTAAATATAATTTGTTAACACTAAATCATACACACGTAAGAAAATAATAGAAAGAAAAGTAACTTTGTCAATAGAATAAACACTTAAAATTGCAATTAACAATTTAATTGGTGCCGGCGGGGATCGAACCCGGGTACTGTGAAATTTACAGCTTGCGCTAACCATCTGAGCTACCACGGCTTAATATAAATACACACACAATATTTAAATATAATTTGTTAACACTAAATCATACACACGTAAGAAAATAACAGAAAGAAAAGTAACTTTGTCAATAGAATAAACACTTACATCCATGGCCTTTGATGCGTTGAAGTAACACAAATGTAGTTGATAGATCCACTGCGGTCAAACGACCATACACAACTCCATGACTGCACTTGCTTGATCTTATATAGTACCAGTAAGTAATAATTCTAATCTAAAGAATTTCTGCAGTGGAATTGATAGTAACTTTATGCATCAACAAGCTTATCTCACATTTTGTTGCTTATCTCAACATTACTTCGTGTCGCGTCTTGTTCAGTGTATTGATGACTCAAATACGTTTTGTATAACATAAAATAATGCAATTTAATATTTAGGAATCACTATAATTGATCATTCCTATGTTAGTCATTGAGTAGATTGTACTGTAATAATCTACTAATAGCAGTAATATCATGGATAAACTAGATGTACAACAACATCTGAAAAAGATTCACCCCAGTCTAGAAAATAATGTTTATGCTGCCAATAGACTGCCCATGTACACCCACGTGCCAACGTATATAATATGCAATTTGGATACAGATGGTAAACCAGGGTCACATTGGGTAGCTTTATATATCGATACGAATGACGTCGGTCAATATTTTGATTCATACGGACGAGCACCTGTACGATATCATCTAGAGTTTTTAAAAAGGAGTTGTAAAAGATGGAACTGGAATGTTGATAGGATTCAGAATGATTGGACTTCAGTTTGTGGCGAATATTGCTTAATCTATTTGCTATATAAGTTACAGGGATGTTCAATGCATAGTTTTACGAGTATATTTACAGGGAACACATTGTACGACGATATTTTAGTGGATGAGATATTTCGCTCCTATTTTATAGATAATAAGTAATAAGATTTTGTATTTCGTAAATAAAAATTGTAACAAAATTAGGTAATGTATTTTATTGATGATTCAGATTACTGTTGCAGTTAGGAACAAAGGAGTATAATATAATAGCACTGATAATCCGACGCACGAGTAGACAATGACCGTATTCAATGAACAATAGATAAATAACAATGGGGCGCTAATGACGGTGGAGGTCCTCACCGGATATCAATTAGATAAGAGTTAATTGATCTGCACATCTCCGGAACCGTGCATCCTACGCAAAAACGGGATTCGTGATCAGAGCATGATGAAACCTTTTTTTTCAGGTTCGTGAGTCTCGACGAACGTTGTACCACTTCTGAATCAGTGAGCCAAAACTGGTACTAACTAACTACTTGTACCACTTCTTAATCAGTGAGCCAGAACTGGTACTAACTAACTACTTGTACCACTTCTGAATCAGTGAGCCAGAACTGGTACTAACTAACTACTAACCACTTACCATCAGGTGGGCTGTGTGCTCGTTTGTCACCCTATCCTATAAAAAAAATATGCTATGAAAGTAACTACATGCTTATCTTATTAAATAATAACATAAACATAAAAGTCTGTATGTTAGATGTTTTTTTTTTAATGTTTGTTTGTTACTTAATCATAATATAATGACTGAACCGCTAACGCTCACTAGTTACACATAGAGAAAAAGAAGAAAAAAAGGCCTCCAAAGAAGAAAAAAAGACCTCCAACTATTATAACTATATATTTTAAAATATTTCAAATTAAAATACTTCCAAGTGGGGATAGCGTTATAACTTAGGGTATAAAATATGATGTCGGGAGGTGTTTAACCATTAGTTGCATCGTGTTTTTCACAGTCTACTAGACTTGGAAGTGTTCGACATCATCATCAAGACAGCAAGTATGTACGTAACACTTAGTCTCCTCATTCATTAAATACAATAGAATAATAATTAATTTGTTGTATTATGTTAGAGTAAATTTATATTATGTTTCGCTTTATAAGTTTTCATATGAGTGTTCCTGTATAGTGATTTATTTGTATTACATTTTTAGGTATTCCAACCCCTTCGAGTCAGACGCTGAAGTACAGTCGACTTCGCAAAAGAAGAAAGCGGTTAAGAAACCAGCTAATGTATTAAGGACTAAAACAACAGTTCCTAAGTCCAAGAAACGAGTTAAATTATTCGGAAACGAGTCGGAATCTGAGGCTGATACATCACTCACCCCAGCTTCGACCAGCAGGAAACGTAAATTAAACCTTTTTCCAGATTCTGAGGTAAGCAAATCTTATTTCATTTCATAGTTTGAGTTACCATTCACATAATGAAAAGTTAGTTTCTATTTGATTGGATGTTGTGAATAAATTATCAGTCATAGGTTAATTTTTTTAATGAAAACGTATTTTATTATATTCTTAGACGATCGATGTGATTGATACAATTGTTAGTGAATTGTTACTACTAAGTCATGTTATGAGCATCGTATAAAAATATATTTATGCGGGGTAAGAGGGAATATAAGTATTGTTCATTGCTTATCAGTATGCTTTTGTTTAAATAGTATTTTTATTGTTTCCAGGAAGAATATTCTGAACCTATCCGAGCGGGGATTTTAAAAAGCTACTTATCATACCGAACAGATTCGGGATATATGCACCGGAGCGAGCCTTCGAAGCGAGGAGAATATTACATCGAAGTGCGCATCTCTAACTTCCGCGAGCTGGAGGCTATTCCATTTGCTGACCGATGGCAGCACTCTCTAATCAGCTTTAAATCAGCTGTCGATGAGAAAACCCCAACGTGGAAGGCTGTTACCCTGTTGGTATCATGCATCAAAGAAGATTATCGCAACGCTCGTCCATTTTTGTATCTAACTAAGGGTTAGTTTAATAGTTTAATCAGTGATACTTACCTATGTGTTGTTGCTTTCAGATAAAATCGTAATGGAAACAAAAAAAATTAAAACAGATAAAATCGAAAAATCGAAATAAAAAGCCATAAAACTAAAAGTCTAAATCTGAAATGTATTTTATTATAATAAACTGATCTATATTTTAGTGTACTAATATAATAAGTGTTTTATCATTTATTTTTAGAAAATATTTGATACCCGGCTTAATACTTTTAATAACATAAACATAAAATCAAAATAAAGCTATAAAACTAAAATTCAAAGTCTAACAACCAAAAAACTATATTCTATTATAATAAACTGATCTTTATTCATAATAATAATATAATAATTTAAAAAAAAATGTTTTTCTGCAAGCCCTGCATGTTAAACGTTATTCCGCTCACCAAAAGTCCTATATTCACAAGTCCAACCAGTGGCGAAGCTTCTATAGAAGCCGAAAGGCCGGGCTTGCCTTATCAAACTGAATCAATTAATAATATCAATCAATAATATCAACTAGTAAATTAACTCGTAAACTGTTTCAAACTATTTCAAATTTCCCGCGCACTTCACTGTTCGACACAGGTCGACCGATGACCTCGTATTGCCTTAGCGATACTGCTGCTATCATAAAAAATGAGTTTTAATAGAGCGATTACTTGTCTCCCTCGCTCGCGTGAGCATTTTACGGGGCTTTCGAGAAGACGTTCGCTCTCTTTCTAACCTATAGCAAAATATTCTATAACGAAATATAACTACGATTGTATATATAGCAATTAGTATAGAGAGTTAATGCCAGGCTTTTGGAATGAAGTTGTCGAGAGCGCAGGCGCGCGGGCAATACGTTTGCAAGTTCATTTCACATTTCAATGTTTATTTACTCTGTGTGTTTAGCGTAAGCGATTTTAATATTGCGAGTTCAAAATTTATGCCTTTTTAAAGATTTTTTGTGAAAATGGAGGATAATAGTGTTCCTTGTGATGAATTTAAGTGTTTTAAAGTGCTAATCGGAGAGGAAAAGGTCAACAAAGTTTAAAGAAAAATCTTTAAACTTTGTTGAGATAATACACAAGGTCAAAAATGTATTTCAGACTTGTCAATTATCGCAATTAAAAAACAGTTATTGGTATAATTAAGACGTTCACCAACATTTTACGTGGACGTAATTAAATCTTTCCTTAAGAAAGAGAGACGATTCCATTTAGAATGTAAATAATTTGTTTTTTTTTTTCATTTTGTACATTGTACTTTGTTCATGTTTTACTTTTGTTCATGTATTGTATTATATATAAATATCTTTTTCTTTCGTTCAAACAAACCCAAACGGCTTTCTTCAAAGCCATCGAAGCTATGCAATTACTGATATGTAATACAATCTATCTAGCAGTAGTATGCCTTCTGTGTGCTTTGTTAAACACGTCCTTGACAGCACTGAATATGAAACTGAAGAGTGGAGACAGATCAATATTGGTGTATTTTTATAAAACTGCTAAAAACAACAATATAAATTATTATCAATTTATATCTTGGGCTTGCCCTAGTTTGGAGCTCTAGCTTCGCCACTGAGTCCAACTGCTTACTGCAAACTGAGTTTGATAATGGAAATATAATTGCATTTGCTTTCAAGAACAGAATTGTCACTTACAGAATTAGTCCTGAAAAATTAACTATTTCACCTGAAATTTTCTTCTCTGATATTTCACAGACATCTCTTCAAATAATTAAACAAATGTTGAAGAAACATACAACACTAAAAATTAATTTTGAACTGTTTGTTACATATACTTTACCCAAGAATAATGAATCATCTATTAAATCTTTTAATACTAAATATGAAATTATATACCAAAACACTGATCTATCGTCTGTTTACAACAGTTTTGCAGAAAAAATAACAAACAAGTGTTCAGAATTCGAGCTTTGGACTATTGAGGCAATAAGACACTTAGCATTAAATATTGTAAAATATAATTCGTTAAGATTTGTTTTGTATATACCATTACCTGAAAAAATACGTAATACAAAATCATGCTTAAATTAAAAAAAACAATGATAAACACTGCTTTCTTTGGAGTATTTTAGCTCATTTGTATCCAACTACAAGTAATTCTAATAGAGTGAATTCATACCCTCATTACTCAGAAGTTTTAATAACAGATAATATGTTATTTCCTCCAAGTTCTAATGATATTAAATTATTCGAGGAAATGAATCCTAATGTGAGCGTTAATATTTATGGTTTAGATAAAAAAAAAATGTGACCGGGCCGCTGTATAAAACTTTAAAAAGAAAGATAAAGCAACTTACTTTACTTAAATAAAAATAATAAATATCATTTTTGTTTGATAAAAAGGTTTGATAAATTCGTACACAAGCAATTAACTAAGCATAAATCTAAAATACATTTTTATGTGAAGAATGTTTTTTATATTTTAACACTGCGGAAAAACTTTTAAATCATGATTGTGCGAGGATCCAAACCATTTTACCGGAAGTAAATACTAAACTTTATTTTGCAATCTATGAAAAGACTCAAAGAATTCCTATTGTAATATACGGCGACTTTGAGAGTTTATTACATGAGTATTCAGACAAAAACAAAACAACGTATGTATGTAGAAAATATTCAAATCCATGAGACTAGTAGTTTTGCATATTATATATTTTGTGATTCTAAGCCCGAACTCAATAAATAAGTTTCCTATCGAGGGTCAGAGTGTGCAAAAAAATTTATTGAATCAATTAGTAAAGATGTTAAACGGTTGCATAAATTACTTTCAAATAATACACCTCTGGCAATCGGTGAAACGGGGCGAGACTGTTTGAATAATGTAAAGGAATGTCATTTGTGTAAAAAAACATTTAGTAATACAGATATCATAGTTGCAGATCATGATCACTTTACTGGAAAATATAGAGGACCTGCTCATAACGAATGTAATTTAAAAGCTAAGACATGCTCATTCATACCTATAATATTTCACAACCTTTCTGGTTATGATTGTCATTTATTTATAAAGGAACTTTCAGCCATTTGTGGTCGTATAAATCTAATACCCAGAAATAAAGAAAACTTTATTTCATTTACTAAGTTTATTCCAATAGAAAATAATAATAATAATAATAATAATAATAACTCAGTTCAGTTGAAATTTATTGACTCTTTCAACTTTTTGAGCTCGAGCTTAGATAATTTAGTGAAAACGATGCTCTGCCTACCCCGCAAGGGTTACAGGCGTGATTACAAGTATGGATCAGAAATACTATCACCACCTGTCACGCTTTCACTCTTAACTATTACTTAACTGTGGTAGAAACAGTTCTTAGTAAGCCTTATTAATAAGCCTTATTAATATTTATTGAACGGAAATGAATACAGTTCTTATATGTGGTTATGAATGAATCGGTATTACAATAAGAAAAATTGTGCGAAATTATAAGAAAAATATTTTTTGAGAGTTCTTATTAACTAACGTATACATAGTTTAAATTGATACCGCTAGATGTCGTTACTAGGTTTTTAAAACGCGGTAACGAAATGTTTCCTGTGTTGCATGTCATGTGTTACATGTACTTAACTCCCGCCGTTGAGCCGCGCGTCAACTTATAGTGCATACGGTATCTATACGCTTAAATTGTTTCTATTTCGTAGCTTATTCAACTACCTGCTTTCAATTTAGGTTGTTTGTTATTTGCTTTATGATTTGGTTAAAGTTGAATGCATTTATATTGGCTTTCATTTTCGGATTTGTGTATTTTCTTGGATCGGTTTTGTTGATTTGGTTGGTATTCCTTTATACATATTTAGACTCTGGCTTTGATTTTGGATTTTGTTTATTTAGAATCGTGAATTGGTTTTCGTTGTTTTAGGTTGTTTAACAATATTTCAAAGGAATATTAATAGTATAGATAGTGTATACGGTACCTATACACTTACTTCTTTTTTCGTTGGTTATATTTATATTGACTACTGCTTTCGATTTCGGTTTTCTGCGATTTGTTTTGTGATTTGGTTTAAGTTGATTCGATTTTTTTTTGGTTATCGTTTTCGGATTCGTGTTGTGTCTTGAATTGGTTTTGTTGTTTTGATTTAAAAAAAATATTTAAAAGGAATATTTATTCCTTTTAGATATTTTGGATTTGCTTTTAAAAAAATATTTAAAAGGAAATTTAATTCCTTTTAGGTATTTTAACGTTTTTTTTTATAAATAGGTTTTTTGTTACTTCATAATGCCTCGCAAACATAAGTCCAGCCTTTCAAGAGTATCTTCTCAAAGACAAGCGAAAAGTAATCTTTTCGCTTGTCTTGAGAAGATCTTCGAGCTAATGCTCGATCGCTAGAATCTTTGGAAGATGCTGAACTGAGAAGGCAAGAACAAGCAGAGCGTCAGGCTGCCTTTAGAGCATCTGAGACACCTTCTCAACGTCAGCAAAGGCGTCTTGAACAGACAGAGCGTCAGGCTGCTTTAAGAGCTTCCGAAACACCTTCTCAAAGTCAGGAAAGGCGTCTTGAACAGGCAGAGCGTCAAGCTACTTTAAGAGCTACTGAAACACCTGCTCAAAGTCAGCAAAGGCGTCTTGAACAGGCAGAGCGTCAAGCTACTTTAAGAGCTACTGAAACACCTGCTCAAAGTCAGCAAAGGCGTCTTGAACAGGCAGAGCGTCAATCTACTTTAAGAGCTACTGAAACACCTGCTCAAAGTCAGCAAAGGCGTCTTGAACAGGCAGAGCGTCAAGCTACTTTAAGAGCTACTGAAACACCTGATCAAAGTCAGCAACGGCGTCTTGAACAGGCAGAGCGTCAATCTACTTTAAGAGCTACTGAAACACCTGCTCAAAGTCAGCAAAGGCTATTCCAACAAGTGGAACGTCAGGCCGCCTTAAGAGCCACGGAAACACCTGATGAAACTCAACACACGCTCATTGAGCAAGCTGAACGTCAATCTACTATAAGGGCATCTGAAACACCAGAACAGACACAGGCGCGAAGAGATGCAAATGCACAGCTCCAAGCTGAACGTCGACAAAATTTTCAAAGAAACACTTGGTCGGTTTTTAATGACGCAGCACAATTATGAAATCACAGGTTAATTGTTAACGGCCTGATGGACAAGGCGTGTCGATTTTGCAGCGCTTTAAAACGGAAAGATGAGACCGCAGGCATGTGCTGTTCCAATGGCAAAGTGTCTCTTCCGTTACTTGGGGAACCAGAAGAACCTTTGAAAACTCTCTTTTTATATGATGATAATGAGTCACGGTGCTTTTTAAACAGGATCCGGAAATATAACTAATGCTTTCAAATGACGTCCTTCGGAGTTGACCGGGAAATAATAATGCCGGGATTTTCGCCTACATTTACGGTGCAAGGGCAAATTTATCATAGAATAGGTTCACTTTTTTCCAGCTGAAAACGAACAGCATAAATTTTTACAAGTATATTTTATGGGTGATGAAGAAATTGAGGTAGACCGTCGCTGCCAATTTATCCAGGGAGTTGAGAGGGACACAGTGTTCAAAATTCAAAGATTCTTGCATGAACGTAACATTTTAGTCAAAATATTTAAAACTGCTTTAGAAAACCTACCTGAAGAGGATTATAAAGTCGTCATTCACGCAGATCGGACCCCTCGAGGAGAGCATGAAAGGCGCTATAATGCACCTTTGATAAACAAAATAGCAGCCGTAATTAGTGGTGATCAATTTTCTTCACGAGACATTGTCTTGCAAGCACGTGATGATACGTTGCAACGGGTAGCCGATACACACAAGTTTTATGACGCTCTACAATACCCATTGATTTATTGCAAAGGACAAGAAGATTATCATTTTCAAATTCCACTCATTAACCCGGTCACAAAGGAGCCTACTCCGAACAAAAAAGTATCATGTATGGATTTTTATGCGTATCATATCATGTTGCGAGAAAATGATTTTAACCTCTTAGCCCGGTGTAGACAATTATTTCATCAATTTTTGGTAGACATGTATTTGAAGGTAGAAAGTGTACGTCTCCGTTATATATCTTTAAATCAAAAAAAGCTGCGCGTTGAGAATTATATACATTTACAAGATGCAGTTTCTAGCGTCGCCAATGTAAACCCCAGAGATTTAGGTAAAATGGTAATTCTGCCCTCATCATTCGTTAACAGACCCCGCTACCTACATGAGTACACACAAGACGCATTCGCCTGTGTACGAACTTACGGAAGACCTGATCTTTTTGTTACTTTTAATTGCAATCCCACATGGAAAGAAATAACCGAGGAGCTAATGCCGGGCCAAAAAAGTACTGACAGACACGATTTAGTTGCTAGAGTATTTAGATTAAAAGTACAAAAATTAATGTATGTAATTAACAAAGGGAAAATTTTCGGAGAGGTGCAGATCTTAATGTATTCAATTGAATGGCAAAAAAGAGGATTGCCGCATGCCCACATTCTAATATGGCTTAAAAAGAAGTTGCGGCCCAGCCAAATAGACGACATAATAAGCGCCGAGATTCCGGATCCTGAGCAAGATAAAGAATTGTATGATACCATCGTCCGAAATATGATTCACGGTCCATGTGGAGCACGAAATTCAATATCGCCATGTATGAAAGAAGGAAAATGTACAAAGAAATTCCCTAAATAGCTATTCAAAGAAACAGTGCACAATGACAATGGCTACCCTTTGTCATTATGCACTGTTTCTTTGAATAGCCTGCTTTTATACAGACGCAGAGCTCCCGAAGATGGTGACAGGAAAGTTACAATCAAATCTCGCTCTGGAGCGTTCGAAACCTTAAATAACAGCTGGATTGTCCCGTATTCGACCATTCTATGTAAAATTTTTAATGCCCACATTAATGTAGAAGCATGTAGCTCTGTCCGCTCAATCAAGTATATCTGTAAGTACATAAATAAAGGAAGCGACCAAGCAATATTTAATCTCAGGAGTGAAGGTGAGGCAAATCACGTTAATGAAGTACAGACCTTTCAAGCAGGGCGTTCTGTCAGCAGTAACGAGGCAGCGTGGCGTCTCCTTGGCTTCCCTTTACACGAAAGGCACCCAACAGTTACTCACCTTGCTGTGCACTTAGAAAATGGAGAGCGTGTATATTTCACCAAAAGAAATATCCAAGAAAGAATTGCTTCACCGCCAAAAACTACACTAACAGCCTTCTTTCAACTTTGTCAAATCGACCCCTTTGCAAAAACGTTGTTATATTCTGAAGTCCCCCGCTATTATACTTGGAAGTGGAACACATCTAGGAAGGAGTGGAAACGCCGTATTCAAGGCGCGCCTGTTGCAAATTGGTCCGGTGTAAAGTCATCAGATGCCCTTGGTCGTGTGTATACCGTCCATGTAACTAATTTTGAATGTTTCTGTTTACGATTGCTGCTGCACCATGTTCGGGGTCCTACAGGATATAAAGACCTTAAAACTCTCAACGGCCGGGAATCCGCAACTTATAGAGAAGCATGTGAAGCTCTACATCTTTTAGAAAACGATAATCACTGGGATGAAACCATGGAGGAAGCTGTGCAGTGCCAGTCACCAGCGAAAATTAGGGATCTTTATGCAACTCTCATATCATCTTGCGGGCTATCTAATGCACATGAATTGTGAAACAAATATAAAGAGTACATGGCGGAAGATATTTTGCGAAGGTTGCAGCAGACACACGCAAACATGACATACAATGAACACATTTATAATGAAGCACTTGGAAAAATTGAAGATAAAGTAATGGCAATGGTAGGCAAAAAATTAAGCGACTTTGGAATGATAAGCCCTCAGCGAACAACCGAAAATTAACTAAGTGATGAAATTATACGTGAAACAAACTACGATATACCAGCTTTGCAGCAGCAAGTAGCCGAATTTATACCCCGCTTGCTTCCCGAACAAAAACGAGTTTTTGACAAAGTATTAGGACAAATTGAATCTGGAAATGGTGCACTTTTCTTTTTAGATGCCCTTGGAGGAACTGGGAAGACATTTTGTTAAATTTATTTTTAATATTATTAGCGCAAGTACGGAAAGATAAAAACATTGCTGTGGCCGTAGCTTCCTCCAGTATAGCCGCCACGCTGCTAAGCGGGGGCCGCTCTGCACATTCTGTTTTAAAACTCCCTCTAAATCTATTCCAAGAAGAATCACCGATCTGCAACTTTAGCAAAAGTAATGCATAAGGTATAATGCTACGACAATGCAAACTTTTAGTGTGGGACGAAAGTACAATGTCGCATAAAAAAGCTGTAGAAACACTAAATCGAACGCTCCAGGATTTGCGCAGCAATACCGATGTAATGGGAGGAATGGTGGTTTTACTGGCTGGTGACTTTCGCCAAACTTTACCTGTCATTCAAAAGGGCACACCTGCAGATGAAATTAAAGCATGCCTCAAGTCGTCTATTTTATGGAACAAGGTGACAAAATTCAGTTTAACTACGAATATGAGAGTGCATTTGTATAATGATATCAATGCTGGAAACTATGCTGACACACTATTAAAAATTGGCGATGGGCGGTTGGAAACGGATGCTGAGGGCTGCGTTAAATTGACGAGAGATTTTTGTAGTTTAGTACAGAGTCATACCGAATTAATTGCGAGCGTTTATTCAGCGTTAACGAACAACATGCATAAAGACAAATGGTTATGTGAAAGCTATATATACAAATTAGCAATGAAGCATCCGGAATATTCACGTAAATGCGCGCAAAGCGACGAGTGTTCGAGTGTAGATTTTCTAGAAACTTAGTTCTTCGGTTTGAGACTAGATGGCGCTGTCGGTCGACTTAAGCGCGTTACAATACGTATTATGGGTGGTGCTGGTGTAACCATAACTCCTCCCTCCTCAACTGCAAAGTTATCGGCAAGATTTGGATTCCGGTGACTTTGCATACAATGTAAAAGCTTAAACTTATTTTTCCAAATTAAATTAAAACTAATATAACATATAGTAGTACAGTAGCTAAACTAACACTTTTCTTATTCACTAAGATTTCACTTTCACTTTCCACTATTTCACTTTTCAGTTTGTACGAGAGATATTTTAGTTCATCCAAATTAACACGATTTAAATTCACTGTTTTCTCCGCATTTGTGGGCTAGTCTATCAATTTGGGTAGAGTTAAAATAGGTGTCACCTTATATTGCAGTTTTCCTGAATAGTATCGTTTGCGGTGTAATTTAATATTGCCTAATTTTATCTCACAGTTTTCCACAGCCACACGTTTTTGTAAGCACTATTTCATTTTGTGTAAATAGGATCCGGTTAATAGGACCAATAGACCGTATTTTAACACTTTCCAGCTCTACTATTGATAGTTTACAAAGGCTTAGATTTGATGCGAAATTCATAAGTTGTTCTATGCATGTGTTTTCAGGATACTGCACGATATCAATTTCCTCACACAGGAACTGGTTTGCTGCTATCTCCTGACATGGGTCATTTAAGAGTAAGTATGTGTTATCTTTTACCATGAGGTAAGGATATTTGGGAAAAATAACAGTTGTTCTATTATAGGTGGGATCAAATATAGGTAAAGCATACACTTAAAAAAATGTATGTAATCAGTCAGAGGGATTTCCATAATGAACGTTGTTTTTCTTTTATATAGGCTTTTAAAATTAAGTATATTAGTTCTAAAATTATTGACAAACATGTTAAACATACTTAAAACATATGTGGAGTATATGCTGTTATCGTCTTTAGTAATTATATATTTTACAATTCTTTCTATACGTTTCATTCGTTCCTTTACAATTTTCATATTTTCCTAGAGATCCAGTACTATTTATAAGAGATTCAAGCATCTCCGAGATTATTGTTATTTTCTTATTAGTGTGCGTTTGCTGGGTCTTTAAATGAGATATGAGATTGTCGTATTTTACTGCCTCATTGTGGTCTAAGTTTTCTGTAAGCGCTTTGATAACAGAACCTAATGGATTAATAAGACCGCGCTTGAAACGTATCGAAGGTATGAGTTGTTTAAACTTTTCTACAGCTAAGTTACTTAAATAATTTACTTGTGTGTTCATATTTTGGAATTCATTTACGTATGGCTTATGGATGTCTACTAAACTGCTAAATTCTTTATATTTATTGATATTAAAATTTAAATCATCTTTATGCCACTAAAGTCTAACTGCTTAACTATAACCCACTCATCTACTTTCTTGTATGCTTGTCCTTGCTTTACGGGTAACATGCCTGGATTATGCTCAACCTTTAGAAGTTGAAGGCTTTGGGTCCGGATTATCAGATTCAGGTTCACAAAGATCGCCAACAACATGTGGAGGGCGTTTCACATTTTTGAGGTGCACTTTAGTTTTTCTTTTCCCTATCGTTACAGGTATTATGTTTCTTTCAATATCACCTTGCACTTTCGCCTTTTGATACCTAGGCTTATCCTTACTTTTCCTTATGTTAATATCTTTAATAAAAACCGTATCACCTTCTTTAAAATCGATTCCGGATTCCCCGCTTTTCTTTTTCCTAACCTTCTCTTAATCTGTATGGACTCTTTCAAAAATGTACCTATGAAAGTATTTGGTTGGTCTCGCGTGGTCTTTAATGAGTTGCTGTGTATATGCCTTTTCAAAATCTACGTCGAATATTTTACCAGAATCGGTATGACCAAATGCTACTTCATATGATGTTAATCCTGTCGTTGAATGAATAGTATGATTATATGCCATGACTAAATATGCCATGACAGATGCAGCGTCTTTGCATTTATGTTCATATTTTGCAAGTCTGATGAAATCTTTCAACAATGCCTGTCGAATTGGGGTTATTGGGAGTTGTGATATGAATTTCTATTTTATACATAGATAGGAGCTGATGCATAAGTTCGTTATTAAATTCAGTTCCTGGAGCAGATGATATTTTCTTAGGAATTTCGTTGCAATCTCTAAGGCCTGCCCTAATTTGCTAAAAGCATCCACAACGGCTAAATAATACTTCTTATCAATAGTAAATAAATCTATAAATAGTTCCTGAAAAGGCGCATCCTGAGTTGATGTGAGTTGTAGTACAGGTTTTATTGGTTTCCTATTGTACTTCATTAATCTGCAAGGTTCACAAGCATTTACAACGGCAGCTACAGTACCTTGCATTTTCCCAATAATAGTTTCTGCGTATTCTTATCATAGTTTCTTTCACGCCGCGATGACATGTTTTTCCTTCATAGTGCTTGAGAATCACAGCTTTATGTTCTTTTCCATCCTCCACATATATTACGCGTTGTGTACATTCAAAGAATTGTACTGCATCCTTCTTAAATAGTTCTATAATAACTTTCGTAAATAATTTCCTATGCTCAGCGTTCTCGAATTAAATATAATAATAATAATAACAGCATGCCTCTCGAAAATCGACCGCAACTTCCCCGCATACCCCTAAGCAAGCGAAATCGGGCTGTCGTGAGGGCTCTTAACGCAATGCTGTTAACCTATTTGGAAGCCAGCTGGGACCTTTGCGAGACGGACTCAGTTCTTTTTGGCGCCGCAGTGGCAGCTTGCCGTATTATTGGCGCCAAACTTCCCATGGCTGGATGCGCTACTAAACAAAGTAGCGCCATCCCAGCCTGGAGAAAAAGAATTGAGGACCGTATCGCAAAGGCAAGGGCCCTTATCGGCAGACTGATAAGCTTCAGGTCGGGTAATAATAGACCGAGGGTTGTGCGCACCGTTAGAATGGCGTTTGCTGGGACAAATATCAGTTTGTCCCAGCCGGATATCACGCAGAAACTAATGGAGCGCATAGACGACCAGAAGCAAAAGATTGCTGCTTGAGGGAAGCGGATTCGCCGATTTACTGAGAGGTCAAGGCGGTTCAACCAGAATCGTCTCCTCCAGAGTGATTAGAAGAGGCTCTACAAATCATTGGAGCGACCAGAGGCATGTGGAGCCGGCCCAGGACCGGATCAGGCTAACACTGTCGCATTTTGGCGTGGCCTGTGGTCAGAGCCCGTTGACCACAGCGAGGGCCCTTGGATGGAAGTTGTGGCGAGTCAGTGTGCGAGTATTACGCCCATGAACCCCGTCACCATAACGCCGAATGACGTATCTGAGGCGGTCCGTAGAGCCCCGAACTGGAAAAGTCCGGGACTTGACGGACTGCATCACTACTGGCTGAAGGGGTTCATGGTATGTCACGCTGTGCTCGCCCGTCAGTTTCAAGAGGCTCTCAACTAGAAGTCGCTCCCTAGCCTCTTCACTACTGGGATCACTCATTTGGTTCCTAAAGACCAGGTTACCACAGACTCAAGCAAATACCGCCCCATTACGTGTCTACCCACCATATATAAGACACTGACATCCATTTTGAGCGCGAGAATCACTCGTCACCTGGAGCTAAATCAGGTTATGTCACGCGCTCAAAATGGATGTCGGGTGGTGGTCGTGGAAATAAGGAACCACTCCTCATTGACGCGGTCATTGGCAAAGTGGTGAAACGCAACCGTCGGAACTTCTCCGCCGCATGGATAGACTACAGAAAGGCATTCGACTCGGTGCCCCATACATGGCTAAAGAGAGTCCTCGAGCTGTACAAGATAGACTGTACAGTGAGAGACTTCTTCGAGCAGTGTATGGGGCAGTGGAGTACGATCCTTTGTCATCTAGGAATGCTAAAAATCACTTGTGAATTTAGCAAGAGAGACCGTATGGAAGGAGAAGGAGCTCCACGGGAGGTACTACAGGGCTCTACATGAGCCCTTCGTAGATACAGTCGCCTCCCTCAACAGGCTCGGTTCGGTGACCTCTTCGGGGAAACCGAGGGTTTTGTCTGTGCAATACAGGATCAGGTTATTAAGACCAACAACTATCGGAGATACATCCTAAAGGATGGCACTGTCGACGTCTGTCGAGCTTGTCGCCATCCCGGTGAGTCACTTAGGCATGTCATCTCCGGTTGTTCGGCGCTTTCTAACTCTGAGTACTTGCACAGGCACAACCTAGTAGCCAGAATTCTACACCAGGAGCTCGCTCTGAAATACGGTCTCGTGGACCGAAAATTGCCATATTACAAGTACTTGCCGGAAGCCGTGCTTGAAAATGACCGCGCCAGGTTCTACTGGGACCGGGCCATCATCACAGACAGAACTATTCTTGCGAATAAGCCTGATATTGTGCTGATGGACCGGGCACAGTCAAGGATATTTTTGGTCGACATTACTATTCCGTATGACGAGAACCTCGTGAAAGCCGAAACAGATAAACGAACAAAATATCTGGACCTGGCTCACGAGGTGACCGACATGTGGGGTGGTATGCCGTCCGAAATTATTCCTGTAGTCGTCTCTGCGAATGGGCTAATCCCAGTCAGCCTCACGGGTCATCTGAGGCGACTGGGACTCCGTGACGGACCGCTCCGGGCTCAAATGCAGAAGGCGGTGCTCCTTGATACCGCCCGCATCGTCCGGTGAATGACATGTGAGGTGGTATGCCGTCCGAAATTATTCCTGTAGTCGTCTCTGCGAATGGGCTAATTCCAGTCAGCCTCACGGGTCATCTGAGGCGACTGGGACTCCGTGACGGACCGCTCCGGGCTCAAATGCAGAAGGCGGTGCTCCTTGATACCGCCCGCATCGTCCGCCGGTTTCTTTGCCTTTCCCCCTAACCCTCGGCCGTTTGGTCTCCCCCTGCCGAGGGCTTCCATCTGGTTGGATCTTATTTATTTATGTAGTTTTTGTATTTATTTTTTATTGATATTTATGTATATTTATCTTTTTATTTTAATTTATAATTATATATTTATAGAACCCAAGCAGGTGAGAAAATTATATAGATACCCCAATAATAATAACCCACCTACGGGATCACCTTGTCGTGGTGGGGGGGCTTAAGGGAAAGGCATGTACTCAACTGCAGTCTGAACAACTATACTCTGTAACAATAACAAGGCAGGGTAATCTCTTTGCTTATTAATATTTAATGTAACCTTTCCCAACCTTTCCCAACTAACGATCCCAAACCAGGTTTAAAAAAATGAGTGCACAGCGTATACTACGGCCCCCAGTGCCCGGAAGATTCAGTAACCATGTCGACTCTGGCGGAAGTTGAGATGGTACTGTATCTTGGGGCGCATACAATCTCCGAGCGAGGAAGATTTCCCGTCAAACGACTCAAATGAGATCCACGAACACCGATACCCTTAGTGATAGTGATAGTTTATATTCCCCCGGAAACAATAGACAAAAATCAATACCAAACATTTCACACCAGTCTTTATCTTCTTCATTATCATCAAGTAGCCAATTGCTGAAGGATGATGCACAGCAAATAACTCCTGTTATAGAAACTGTGCCCACCATCAGTAACCGTAACACGCGTAAAAAATGGACTTCTGAAATGAATGAAATTATATTGCGTACTTACCTATATTTAACAATGATGGATACTGACACTAAAGGTTATTTACAACCATTACACATGAAATTTATAGAACGATTCCCAGATATGCAAGTTACTCGACAAAGAATAGGAGATCAGCGAAGAGCAATAATGAATAACAAACTTTTGCCCCAAGAAATAGTAAATCAAATTTATAATGAAGTGCAATCAAACTTACAGACTACATTTGCCCAATCAATCTCTGTTACACAAAATAATCAACACACTAATACCCACCCTTTACAAACACAATAACTCATGAAATGGAAAGACGAATATAATGAAGCTATAATAAGAATTTACTACAAAATAACTCAATGTGAGAAAAATAAAATAGCATATAGGAAACTCTTACACCAAGAGTTTATAAATCAATTCCCCCATTTAAGTCATTTGACAGAGCAACGCATAGCTGACCAAAGAAGATTAATTCTAGATAAGAAATATTTAAGTGTTGACCGCTTAGAATTAATTAAGAATGACTTGCAAGAACAGCATAACGATATACAAGCCAATGACAACTTAATACTTCAGTAAGCATCACAGACAACGAAGGACCAGATACTGAAAGTTTAAATTTAAATGCTGAAAACCACACAACAAATGAAAATGAAAATGAAAATTTACATAGGGAAAAGATAATTGCCATAGATGAAATGTTTGCTAAAGCTTTAGAATATTTTGCTAATACAAACCCAACAGAAAGACCATTTATACCAAAGCAGATGTTATCCAAAAAAGTGAGTAAAATAGTCGCCTATGTAAATAATATTTTATTGCCACAACACATCAACAGCGAAATTGAATTTAAAACATTTCGAAATTTAGTATACTGTGCAGCATGGACTTCAGCTAATCTCAACGGAGCTAAAATTTAAATAGCTGTACAAGTTGATAATCCGTTAGGACTTGAGAAACAAAAGAAATATAATAAGCCAAAGTGGGAACAAAGATTAGAAAACAAAGTAAGTGAATTAAGAGCAAAAATTGCAAGGCTAACACAATATATTAATGGAAACCGAGGTCAAAAATTAATCAAACACGTAAATGCTAACCTTGAACAGCATAAAATTCATTCTGTCCACGAAGAACTTAACAACAAACACGAACATTTTTTAGACACACTTAAACAAAAACTTAAACTTACTAGTAGTCGGTTAAAAAGATATAGAGCATGCTCTCTACGAAAAACTCAAAACATTCTATTTTGCTCAAATGAAAAACTTTTCTAGCGTAATATAAAAAATCCTATTAAAAATAAAATCAGCAATTTGAAATGCTCCGAAAATAATATCTTACCATCACCGAGAGAATTACAATGTTACTGGTCTACAATATGGAAGGAACCTAAAGATTATAATACAGAAGCGGATTGGATCAAAAATCAAATAGACATATCACAGATTAAAGCCATGCAATTTCAACACATCAAGATAGACACTTTCCATAAAGTAATTAAAAAACTACATAATTGGAAAACACCTGGATCAGATAATATACATAACTATTGGTATAAAAAGTTTACAACTATCCACCCGATTCTGTTTAATTTTGTTAATAAATTCATACAAAGCCCGCATACCTTGTCGCAATATATTAATTCAGGAATAACGTATATGATACCAAAAGACCCTAGCAATCTTGACAATCCTGCAAAATATAGGCCTATCACATGTTTACAAACATTGCTGTACCAAATAATTACATCTTGCTTAACCGACAACAATTTATGAAAACATAGAAGTCTAATAACATGTAATTGTCAGAATGTGGAACAAAAAGGTTGCATAACGAAATTATAGTCCGGGTTGCTAAAGAACTGCTCACAATAGATGCAGTAGTATAAAAGCGACTTCACAATCATTAAAAGAAAAGATTTATTAGCTCATAAACTTAGTTTTAAACATATATTCAATTGCAAAAAGCAGTTTTACTTAATACTTGTAGAATAGTTAGAAAATTTATCTCTACAGAAAACTACCCATAATCAAACAAGTTCATGGTACCCACTCGGCTTTGTCCCGTGGTAATAATCATTAATCCAGTTTTGTTATAAATAAAAAATAATAAATTAATAATAATAATAAACTTTATTTCAGATCAAGTCCATAGATTGGTTAGTAACATAACATTATTATAGATCTATTGTTAGTTAAATTGCTTAAAATTCTAAGAAAAGAAACAAAAAAGTCATAAATTTTAACAACAATATCAATAATTATTAAAACTTACTTACATATAAAAAAAATACATTTTATTATAATATAGTATCGACTCTTAAATTTTATATATTCCTTTAAAAATTGTTTTATTAATTCTTTGTTTTCTATTGGGAGAAATACCTCTAGTACTTTTTGTTTTGCTCTAGATACATTTCTGACTTGTAATTTATTTTGGAACCAAGAAAATACTAGGATCTGATTTGGTTTGGTATCTATTGCCTCGCTCAAAATTGGGATTGCTGTTGACTCAGGTTCAATATTTGGGTGTATCGTGTCTGTTCTACTACTGTTACTTACAGATGGTACAGGGTAATTTTTTTCAAACAATTTTATATGTTCCGTCACACTCGAGTCTGAGTCTGAAATTATCACTGTCTCTGGTTGAGGGATAGGTCTGTATTTTTCAAGTTCTTTCAGTTGGCGTATTACTTTTTGTATGTCATCGTCATCCACATTAACATCCATTGATGCGTCGTCTAAAGCATTAAGTTTTATGCGAGACAAGGCATCAGCATTGGTATTTTGTTTGCCGTTTTTATAGACTATTGTGAAATCATATTGTTGAAGACGCAAAAGCCAGCGTGTTAGTTTGCTGTTAGGCTCTTTAAGAGAATAGAGCCAAGCAAGGGCTCTATGGTCTATATAAATTTGAAACTTCTGTCCGTACAAGTAGGGCCTAAAATGCTTTACAGCCCAAATGATGGCTAAAAGTTCCGGCTCTATTGTGCTGTATCGCGATTCGGTGTCACTAAGTGTGCGGCTGGCATATGCAATAGACTTATCTGACCCAATTGGTCCCTGTGACAGTACTGCACCAAGAGCTACATTTGAAGCGTCGATAGTTAATATGTACGGTTTAGTCGGATCCGGGTATTGTAGTAGTGGAACACTGGTCAATATTTCTTTACATTTATGAAAAGCATCTATATAATTTGGTCTACAATTATCTTATTCCTTTTCTTTAAACACGCCGTTAAGGGCTGCGTGATTTTTGCGAAGTCTTTTATAATTTTTCTATAATATCCAACCAGCCCAAGGAAACTTTTGATTTCGGTGGTTGTCTTAGGAAGAGGATAATTCTGTATTACATTAATTTTGTCATCGTTTGGTCACAGTCCGTCTTTAGTTATGGTGTGTCCAATATATAAAACTTCTTTTTGGAAAAATTCGGATTTGTCTAGTTGTATTTTCATGTTAGTCTTTCGAAATCGGTCAAAAACTGTACGGAGTTTCTCCATGTGTTCTTGTAGACTAGCAGAAAAGATAATAACGTCGTCAAGGTACACAAGGCAATGGATTCCTTGCAAATCTCTTAAGAAGTTATTCATAGCTCTTTGAAAGGTGGCGGGGGCTTTCTTTAACCCAAATAGCATCCTCAGGAACTCATAGTGTCCATTTTGGGTGCTGAAAGCAGTTTTCTGTCGGTCATCTTCATTAAGTTTAATTTGGTAACTGCCGCTGGCCAGGTCGAGCTTTGAAAAGTATGTGCTCTTACCCAGCTTATCGAAAAGGTCTGCGATATTTGGAAGGGGGTACTTATGATCAACTGTAATTTCATTTAGCCTTCTGTAATCTATGACCATTCTGTATTTAACTTCGCCCGAAGCATCAGCCTTTTTTGGAACAAGATGTAAGGGAGAATTCCATGGGGAGAAAGATTCCTGAATTACATTATCTAATAGAAGATTATCGACCTGCTTGTTAATATCTGTTACTTGTGCGAGGGCTTGTCTGTAAGGTTTGGTGAATGTAGGGTCTTCGTTTTTAGTCCGAATGAATTGTTTAACCTGATTACTAAAACTTAAAGGTATCTGTTCACAATAAAATATAACTTTGTATTCCTCACATAGTTTACGAATGTTATGTCTTTCCTCTTCATTCATATGGTTTAGTCGTAAATTGTTTAAATTTTCAAGCAATAACTGGTCCGTTTCTAGATCAGAGTGATCTGTAGAATTTACATACGATTTATCATCCATACATTCACAAATTTCAAAAGGTTTCTTAATAGATAGTTAGATAGATAGATAGTAGTATTTTGTATAATTGTAGTGGCACAGCCATTCTCACATTTTACCAATGCAGAAGGCATGCGCACTCCATTACAGAATCGGCTATAATTTAATATTCCTTCGCCATAGAACACGTTAGCAGGTAATTTTGCTCTAACTTCAGAACGAGGTGGAAGTATTACAACATATTCTAAGCTATTGTGTATTATAGGTATTCTAGAAGAATTTGTGCTAAGTACTTGTTTCTTTAAATCTATTACAGCTTCCAACTGCTTTAATAAATCATTCCCAATTAACCCATCATAACGTGAATCGACATTATAAAGATAAAATTTATGTTCGTCATTACTTTGAAATATAGAAAATAGTGGAATTTTAATTACCTGATTGTGTTTGCTAGATGCATAAGTGCTCATAACTTCAAAGGGTTCATTTGTTATATAATTACGGTAGTATTGATATGCTTAATCGGGACTTATAAAAGAACGGGTGCTTCCTGTGTCTATCATAAAATTAGCATCTATTTCCGGTATATATAGGGTCATTTTTAATTTACTAAAGACTTTTTGGGAATATAATGGTGGCATAATTACAAACGATTTTAACGAGATCACTCTTTACAGAATGTAATACATTTACATAAAAGCTACTTTTAAGTTTTTGTTGTCATGTCTGACTCCTTTTAAGTCTGTATTTTGTAGTACCTAAACAATTTTAGAATACATAGTTTTATTTTACACTTGATATCAGTATCAGTATCAGTATACATAATTAGATAGGCAAATAACATTAAAAAAATCACAAATATTAAAATGAGCAATAGGTAATTATAAAGTAACCTCTTCGACGCGTCGCCGCGCCGGTCGACGCTCGCGCTCAGCTGATGTGTCGCGAGTGCCTACTGCCCACAGAGTACTTTTTTATACTGCCTACTAAACTATTCACCACTGTGCCTATGGTACCAGGGCGCCACTCCAAATGACAAATTTACATTGACTTTTCATATACTCCTTTTTTTGCATAAAGCAATTTGATTGACTATTTGATTATTTTATTAATTTGTTTACGAATTTATAGACATTTTTAATAAACAGTTAGGTAGTTTGTTACGATCACTGCCCAAGGCCAAGCCAAAGGTATACATCGACGTCGATACAGGCGTCATCAAAGGCGCCGCCTGCCCTTTTCGGTTCGCAGCACGTGCAAATTAAATGTCGAGTATTATTCCCTATTTTTTTATTTATTAAATGCAAGTTGTATTTAAAAAATGGATGCGGGTTACAAATATTACAATAAAATAGTTATAATGATTAAATACAGATATTAACACACATTTTACAACAGTAATTGAATAAAAATATTTAGGTAAAAAGGGTTCAATAAAAATATTAAAATACAAATTTATACATTAGAATTAGAGGTACTCGTCCGCGGATGGCGGTGAGTATCGCGCACATAGCGTTCAAAATAATCACCTCCACATTCTATGAATAGGTGACACCTAAAAGTTAACTGTTCACCGACACGAGATAAAAGTTGAGTTCATTTTGATTTCATCGAATACCCAAATTACGTACGGCTATGTAATAGACGTATGGCTAAACTGTAACATTTTACTACGAATCTGATATTGGTCATAGAAGTTTACTTCTTCTAGAACTATACTTAGTGCTTCTTCTAGTGTACTGGGTATTTTCAACCTAACAATGCGCACCATATTTTCGGATTAATTATACAAGAAAACCTGCAGAGCGGTGTTATTATAAATAATAGTTTTACTTATTTTTAAGTTTTTGTCACCAATTTGATTTACCTTCGATAATAGCACTGATTTAACGGATTGTATACGACCACAAAAATCTATATAATTTTCATTTTGGTGTTTCTTTAAAGTTTCTAATTCAATGGCTAAACATTCCTCGCTACGTGGGTCACTGAAGTGAGTTAAAAACAATTCCTTGAATTCGGCTCACGTCTCTATATCTTGCCGTTCACTGATAAGCAACGCAGCCTCGCCCGTAAGACGACTAGTAATGATTTGCATTATATATTCATTTTGCACATCGGATGATTTAAAGTTACTTATTATATATTCACATTCACGCAAAAATAAATTTAAATGGCGTTTATCGCCGCTAAATGTTGGTATTATTTTAGTTAATTCATTAAGGATAAGTTTAATTTTCGACATTTTTAATTATTTATTCACTGGTTCTACACCAAAATAAAAAATAAAATAAAATATTTATTATAACTCTACCAGTTCCACAAATGTTGTATGGAAAATTCGAGTATAAGTACTAATCTATTAGGTATGTATTAACGTGTCGAGTAATCTTTAAATTAACAAACACATGTAGACACAAATGTATAATATTTAATATAATATACTCTATAACTTTATTGAGTAATATGGGACTTAATATTATGGACGTATTACAATTAATTTAATTTTATTTTTATTTAAGTAATAGTTATTTATGGCACTTAGTACTTTACAAAATTTACGTAAGATTAGTATTTGAAACCCAAATAACAGTCAAAATGGAAAATGTCTAATTCCAAGTTTACTAAGGGATATGAAGGAGGTGAAGAGTCGTACTCACCAGCCCGCAGTGCCCATCAACGGCTCCTTATTCTCGACGAATTTTTTTTGGTTCGCTGGATCACCACGCTGTATGGATCGTCCGCAGATGCGTGAAAATGGGTAAAATTGTTTACGCGATATTCACGAACGGTGGCACAGCTTTTCCGGTGATCTTACCGGCTGCGCCAGTCAAGTTGCAGGAGCTGCCGAGAGCTTTTTTTAAACTAATTAAAACTACGTGTTCACAGAGAGAGATGTGAATTTATTCTTACCATTATATTTTACAATTTTTAATCCTATGCTTACAGTCTACTTAAATTACTACATACTCAGCGTTTATGTATTTATGCTGATAGACGCTTTATACGTATCATGGGTGGTGCTGGTGTAACCATAACTAGGTATTCAAATGTTTCATCACAGGCCGGATTTGTATGTTCCGTCATAATAAGTTATGGTCTCTTATTCAATAATAAGGTTGTGGCGAAAGCGAACATACCGAAGCTTAAATCACGCTATCAACATTCCGAATCATAAACAGCATATATAGAACATCTCCGAACTATCACACGGAGCGTTGGCCGCTCCCTGGGCAGAAAAGCTTGCCCGGCGGGAGATCTCCCCTTTTCCTTCTACGGCCACAGTGGTGACGCCGACGTGATCTGAACACACAACTAACAACCTTCGGAAGCTACAACTTCAAGCCTTCGGTATTATCCTCAAGAACTCCTACCATTCACTATTGAGAATCTTCTTCTGCAGTCTTCAGTTCCTGCAAGCCAGTCCAACTTGTCTTCCTCTCGACTCACCGCAGATTTATAAGGCAGACTTCTGGCACTTGCTCCGGCACATCGTTCTCACCGGCATCACTTGCCAGTGCGTAGTACGGCATGCATTACACATCGACATATCACTCGCAGTGTCACTTGCCCTTACGCACACAGCATGCATTCCCCACCGTCTGGAGCATGGTCTGAGCAGGGGGGTGATGGGCGGCGCTGTCGTCGCGCCGCATTCGAAACATACCGAAGCCTTAATCACGCTATCAACATTCCGAATCATAAACAGCATATATAGAACATCTCCGAACTATCACACGGAGTATTAGCCGCTCCCCGGGCAGAACATCTTGCCCGGCGGGAGATCTCCCCTTTTCCTTTCACGGCTACAAGGTAATATAGGTTCCTGTGTATTTCTTCGATCTAGCCCTTGGCATAAAATTTTATATGAATTGTACCGCTATGTCTGGTTGTATAGACCAGCAATCTCTCAATGATGGCAAGATATGATATATTCAAATTCATACCAAGTAATGCTTCCATTTCTTCGATTTATCAAAATATCAAAGTACCGGCTTCCGTTTACGGGCAGATTTGCACTTTACCGAATCAAATTGTATGTCGTGAAAAATATTCGGTGTGCTGAAATTAAATTATTCTGAATTTCATAGGGATGCTCATAGTTTCATGTGTGAAGTAAAGTAGAACGGACAAACAAGGGTTAGGTTAGTACTTATGTTTTGTTGTAGTAGCTGAATGCTTAGTCTATGTTTGTTGTACAACCCTAAACAAAAGGAAAAGGATATGATGTAACACTTTTGTTTATGGTTGTGGCCGTAGATGTGTACTAGCTTTAAGATTAATTACATTTCTTTAATATATTTTCACTATTTATAGTAAGAATTAAATGGGCATCATAAATAGAATTTTTGCTTTGAATTTTTTTATTCGTTAGCGATATTATTTTATAAAAAAATATTTACAAAAAAGGAGAACTTTTCAAATTTTAAACGGTTTTGACAGTAAAGCGAGGAATACATTATCATAGAAAAAATTATTTTGTCTATGCACAATCAATGTGGCGGCTGAAGTATCCAGTGAGCGTCAAGTTATGGCGTTTTGTGTTAGACGTTCGTAAATAGTTTTTGATGTTATAACTAAATGTCAGTGTAATTTTGACTTAAATTGAATATGAGTAGATATTACGATTACGGTAATGCGATATCATGGTAAGTTCAATTTGTTTAAAGTCTACGACATCCATATTGTTGAAATTTGTGTACGTTTTTGGAAAATATGAATTTGTGGTAATTTTGAAACTGCACATTATAATCGCATAGCCATTTATAACTATGTATCCTAAAATATATACCGGTAAATCTAAACAACAACAGATGGCCTCTACTGAACTGAATGTTGGCACTTTACATCAGCATGGTCTTATGCAGTACACTACTCGCGAAGTTCCTCGCCCGAAGTATTCCCCGAGGTCAGCTGAGATACGAGGAGCCTCTGTACACACTCGCTCAACTTCGTGGGGAACTAGTCGCTCACATGCTAGGCGAGATGGAGGACGTACAAGTGGCAGCTGTGTTTGCTTTGTGCACTGTTGCGTATTTTAACTATGTACGTATATTGGAATGCAAAAAAAAATAATTTCCAGAGTCCCATATTATCCTTTCCCCCTGGAGCAACTCCAAAAGCAATAGTATTTGCTCTTGTGACCAATTCATTTTTGACTTAAGCAATTTGGATCGAATTTAAACGTTTTTAAATTAAACAGTACATTGTTAACTTCATAAGAAGTAAGCCGAGTAATGTACAGAGTCACTTCATGCTCTAACTTCAGTCCTTTGACTCTGGTAGAAAAAACCGACAATGATCGGATGTCACCTGAAGCAAGGCGAGATTGCCCAAAGTGAAGTGAAGTGTCCCTGTACACACTCGTCTTTGCCCAACTTAGTTCAACTTTGCGAGCAGTGTACTGCAGGCATTAAAATATGTTAAGCACTTTTTCACTTAAACTATGATTCGGACACGAAATTGCAAATTTTGATATCTATAATATTTTTATTTAAGGGGTGTGGTAATAGGACATATCTATGACATATTCCATCTCATTTCACTTCTATATTATTGTTATGTTATCCTCACCATTATAATAACTACTATATATATGTATATATATATATATATATATATATATCCCGTAACTTATTGTACGTCCACTATGGCCAATTTTGCATATAATGTGGTAAAAAATAAAAATATAAATTTCTTTGCAACTTTCCGCTAAACATATAAAATGATGTGTCTTACCTGGATTGAAGCGCACCTCCCGCCCTCCCTCAATTGCATACACTAACTCCGTCACCACTAGACCAAGCACCACTACTCTCAACACCACTATTCCAGGCAAGACACACCATCGACGATAATACGACACGTGTTTCGCCTCTACTTTATACTACTCTATATTACCTGAGGATGCCTCGTGTAGAGGCGAAACACGTGTCGTATTATCGTCGATGGTGTGTCTTGCCTGGAATAGTGGTGTTGAGAGTAGTGGTGCTTGGTCTAGTGGTGACGGAGTTAGTGTATGCAATTGAGGGAGGGCGGAAGGTGCGCTTCAATCCAGGTAAGACACATCATTTTATATGTTTAGCGGAAAGTTGCAAAGAAATTTATATTTTTATTTTTTATTATAATGGATTTCCGCAAAGTAACGCCTGATTCTGTCAATTATATAATGTGGTGTCAACCTGCTTACGACGTCCAGTATACGGATGTCAAATAGGATACTTAGCGCAATGTTCGCAAATTGTCATGCTGATCACAGAAATGTCAAAATCTAAAAAAAAATTGGTTGTCATTTTTCTTCCAATCTTGCTGTACTGAATATTAACGTAGTTCCGCTAATTTTCGTTGCAAAAATAATAGCGCTGCTGTCGATTTGTGAATACTTTCATTTATGGCCATATTTGACTTCCGCACAAAATTAGGAGATGCGACGTTGCCGTTCCGTCACCGTTGCCAAAGTGTTACTTGTATTTGGTGATATATGGTTATGACTGCCTCGTTGGTCTAGTGGTTGTAGTAGTGCGACTGCTGATCGTGAGGTCCTGGGTTCGGAACCCGGGTCGGGCCAACAAATTAATTATTGTGTTTTTCTGTCAAGAAATTCTCAGTAACTGCCCGGAGTCAGGAAGTTGGCGGTGTATCACCCCCGTGCCTCGGAAAGCACGTAAAGCCGTTGGTACTGCGCCTGATCTCTCTCCGGTCGTGTCGGTTTACCGTCCCATCGGATTATGAAAATGAGGGTATATAGAGTGCACCTGTGCTTGCGCATACACTTGGGCACTATAATTCTGTCCTGCGCCGATGGCTAGTCTCTGATGAGGCTAGCCGCCGTGACCGTAATTCGGTCTGCAGGACATTATTATATGGTTTATACTGCGCTTGGTACTAGTAATTTTACTTTTAAACTTGTTTTCTTAACCTTACATTTACCTACACATAATATACGTCGTCGGCTTATCGGTTTATTTCATGCTGCACTATATTTTAACATTTTACATTTGGTACTAATCTGCCTAAAGGAACTCTTGTTAGGTATTTCGTAAGCAACCCATAATTCTGTTTGAGTATAAGTTACCTTTTGATTGAATACAGGAAGATGGACTCAATTGTAGATATTGACAGGTTTCATAGAAGTTTGTTTTATTATATTGTGACTAATAACCTAATGGTCTGGCTAAGAAACTCATTTTAATATAAGGTTTTACTGCATTAACTTCCAATAGGTTGTTAATGTCTACAATAGACCGTGGCATATTGTTGCTGACATAACTCCGAAAATATAATTTATTTACTTGATTGTGTTGAGTTTTGGTGCTCTCACTGCATCTTAAGGATGAGTGTGACTATTGTACCTAATCTGTACGAAATTACTCTACTTAACTAGATTCATTTTTGTGAAAGGCTATTTTTGTTAAATTATGATATTATGTTTGGTTTTGCAGTTAGTTGAAATACAATTTAATTTTTCACACACGTTTTCTAAGCTATTTATCATTTCTAGAACGAAACATTTTTAAAAGACCAAAGTGACTATTTTACACCGCATGGCCTCCCTACACTAAAATACAAATAAAACAATAGCGAAAAATGTCATTAAAGCAATGATCATTAATGTGTGTCTTATACACAAGGAATTAAAATATAAATATATTCATGGTTATATGGACGTCAAATATCGTGCGGTATTAAACTTTACCGATAATCTGACGTCCATATATAGAAATATAACATAATTCAAAAATATGGAAGTCAAATATCATTCAGTATGAATGTTTTAGGATATTCGGACGTCCATATTATTATGTGTACACAGGTAGTAATTTAAAGTTAAAATTTTTTCGCACACAGTGCCCCAAAAACCGCTACAAACGGCAACATTTATCAAAAAAGGAATAAGAAAGGTTTTCTAAACGTTCTATCGTTTCTAGAATGGAGCATTTTATGAAACACCAAAGTGACTATTTCATACTGCATGGGCTCCCTACACTAAAATAAAAATAAAACAATAGCAAAAATGTCATTAAAGTAATGATAATTAATGTGTAAGACACACAAGAAATTAAAATATAAATATATTCATGGTTATATAGACGTCAAATATCGTGCGGTATGAAACTTTACTATCGGTAAAGTTTGATATCTGACGTTCACATATAGAAATATAACAAAATTCAAAAATATGGACGTCAAATATCATTCAATATGTATGTTTTAGGATATTCGGACGTCCATATTATTATATGTAGCTGTTGACAACAAATTGGAAAGTAAAATTATCTAATAGCACTAAGTACAGTATAAACCAACAAAAAATACCAAAATATACCTTGAGCACTAAATAAATAATCAACATAAATCAATAGTAAAATACAATAATCAACAACAACTTTGGACATCTGATATCGAAGAAGTGGATGTCAAATAAAACTCATTGTTTATATTTAAGACATTCTTACGTCCATATATGGGTAAATACTCTGTTCAATGTCCATGTCAAGTACATTAATCAACTTACACAAGTTTATTTACCTAAGTTACTAAATATAACCAAAGAAACTTAAATGCAAGCAAGCATAAGTGTGGAAAGTTCTCAATATAGGTCACAATATAGACGCCAATTAGAGCATGATATGCATGTTTTTAGTAATATAGCGTCCAATATTTATAACAACAAACACAAACAAATTGTATTACAACTAACTGCAAAACCAAACGTAATATCTTAAAATAATACTAATTTTTACGGAATTTATCGCGTATATTTAACTTTTTTACCCGACGTTTCGAGAGCTTTACAGCACCCATGGTCACGGGAAGGACTGAGATGTTCAACGTCCAGCTGTCATAGTTAACCGCGGTTACCATAGATTAAAATTTAACTTTTGTTCCGATCTACACAGTATGAACTTATGGTATCATGGAGTCTTGCAGTTGTATGCTTGGGTTGGGATTTAATTTTATTTATTATAGGATCCCAAGCAGATGGTAGCACCCAGCCATCTTCTCTATTGAAATTAGGATGTTTTTTGATTTCAATAGCCTCGCGAATCATCCTTGGAAGGAATCGGTGTTCTTTAGCGAGGATTTGTGGTCTATCAAATCTGATGTAGTGACGGGGGCGATCCTGTACATGTTCACAGACTGCAGACTTCCCGGAGCGTCGATTCTTCACATCAGCTATATGTTCTTTGACGCGGGTTTTAATTGATCTTTTAGTTTGTCCTATGTAGGAGAGACCACATTCACAATCAAGCTTGTACACTCCTGCATCTTGCAGAGGGACGTTACACTTGACTGATGGTAAAAACTGACCAATCTTCTTCGGCGGCTTGAAGTATGTTTTGATGGAAGCGCGCTTCAAGATGTAGCCAATCTTGTCAGTGACTCCTCTAACATACGGCAGTACAGCAGGTACACGCTCGACTGTGGCCGGCTTCACTCGTTCTCTGTGACGTAGGCGCGGGACCCGAAGCTTGTTGTCATGCAAAACTTGCTTGACATGTTGGAGCTCGGCAGCCAGGTGTTTACTGTCACAGATCCCTCGTGCTCTCTGAAACAAAGATTTACCCACGGTAGCTAACTGTGAAGGATGGTGGTGAGAATCACCGTTTAAATATCTATCTGTATGGGTCTTTTTTCTATACACAGTATGGCTCAAGGTGTTATCAGGATTCCGAATTACTAACACATCTAGAAAAGCTAAGGAATTGTTTGCCTCTAACTCCATTGTGAACTGAATTTTAGTATTTATAGAGTTAAGACGGTCTAAAAATGCAGTTACTTTATCTAAAGGTAGAATTGTGAAAGTGTCGTCTACGTACCGCTTGTAGAATCTTGGATTTATGGGAGAAGTAAGCAGGGCTTTCTCCTCAAAGTCTTCCATGAATATGTCGGCGACAATGGGAGATACAGGTGAGCCCATCGCCACACCATCTACTTGCTTGTAGAACTCCTCCTTCTAAAACTATGGTCAGTTTTGATGTGCAGTCATTGTTTACATGCTTACCTGTTGAAGACTGCATCTCAATTGTAACTAGAAGGCTGGAAGAAAACAACATGCTCGTAGAATATGCAGTATTACTCAGACACTGCCTTACATCTGGCTACCTATTGTGGAAGGAGGAGTTCTACAAGCAAGTAGATGGTGTGGCGATGGGCTCACCTGTATCTCCCATTGTCGCCGACATATTCATGGAAGACTTTGAGGAGAAAGCCCTGCTTACTTCTCCCATAAATCCAAGATTCTACAAGCGGTACGTAGACGACACTTTCACAATTCTACCTTTAGATAAAGTAACTGCATTTTTAGACCGTCTTAACTCTATAAATACTAAAATTCAGTTCACAATGGAGTTAGAGGCAAACAATTCCTTAGCTTTTCTAGATGTGTTAGTAATTCGGAATCCTGATAACACCTTGAGCCATACTGTGTATAGAAAAAAGACCCATACAGATAGATATTTAAACGGTGATTCTCACCACCATCCTTCACAGTTAGCTACCGTGGGTAAATCTTTGTTTCAGAGAGCACGAGGGATCTGTGACAGTAAACACCTGGCTGCCGAGCTCCAACATGTCAAGCAAGTTTTGCATGACAACAAACTTCGGGTCCCGCGCCTGCGTCACAGAGAACGAGTGAAGCCGGCCACAGTCGAGCGTGTACCTGCTGTACTGCCGTATGTTAGAGGAGTCACTGACAAGATTGGCTACATCTTGAAGCGCGCTTCCATCAAAACATACTTCAAGCCGCCGAAGAAGATTGCTCAGTTTTTACCATCAGTCAAGTGTAACGTCCCTCTGCAAGATGCAGGAGTGTACAAGCTTGATTGTGAATGTGGTCTCTCCTACATAGGACAAACTAAAAGATCAATTAAAACCCGCGTCAAAGAACATATAGCTGATGTGAAGAATCGACGCTCCGGGAAGTCTGCAGTCTGTGAACATGTACAGGATCGCCCCCGTCACTACATCAGATTTGATAGACCACAAATCCTCGCTAAAGAACACCGATTCCTTCCAAGGATGATTCGCGAGGCTATTGAAATCAAAAAACATCCTAATTTCAATAGAGAAGATGGCTGGGTGCTACCATCTGCTTGGGATCCTATAATAAATAAAATTAAATCCCAACCCAAGCATACAACTGCAAGACTCCATGATACCATAAGTTCATACTGTGTAGATCGGAACAAAAGTTAAATTTTAATCTATGGTAACCGCGGTTAACTATGACAGCTGGACGTTGAACATCTCAGTCCTTCCCGTGACCATGGGTGCTGTAAAGCTCTCGAAACGTCGGGTAAAAAAGTTAAATATACGCGATAAATTCCGTAAAAATTAGTATTATTTCAATGTGTAGTGTTCGCGTAAATATAAGAAATCATTATGTAATATCTTAATTTAACAAAAATAGCCTTTCACAAAAATGAATGAGAATCTAGTTAAGTAGAGAGTAATTTTGTACAGATTAGGTAAATAGTTTGCACTCATCCTTAAGATAGTGATCATAAGAAGTAAACTCGCAGTGAGAGCACGAAAACTCAATACAATCTTGTAAATAAATTAAGTTATTCATGTCAGCAACAATACGCCACGGTCTATTGTAGAAATTAACAACCCATTGGCAGTTAATGCAGTAAAACCTTATATTAAAATGAGTTTCTTCCCAAGGTCATATTAGGTTATTAGTCACAATATAAGAAAATGAACTTCTATTAAACCTGTCAATATCTACAATTAGTACTTATTTACAATAGTAAAATAAATAATAATATGGCCAATCTATAATATATCACGGTTGGGCAATCCTAAATATTTTTTCGTATTTAGTAAACGAATAACTCTTGGTAAATTAAATTAATCATGATATCTATCTGTTTTTTGTCGCCGGAGACAAAAATGATATTGCTTATTTTTCGTAACTGCACATTCTGTGGATTTACTTAAGTGACTAAAATTAAATCTAATCTGAACCAGAATCATAAAAACTGCATTATTCATGCTAAACGAATCTAATAAAGATCTGTTATTTTTGTCTCCAGCGGAAAAAACAGATTATAGGAATCTATCAAATACCTACATAAACAAAATATCACCTATAAATAAAATATTACAAAGCGGAATAACTAATAAGAGTGGCAACGTCGCACCATACAAAGGAATTGCGTTAAGCAGGAGAATGAATTAAAAACTATGTATATTACGGGGATTCTGGATAATTTGTAATATGGAAGGGAGTCCTGATTGGTTTCCCTCCGTGTCTGGCAGTATACAAATATTTGTATATCGACATTTGGTAAATTTTCAAAGAAATGAGTTAAACACTATCTTTGAAATTGTTTAATGGACCAATATTCACAGTCATAATGTATAAAAATTGCCTACAAGTGGTGGACGCTACAATAATGCGAAATGAAAGGATGTAGAATCAATATTGTGATATATATATATATATATATTTCTAACCGTCTATATAATATAGCAATGTAAAATCTACAAGTGATTTTGAGAGGGAAAGTGATCATATATGTATGTATAAGGAAGAGAATGATGTGAAGAAAAAAATCTTTATTTAAATAAACTGTTAAGTATTCCTTGTGAATAGGTGTTTAAAAGAAGGGGTAGGTGTGTAGGGTAATGGGATTAAATATCTGAGGGCCTAGTCGCACCTTAACCTGATTAGATAGTTTTAACAAAGTTTTAGAAGTCATAGTTATTTTAATTATTATTCATATTACTTCTACTTATTTTTTCCAAAAGCAAGCAGCTTTTTATAAACTTTATTCATTTATATTATATTCTTTATAAAATTTATTCATAGTTACTAAAGCACCTGCTTTTACTGGACCTATATTGTCATAATTGTCTTGGTTTTTATAAAATCCTTTTGTAAAGATAACAACGATTTTGGTAATTGAAAATAGAAATATTGATGATTTTACAATATTATCAATGTTTAAACATAAACTTTAAGTGATATATGCACTTTTATTTTATTTAAAAAAATGGCACACTTAAGGTAAACTACTTATTAATTTTCCTTTTATACATTCAATTATCTCTTTTTGCATTTTGAATATTAATATTATATTATATATAACAATATAAAAGCTACCCAAGCTTTTATATTGTTATCAATATTAAACACTGGTTGATTAGGCATGTTGATCTAAAATTTATTAAACGAAAAATCAATTATCTAGAGTAAAATAATTGATTTCTTAGATGAATCGATCCAAAAACCTCTCGAATCGAACTGATTCATCTGTTTTAAGAACTAGCGATAAAGTTCTTATATAGACACTGCTGGCCAAGGCCGGATGCTATATAGACGTGTCGCTATTTTTGCCGCAGTATTTAAGTTAAGATTGTTTAATGTATTTCTATAATTTTATTTTTAAATTCATTATTTCATAAATATTTTTATTTCGTCAAATATTCTTGTTTCGTGTAAATATTAAATAATAGTGAAAAAAAATATTGATGGAATTATCAAACATTTACTTATGTCACCGTTACAGATATCTATAAAATAATTTACTGTGTTTTATCTAATCAAGCTTATGGCCTATTGAAATCTGGAAAAAAATAACTAAACTAATAAAATAAACTAAATTGACTTGTTGTAGTTTTTACGATTCGCCAATTAAGGCAGGTCTGAAACCATACAGCCTAGTGTGATGTGAATTTTAACAGAGATCGCTACATATATGTTATCAACTAAGGTAGAATGCTCTACAGCCTGTAATTATACATAAAACACAAAGTATATGTATATGTATGTATATGTAACTAGCTTGCCAGGCAGACGTTGTTCTGCCCTTTTTGACGATCCTTTGTCATGTCCTATTAAAAATCCTTAAATTAGCAAAAAAATTGTGGGTTACTCATGGGCAAAAAAACTATCCTATCTCTCAAGTTGGACCAAACTGCACGCGGAGTGCAAATTTGATTAAAATCGGTTAAGTAGTTTAGGAGTCCATTGCGAACAAACAATGTGACACTTAATTTATATATTAAGATTATAAAATATGTATATGTAATTTAAAAGTTCAATTTAAGAAAAAATCGCAAATTCTGGAAACTTAATGTTTGAAAATGTCGCAATTAATCAAAAATCTATTTTTTAATCCTCGATTTAATCGACTAAGAGTGATATGCCTATGGTTGATAAGGCAAAATACTGTTACATCATTTTGTGTTTTGTTTTGTTGCCATATTTGTTAATAGAATTAGTTACAAGTGACAAAACGTGTAAAAAATCTTTTTAATTAAAAAAATTGTACATTTCAGCTATATTATTATTAGTACTTTCTGTATATATTAGGACTAAGCTAACAAAAATAAGATCTATCCTCATATAAGTTTGAAACATAAAATCAATTGTAGATTTTGTGTAGTTGAGCCTCCCAAATGTTTTATTTAAAGTTCAAAATTTAGCTGTAATTATTGCTTTCATTTCTCTACTTTGATGGAATGTAAATTAACTATAATCATTTAAGGGTGGGTGTGACTAACTCCCTATAATTCAGAAATGAATAGTTCAATTATTTTTTAAGCTTTATGGAATTCAATTCACTGGATTATTGCAACTTAAACGTTTAAAGAATAGAATTTGTAGATAAATTAATAACTTAGTTACATTGTCATTGTTGCTATTGACTAAAAGAAAATGTAAAATAATACCTAGATTAAAAATTAATATAATAAAATAATAATGTTGTTTTTAAACACATATTTAAAACTAGCCGCTTTTTCATTTTGATAAAAGAGTACATATGCCAAATTTCAGGTTAATTGGGCATATAGTTTTGAAGATCTTGTGATGAGTAGTGACTCAGTGGTATTATACATGCATATATATATACAGGCTTTTACTAGTTATTCAAGCTATTCCTGTTAGGAGGTTGTTACTGATGAATTAGACCATAAAGTCCCTAAGCAGATGTGAACCATTTATGAGAAAAAAATATAGTGCATTGGGGTAAGACCGTAAAATTCAAATTTTCAGTGAATTATGCAATATTTTTGAAAGCTAGCAATATGGTACAAGACTCCATTTTATTCTGCCCCGACCCCAAGTTTCAGCCAGTCGCTCCGAAAAGTAGGGCGTGTGCTGCGGCAGTATTTTATAAAACAAGGTAATTTTGGAATTTTTTCGTCTATCCGGTCTTTCCCTATCACTTTTATTTGCGATTTTTAGCGACGTCCGGTCTTCCCCTTGATGGCCAATTCTTCATCATGCATATAAAAAATTATGCCTTGTCTTCGCACACGTTTTAAGCAGAAACTGTTGAGTTTTGAAAAGTAAAAGCTTCTTATAGCTAAATTACGTGTAACCATTAACGATTTGCGCCATGTTTCAGAAATCTGACGTATATCGATGTCGAGAAAATAAATTTTTTGCCAGACTCTTTTAACTAGTCGAAAATCCGTCCGGTATTGCCCCAATTCACCTTATATACTTTCGTTTTTTTTATCGAGGTAAGGCGTTTTAATAATTAACCAAAAATATTGCCTGTAATCAAATGTTTAGTTTTTTCTCAACGAAAAGACATGGCAAGCATTCATTATCAACACGAAAACTAGAACTCTCTGTCTTTATTAGAAAATACCAGACTGAAACATCATAAATTTTAATTAAAGCTTACCAAACGAATTACAAATAACAAAAAAACACTGAAAAATTGGGCATGCAGAATATTTTAAAACATCTATGTATTGTTAGCTTTCTAACGAGATATTTAAACTAAAATTCGGATACAAAATTACAGAGCTTACATATTATGCTAATTTTATACTATCGCAGTCACCTCGTTTTTTGATTATAAAATAGAAAAATCATCCGACTTCGATGATTTTTTTTAAATCTTCATTATTACGGCGGATTTATGAAAAAAATTACAAGATTTAAAAAAAATGAAAATTTATATTGGTTTCAAGGCTTTAAATGTTCATGAAAATGCACTCATTCACGTATAATTGTTGATAACTTTTTTTAAATAATCGAATGAAGTTGTTATATTTTTTTTTCATTGATCTACCCAAAAAACGAACATTTTTAAAAATTAAAAAATGTTTTTATTATTTTTTATTTTGGTTTTTATTGAGTGTAAGATCGAGCGATGCGAGTTCGGGACTTAGGGCATCCCGACTCGGACATGTTAGGTTAGAAGGAGATGGCGGGGTCAAATGAGCGAGCGAAGCGAGTGAAAAATTTTTTTACGTGGTAGAGCAATGCTGCAGTTATATTAGTAGTATAGTTGTAGCACGAATGGGTTGGTTCGACCGGGAAGGACCACGCTCTCACAAAATACCAGCGTCAAATAGTAGCTTAATGCTGCTGTATTTCGTATGGTGAGTGTAGAGAACCGGATACCCTTTTTATTGGAAACGAGGCATTCCACCTAAGTACTCACGGAGTTCTGAGCCGTGGTAGCTCAGATGATTTAACTCTCGCTGTAAATATAACAGAACGCGAGTAACCCGGGTTCGATCCCCGCGGGCCAATGAAATTGTTAATTGTAATTTTAAGTGCTGATTTACCACGTGCTTAGCGGTGAAGGAAAACATCGTAAGGAAACCTGCATGTCCGACGAATAAGAAAAAAAATTTTTCGAAGACATGTGAAGTCCGCCAACACGCATTAGGGCAGCGCGGCGGACATTTCCTTGTCCTAAAACCCTCTCAGAAATGAGGGCAGGCCTGTGCCGCCCACCTGTGGGACGTATATAGGCTGTAACTTTACTTTTACTCACGGATGACAACGTATTCGCTTTTTGATTCGTAATCGAGGATAGCTGTAGATGTCTATGGGCTACAGCAACCACTTACCATCAAATGGACTGTGTGCTCGCTCATTTGTCATCCTATCCTACAAAATAAAAGAATAGACCCCGCCATCTCCTTCATGGTTATTCTTTTATAAACCACTCAGAAGTAAGAGCCCCCGCGAAGCGGGGCTACGTCGACCGGGCTTAGTACCGAGCTCACTTCGCTAAAAAATTAATAGATAAACATTATGTGATTTTTTTCCCATTTTTTTTTAATGTGCGTTATTTAGGTTAAGGTATAGCAATCACTGTCAAAGATTGGACATTTTTTTATTTTGTTACAAGATTTTTCGAGGATATTTTAAGTTATTGATTTATTTTTAAATATAATAGTTAATTCTTTTCATTTTGGTCTTTTCCATATAAACGAAGATTTAAAAAAGTCATCGAAATTGGATGATTTTTTGATTTTCTGGAGCGTTTATGATAACATTTAAAGTCAAAAACTTAAAGTGAGATAAAAAAAATTATAAACAAACATTTTTCCATGCCTTTTTTTTAATGTTTTTTTTTGTGTAGATTAACAAAAAAAAATACAAACTTCGTTCAACGCTTTGCAAAACAGTTATGACTTATGAACGATTATATTCGAAGAAGTGCGTTTATGATCACATTTAAAGTCATAAAACTATATGGAATCTTGAGGTGGGATATTTTCTATATTTTTTTACGTAAATCCGCCGTAAAGACGAAGATTTAAAAAAAAATCAACGAAATCGGATGATTGAGCCAAAAAACGAGGTGACCGCGTTAGTATAAAATTACCCATATTATTATTTAATATTATCATTATTCTTTATCATTATTTATTACATAGTATTATCGTAGAAGTAAGGATCAAATCGTCTAATTATGTATTTCATGATTTCATCAAAACATTGGATTATGTAATGAAAAATAACTTCGACTGTATCGTTAAGTGTTACAAATTACAATTCGCCGGTCACGTCCCACTGCTGGGCAAAGGGGGAGAGAAAGGCCTGGATTACAAATATGACCCCAAGCATATTAGTCCTTCGGCGTCAAGTCAGGACTTCTCGCAGGCCAATGGATGGATCCTCCTCTACATCGACCGACTGGGAAAATTATTGTCTAGCCATTGTCGCATAGTTATTTTAAAGTGTGTAGAACAACCATCTTGTTGATATATCATATTTCATTTGGTTTCTAAGGGCACGTCGTCAAGTAGGTTAACCAAATAATTTCTTAAAAAATATCCATAACTTTCGCCATTTCTATTATCAGGTAAGAAAATGAAGACCAATCAAATTATTGATTATTTAAATAAAAATCGACGTTGAGATCCTTTTTGCCTCCTTTGATGAGGATTTCTTCTTTCTTTATCACTTCAATTGTGAAGATTATGATAATTTGATATGCCATTTTTATCAAATTTGGATTCGTCTGTCCACAAAATATTTTTAAAGAACACTGGATTTTCTAAATTGGCATAAAACATTAACCCCTTGATAGGATCTCCTTTTTCAAGTAAGTCCTATTTCAGTATATGTAATACGGGTAAAGTCTCGTGTTATGCGCTCTAAATCAAACTTTCCATGGAAACATGCCAAGTTGTAATGCAACAGTATTTGTTGACACTGTCGGATCATCCACAAATCGTCATAGTCTTCCACAGCATATACGTGTAGTCTACTAAATCGCTTGTTCACCTTTGTTCACTACGAGTTTCTCGGAATCGACGATAGACACCATCAAAGGCGTTTGCATCAGGTCTACGGCGATCAGAAATTCGACGAATGTATTCATGTCGAGCAGCTGCAGAGTCACCTGAGCAATAGCCGTAACAAAACATCGACGTATTCTTCGTTAGAATAATGCTGGCCATGACGTCAGTTTCGATTTCGTTCTGCTGACATGATAACATTCGTAGCTTTGTTGCAGTGTTAGTACTACCACAAGTCCTTTACTTACCCTCAATAACAAAACTGATTCACTAAGTCACAAGATGAGAAATCACTGTACAGGTGAGTTAGTAAATGATTCGCAAAATACTTTCATGACAGCGTCTGAAAGATACAGCAACTTTTTTAGCTGTGCTCCAAATATAACACTTCTGAGAATTTATCCTTTGTAAACCATTAGAGGCCGCAAACTGAACTATAAGCGTGAGGAACATGTGTTTAAGATTACTAATTTCTTGTTTGTCGACAGTAAAAAGATTGTTAAGTAAAAGGATCGTTTCCCAGAAATTCGTTAGCTAAAATGCTTTTTTATGATAAATCATAAAAACGACCCCAAGTTCATATATTGTTAGAAAGTTAAGATGTTTTTAAAACATTTTACACACCAAGTTTCAGTGTTTTTTTTTTGTTATTTGTCATTCTTTTGGAACTCTAATATGCTTAAAATGTATGATATTTCCCTCTGGTATTTTCTAATGTAGACTGTAAAGTCCCTGAAAAAGTGAACTGGTTTACTTTTTCAGTGACTTTATGGTTAACTTTATGGTCTAATTCATCGGTAATAACCTCCCTTACCTCCTAGCAGGAAAAGCAGCAGCAGTAACCCTGTATATATAAAAAGATAAAAGAGAACAATGATAAATATGCAACAAGATAAAAATGAAAATATTATTGGTGCAATCTAAACCTAAAACAAATTAAAATTTCACATAAAGATATCAAAATAGAATATCTAAAAACTGTGTTTAGTAGTATGATAATGTTGAGTTGTACAAACTTTAATTACAATTTTAGACCTCCCGAAAGAAGACGAAGATGAATTGTAGATAGGTACCTACTATACAATTCGGACAGTTAAATGCTTGAAGTCACTTGTAACAATCAGTAAAAATAGTACTTAATCACATCAGCACAATCATTTAAAATTGGAAACTTAAAAAATATGCTAAGATTACCTAATTAATAGATTATTACTTTTGCAAGCATAATAATGCTTTCTGGGTTACATAATATTGTTTATGAAATAATTTTTTTTAAGATAATGTAAATTTACAAAACTACGAAAGTCTTGTCAAATGCATTATTTGAAAACGAATTAAACCTTAGTTTTGTGGTGGTCCTGAACCCCTATTTTTAGAACAAGTTATTCTCAATGTTTTAAAAGTTAAATATTACTAACTCTTTAGAGTTATAGTTGAAAGAACTTGTTTATCTTCAAATATTTTCTGGAAAATTTCCTTGACAGGATAGTATCAACTTCCTTCTCTTACTATTACAATAATTAGAATTCCAATTCATGTCACCCCAGGTGCTTTCTTGCTTTGTCAGTTATTCAAAACTGTTAATCCAAATTTTTCTCCTTAGCAATGCTCATTCACAGCTGCAGTGGAATAATTTATTTAAATACAAAAAGGACCGCCAACATTGATTCAAATAAATGCTCGTGGATTTAGTGGTTTGTTGATTATTAAAGCTGCAAGACATGTTTTAACCATTGTAGACTAAAAGAGATAATTATTCAATTGCAGATGTTCTCTCGCACCTTTCCCCATGTTTGCCTTTTTCCAGTTGTGATAAGAGATATAAGGATGCTCCCATGGCAGTTTCATTTTTTAAGTTCCATTTGCAATGTCAAAGAAATTTTCCAGAAAGCCTGTTCAGGTCGTAATACTGTTTATGATAGCTATTTCTGTCCGTTTTCGGACTCCTTAATTTCAGTTGAGATGAGACTGTTGCTCGTCAACAATGGTTAAAACACGATCTTCAGCGCGGGTAGTTAACGCGGCCCAGAGTGCGCCCGCTGAGAATGGAACCCCTTCCGAACTTAGGACGCGCCTCAGAACCACTGAAAATGGACATCGCTCACAAAAGAGCCACAGTTCTAGGCAAGTGTCAAGCCTCTCGCGTTTTCTCACTTTTATCTGGCAGCATGACCCCCAGCCAAAATGCTGCATTTTTACGATAAATTTACAGAAAATTTGTTTAATGTTGGAGTATGAATGTGGATGGAAAGCTGTCATTGTTTCATATAGGATTGCATGATACTAAACGGGCTTCTGGTGTTGGGTTTGAATAAATTAAATCTTAAATAATTTTGGCAATCTTGTACTTATTGAATCATGTGATATATGAATATATAAAATTATTAGACAATAATAAAAATATAAATTACTTCGCAACCTTCCGCTAGCTAAATACTTTTATAATAACCAGTAACCAGTAAATATATTTAGCTAGCGGAAGGTTGCGAAGTAATTTATATTTTTATTATAATGGATTTCCGCAAAGTAACGCCAGATTCTATCAATTATATTAGACAGTAATTTTATGTGCATGTTTTTATGACTAGTTACTGTCACATGTTTTGTAATCTAGTTTGAATAGTGTCAAATAGATAAGGTTGGTTGGCAGGAACAGCCAGGCGATGCCCTCAAGCGGTGTGGGCCCCGGAAGTGGGTCGCAAGGCAAGGACCCTTTGGCGCCCGCTTTGCCAGGCCCCCGTTCAATGTATCAACACCCGGCTGTTACTGGATATAACCCACAGGACTCGCGAGCACAGGCTTTACCAGTTACGGTAAATAAAAAGACTATGGATAATGGTGATGGGGAAGGACTAACTACATCTGTTTTCTTACTAAATATAATTGAATATGTTTGGTATTTTCTGGCGAAAGTGAAAATGTACAAATATTTTAATGTTTATAAAAAGTCAAGAAGTTTTATCATTTAAAAAATATGATACAACAAAAAAGATTTGTAATTCCATCATAACTTTAAAGGTTTGTGGTGCTATTTTTATTATTTAAAAATATTAATAAAGCTATGAACATTATTTATATTCCTGTTTACCACAAATAAGCCTAAAATGCCTGTGACATGAGTGGTTCATGACATTAAAAAGATAGTAATGATCGGCCAATTCAACCCACAACTTTCAAGGTTGTGGTATATATCCTTAAACTTTACTATGGGCTACTGTTGCTTAATTTTTAATATACTAATAGTCTAGCATAAGTGGATTAGTCCATAAGCATTGCACCTTATGGGAACACTTTTTATTATTACGACACTAGGGAAACATTTTTTTATGTAAATATGAATTTCAATATCTACAAAACGAAATGTACTGTCACGGTAATCTGATATTAGCTATCTTACGCATTATTACTATTAAACATATTCATTGTCATCAACACAATCATTAACATCTTCACAAGTTCACTCCTGAACATAGGCCTCCACCAAGAAATGTTACAAGATATGGTTTTGAGCAACCTGCATTCATCACCTTACACTACTTGCTGGTATCATATTATTTTATAATTTTTTTCACAACAGTTTTGTTTATTGATGAATATTATATTTGAAAATTGTCAAATGCGGTGCATGGGACGGGTTTGGTTATTGAGCATTGAGTCGCGGTGTGCGTGTTCTTACCATGAAGGTGTATATAAGCAGGCGCGCACTGCGCAGGCGCGGCAGAGCCCGCTGTACGCGGGCGGCATGTACCACGGGTACGCGGGCGCGGCGGCCGGCGCCACGCTCGCGCCCATGCCCTCGCTCTCGCCCACGGCGCCCCTGCCTCCCTTCCCCGTGCATCCGGACGTCAAGTTCAAAAAGTTAGTTCACTTTATTTTACAACACATTCAAACATAATTTTGCAAACATTTCTTTTGCACTGCATAAATTCAAAGCGCATGTAAAATGCACTCTTATGAAGAAAGGATATTATTATAAATTAAATATTCGTTATTATCAATCCATTACAGCCTATATTATATAAAAGTCCACTGCTGAAAATAGGGCTCCCCCTGAGTTTGCCTCATGGGGAGATTTTTCCATTGTTGTCAAACTTGACATAGCATCAGGGTTGGCAACTGCAGCATTTTTTTTTTAATTTTTAGTTTTTAAAAAAGGTGCTGCTGCCCATCTCATGGATTGTTCCCATCTCTTGCCACAACACCCACAGGATGGTATTATGGGGTAGTGAATGTTCTTACTTTTTATGGAATAGTGAATAAACTTATTTCTTTCCTTTTTTTCTTTCTTACACTGTCACTACACAGTTTCGTGGTGTTTAAAAGATAAGAATCCATAGACATAATGAGCTTCCATATACTTTTTTGTATATGTATACACATATTATAAGGATATATTGGAAGAATAGTATATTTGTAAGTTTTTGCCACTTATTTTAGAAATCACAAGGTCTCCCTGCAGTAGGGACTTGTTGAAACAATGGTGTAGCATTTGACTTTCAAAAAGTGCTTAGTAAAAGCCAAAATTGAATAAAATATTTCACTTTGACTCCAATTGGTCAGTCATTGATTTTGACTAATCCAAGCTGAAGTCAATATTTTATTTTATTTCATGAAAAAGTGTTGTTAAGAAAAAAATTGAGCCAATATTTATCTGTCCATGTAATCACAAGTGAAAGGATTTTTTCTTCATCAGTTTATAAATTTTCAAACCTTAAAAGCTACTTTCCGTTTTCAGTCTGGACATTACAGACTAGAATAGAATAATTTTTATTCAATATTGATTACATGTAATTCTTACTGTAAGTCATTTTTTACTTTTACCACTGGTTCGGAAAAAACCCCTGTCGGAAGAACCAGCAAGAAACCCAGCGGAACTTTTTTGAAAAGCATAACTTACAATAAAATATTTATACAATTGTTATAAAAAATATAGTATTTAGGTTTTTACAGCAAGGTAGCAATCACCTCATTCTCTGAGGTTATTATTAATCATGTATCCTTTAGTATAATAAACCTTATTAAACAATTTTTGCTTAATAAATATTTTCTGGGACTTATAAAAGTGTATATATTGCCCCATGAAGGAAATACTAACTCTTTTGAGTCGAGTAAGTTGTGCTTGTTCCTAGTATTTATAGAATATACACCTCTATTTTTAATGAAACTATTATCTTATTTATTTCTTTTTTTCTCTATTTTTTATTTTTCATTTTGTTTGTATCTGATAAACAGCAAGGTCTAATATTCTATCTATTCCATTGCAAGCTACAAGAGTATTTCCTTTACATGGACACACTTATGGGACAAAATGTAGTTATTGATTTTCTTATGCATTGTTTGAAATGTCAATTTCACATTTGAAACTTCACCACATTTATTGAAATTATTAAATATTACTGTTACAGCGTATTAAAGTCCACTGCTGAACACAGGCCTCTCCCATAGTTTGCCTCATAGGGAGGATATTTGCCATAGTTGCCACGTTTGGCAAGCAACCGCAATTTTTTATTTTTAGTCGTTATTAGGGAGACATCTGATTTTTTTTCCCTCTGTCGCCTCTTAGACACCCACGAGATGATATGCAGTAGTAGATATTCTTACACTGCATTTACACTGTCATATTATTATGACATTTGTCGGCCTCGTTGGTCTTGTGGTTGTAGAAGTGCGACTGCTGATCATGAGGTCCTGGGTTCGAATTCCGGGTCGGGCCAAAAAATCAATTATTGAGTTTTTCTGTCAAGAAATTCTCAGTAACTACCCGGAGTCAGGAAGTTGGCGGTGCCACCCCCGTGCCTCGGAAAGCACGTAAAGCCGTTGGTCCTGCGCCTGATCTCTCTCCCGGTCGTGTCGGTTTACCGTCCCATGGGATTACGAGAGTGGGGGAATAGAGAGTGCACCTGTGCTTGTGCATACGCTTGGGCACTATAATCCTGTCCTGCGCCGATGGCTAGCCTCCGTTGAGGCAGGCCACTGTGACCGAAATTCGGTCTGGAAGACAATATTATTATTATTACATTTGTCAGGCAAATCGAATCTTCGGTCACAACCAATATATTTGTGTTTTACATTTTGTAACTAATCCTTGTGCATCTAATATCAATTGTTGGAAAGTTTAGCCAATATGTATATATGTCAATAGCTTAAAAACGTTGTCACAATGTACAACATGATTTTATATTGCCACAAAGACAAATTGTTTTCCCTGAAGTAATCATCATACTTGGCATTGCATTACTAGCATTAATTATTTACTAAGAGTTTTACACATGGTTATTGCTAATTATGGTCTGTAACATTTATTTAAAATCAAGCTACCGTCACACAACTTGGTGTACTCATCATTACAGCCCATCAAAGGTCCACTGCTGAATATGCCTCCCCTTATACTGCCTCATAGGGGGATAAAATTTATATGTTTTTAAGTATTATTAATTTTAAATAAATAAGGTAACACCCACTTGTTGGGACAGCTGGGACAGCCACTTGATGGGAAGTGGCCATTACAGCCTATGAACACTTTCAATTAAAGAAGTCAGGTCCATTTTTCAACCTGAGGACTAAGATGGAATGCTTTATTACCTGAAATGATACACTCCTATATTTTATAATTGAACACAGTAATATGTGTACTGATGATTGACGACAGAAATAAATAAGAAGGTAATACAAACCAAGAAGGCTCTTTACAAAACTACCATATTATAGTCATACCTTTATTAATAGATTAGATAAATGACTTCGGTAACATAATAATTAAATAATATATTATTGTAGATCACTTGACATCACAAAATGGCAAATGTAGGGCCAATGATCAAAGCTTAAGAATTATGTCTTATTTTGATTATTTTTTTAATATTTATTACTAATACTTTAGTTTTTTTTTAAATACCAAAAGCATTTGATAAGGTTACTGCCACTTAAAAACACACTGTAATACTTCATGTTCTTAAAAATCTATAATTCCAGACTTCCGTTCTACGATGTAATGGCAGAATTAATGAAACCGTCTACTATGATGCCAATGCAAGCTGGTCGAATGCAAGAGGGCACATTCATATTCCACCTTACACCACAACAGGCCACCGAGATAGCTTCGGGCAAGGATATTGTCGGAACTAGTAATAAGCTTGATTATGTTATACAGGCAAGTAATTGCATTTTTTTACAACATTGAATTACATATCCTTTACTACTAGTTTTTCACATTTTGTTCTTTATTACTACAGTGTTTCAGAATTTTTAAATGTCTATTTAATCGGGGTTTGCTTTGTTTCTCAAACACAATAATTTTAACTGAGCAATGAATAATGTTATTAAACTTTTGTTGTAGGCCCAGTTGAGGTTCTGCCTCCTAGAAACTTCATGTGAACAGGAAGATTATTTCCCACCTAGTGTTAATGTAAAAGTAAACAATAAAATGTGTCCATTACCAGTAAGTATGCTACTACACATCATCATCACTATAAATGCTATATAAGATATGCTAGTATAAGTTAATATAGGAAGTAGGAACTACTATTCTTAACTTCTTTCTTGTCAGATCTCATGTGATATCAAAATTGCTTTAACCGACTTTTGTGACTTGATACAATGGCTAGTATTATTATTTACTGAAATACTAAAAATTTATACCTGAAAAATGCAATTTTAATCTATTGTCATTCTCATTGCCCACCGTGTAGTGGCTACTACCACTCAATATCATCACATGGGTGTCGTATGAGGCTACAGAGGGAAGCTGAACCAGGAGATGGGCACAAACATCTTTCTGATAACGTCTGAATTAAAATAAAAAACTGCGGTTGCCAACCCTCTTGCCATGCATGGCAACTATGGCAAATATCTTCCCTATGAGGCAATCTACGGGAGAGGCCTATGTTAAGCATTGGAAGTTTGATGGGCTGTAATGGATGTCTGACTGAAAACTATATACATAGTTGTATGTATAACCAATTCGAAATTATTGCAGATAAAATAAGTACTGATACTAATAATCGTACAATTTTCACAGAACCCAATACCGACAAACAAGCCGACGCCAGAACCAAAACGACCACCGAGACCGGTCAACATCTCATCCCTTGTGAAACTGTCGCCTACCGTCGCCAACACTATACACGTAACGTGGGCCGCAGACTTCACGCGAGCGTACGTGCTTAGTGTGTTTCTTGTGAAGAAGCTAACCTCTGCTGAGTTATTACAGCGGCTCAAGAACAAGGGTACTAAAAATCCAGATTACACACGATCACTAAGTAAGTAAAATGAGCAGACGTATTGTGATTTTGATACATTGAATTATTTTATTTTTTTTATTTATTTATTATAGGACAACACAACAGATTACATCACGACTTAAAGCTATAACTTACAAAAATAATGGTGTAATACAAGACATAATCCTTATACGTGTTATCACGGCATGCCAAGATTGAGTAACAAACATTTTAAATAAAATTGCTTAAACTACTCACAATTCCAACAAATCAAGAACTATAAATATAATGAATATCAATCGACGGGGATGTCCTTGAGAATGTCTTTCAAAACATTTCTAAAGTGAACCAGGCTAGAGTTGAAGATGTCAAGGTTGGTAAAGCGAAGGCTATAATCCTCATAAAGTCGACATAACCTTGATAGGGGTTGATTTCGAGAGATATTATTTCGCGATAGGGGTATGTCAAATATTTTTTTCATAGTTCTACGTGGGTTGTGTCTTATGTTAAAATTTAACAGTTCCAAGGCCTCGGGGCTATCCAGTTCTGAGTGTATTATTCTGTGTAGGTTGACTAGGTCCAATTCGTCGCGACGGAGGTGAAGTGGTATCATGTTTAACTCTTTAAGCCTCTCAGCATATGACCGGAGTCTTCTATTGTTGCCAGTACGTAAGCTTAATAAACGCAAAAATTTGGATTGGATCGATTCAATGCGCTCAGAGTGCACTGCATAGTATGGATTCCATATAATTGAGCTATATTCTAAATTACTTCGAACCAGACTGTTATACAACAAAATTACACTTTGAGGGTTCCTGAAGTGCCTGCTCTGTCTAGTAACGAAACCTAGTACCTGGTTAGATTTTTTGGCTATGAGATCGTAATGTTGGCGAAAACTAAGCTGTTCGTCAAACACGACCCCGAGATCCTTAATAGACGACACACGAGATAGAGATTGTTGTTCTAAGATGTAATTGTTTAATACCTTGTTTTTTTTAAGTGTGTAGGTGATGACAAAGCATTTTTTGACATTAAGGAACATGTTATTTTTCTCTGCACCAATTAGACAAGCTGTTTAAGTCTTCCTGTATGATGCGAGTGTCGTCAGCTCCACCAATTCTATTGAAAATTTTTAGGTCGTCAGCGTATAACAGGCAAGGGGACTGAATTTTCTCAATGAGGTCATTAATGAAGGTCACAAAAAGTAAGAGGCCCAAATGGGATCATTGTGGAACACAGTAATTAATTAGGATTTCTTCTGATGTGTACCACTTGACGGTCACGAGCTGACTCCTGTTCCTCAAGTAGGACTTGAGCCAACGCAACAGACTGCCATGTATACCATGTGACTCGAGTTTCTTACATAAAATTGCGTGATCCACTTTATCGAATGCTTTTTTGAAATCGGTATATATGGCATCTACCTGACCAAGGTTGTTAAAAGCATCGCATATGTAGGTTTTGAGGTTAAGAAGGTTACTGACTGTCGATCTCCTTTTGATGAATCCATGCTGCTTATTTGATATAAGAGGTTTTAAATTAAAATAGAGGTGATCAAATACTACTGATTCGAATAATTTGGATACTGCTGACAAAATGCTTATCGGTCTATAATTTTCACAGTTGTCTCGGTCACCAGATTTAAATATGGGGACAACGTTAGCTTTTTTCCAGCGAGAAGGGAAAACACCGCTATTCAGTGATTTATTAAATATTAGCAGAAGCGGGTGACACAGTTCATCTGCGCATACCCGCAAGAATATAGGTGGTATGCCATCAGGGCCGGCTCCCTTGTTGGAGTCAAGATACCTCAGTTTTGTTAATATTTCGTTCTCAGTGAGTACGATTTTAGTAAGAAGACTATTTGTTTGACTACAACAGACGGATACACCCGATCCACGACTATGATCTTCGAATACTGATCCAAAAAATTCTGAAAACAGATCGCAGATTTCCTTACCACCAGCAGCCGTTGTTTCACCAAATGTCATTGAGTCGGGAATACTCGAGTTGTTGCGTCTTTTGCTGTTAATGTAACTCCAAAACGACTTAACGTCTTTTTTCAAACCATTTTCGATAGATCTGATGTATTTATTGTAACAACAGTTTATGAGTTTTTTACATCTAGCTCGAAGGAGAGAGAATGTATCGTAATCTCGTGGATTTTTGTATTTTTTGTAGCGCGCGTGGTATTTGTTTTTTTCCCGCATATTTATTTGAGCGGTTTTTAACTGTTGGAGTACAATCATTAATAATTTCGTAGATCACATCGTAAAATCTAGCCACGGCCTCATCTACATCTGCCCCATGAATTAGATCTGACCAGTTGGTATTATTGATTCTCTGCTTTACAGTTTTGTATTGGCATTTATAGAAATTTAGCCGCTTTGACTCATTGACCTTTAGAGGTTTATAATTAAGGGAATTTGAGTCTTGAAAATCGATCCGTAAGGCAGGGTGATGTTTATCCTGTTTTAATAAGGTCTTCTCGTTGGTGATGGTCATATTTCCAGAAGTGCTAAGAGCAAGATCTAGTATCTTATTGTTATTATTGGGGATGGGGTTGAACTGTGACAGATCACAGAATGCCACAGTATCTAACAGTTCGCTCTTATAGTCCATCTCATTGCAGCTAGCTGTCATACTGCCATCGTTTGACAGGATCCATGAGGCATTGGGTACATTAAAGTCGCCAAATAATGCAAAACAATTCTGCTCATTTGATTTTAGGATAATGTTTTGAAGATTTGAATAGAAGTTTGACAGGTCATTTTTATTAAGATATGGAGGTAGATAGCAAACGCATACATTAATTGTCTGACCATTAATATTAGGTGGCAATATGCTAATCCAGACATTCTCTAGTTCGCTTTCCCAGGAGACCTGTCTGACAGCAGAATATTGTTTTTTAACTGCTACGAGGACACCGCCTCCATCGTCTTTATTATACTTTTTAATACAAGTGGTATCGCGATCTCTACGGAAGACATTGTATTGCTCGTCAAACAGTTCCCCATCATATACAGAAGCATCGAATTGTTTCAGTTAGACATATCAAATTGTAATTAGAGTTCAGAAAATTTTTATAAAGACTATCTATTTTACTTCTAGCTCTATTGAGATTTTGATAATATATGTACATTCTTAAAAATATGTAAAAAGATACCAAATAAATGCTTGAGTTTAATCAGATTACAAAAAGAAAAAATAAAATGAAAGAAATAAATAAATTAGACTACTCTATACAGGGTTATTAGGCGGCAGCTTTGATAAATAACTAGTGTCTCTTATAAGTATAGTAGGGGATTCTTCATTTTTACGAACATAGACACGACCGTATTTTACCCAGACAAATTTGTAGTGGTTAATTTTAGTCCATTGTCTTGCCGCGGCGTGTATTGCCTTGCATCCAGCTGATAGGTGTTCCGATATGTAGATATTGTATTTTTCGCCAGCCAAGCCCATGTGAGATGAGTTTAGCGGACACAACTTGTTTGCTTTATTGAATCTTCGCACTGCAGAGATGATAGTGTCGCGGTGATGTTCCGAGTGCAGCGTCGCAATAATATTGCGGGGACGGTCTGACGAAGGGTTCATCTTTGCAACACGGCGGATAGATTTTATGTCTGACTCAGCAATAGGGCAATTTATGACCTCACACAATTTCATCAGCCCATACAATAAATTTTCCGATCGTTTTTCGGGTACCGACTGGATTTCAATGTTGCAGTTTCTTGAGGATTTGTCTAAGACCTGCAGAGTTTTATTCATTTGGGATAATTCGGATTGTAGTTGCACATTTTCATCTTCAAGCTTGCGGACCTTGTCTGACAACGTCTTAAGTTCAGCTTTTACGTCCCTTTGCTCCTCCGCAAGAAAATCTGTCGTTACGGTGAACTCGGTTTTTAGTTTGGCTATTTGATCACTAACTTCATTCCTTATTGTTCTGGTTAAAGATGCTTGAAAGCTTTCCAGCTTAGTATCCAACTTAAGATCTAGAAGTCTCGAGAATTGGTCCAATGTGATACTCGCAGCGGGAGTACATCCGGATGACGTGGGTGTATTTTCAACTGTGTCCATGACTGGTCGACTAATTTCAACAGTGTTTTCACTAATCGTAAGGTCTTCGCAGGACATGCTAGATTCATCCATGTTTTCTAGTTGTTTCCGAACAGGCGTATTGCAGTTGTTTCCCTTTCGCCTAGTTACGTTGATGCAAAGTGGACATATCCAGGACCTTCTCAGTTCGCCCAGGTTAGCCTTGTAATAAGATTGAGTTATGTTCAGGCATATATAATGATAATGTGTCATACACTTTATACATCGGAGTAGTTCCTCGCCAGTAATTCGATTACGACACGCTTCACAATTCATAGTGATAAAAGTTCGTTTCAATTATAAACTCACCGGCACGGAAACTTGGCCACTCGTGAATTTGCTGATTATTTGCACTGAAACGTTTTTTTAACAGTAAATTAAGGGTAGATGCATTCAATAAGTGTCTCTAATGGTTTTAGAACATAGAAATTTAATGTTTACTTCACCGAAATTTTTCTTTTCAAGATAACATGTTTTCACTAAAATTAACATCTTTCCATTGTCACTTTAAAAACACTACAAAGTTAAAAATTAAGTCTGTTTCTTTATTGTCTATCAGTTTTAATATCGGGTGTTTCCTCCTCTAGCCCTGATAACCGCTTGCATTCGATCTGGCATGCTTTGAATGATGTTTCTGACATCAACTTGCGGTATGCTGTCCCAAGCGGCCAGCGCTGCATTTCGGAGCTCATTTAGAGTTTGTGGCGGTTTGGAGCTGGACTTTATCTTTCTTTTAAGCATACCACATACATGCTCAATTGGATTTAAGTCCGGGCTACGAGCTGGCCACTGTAATTTTTGTATTCCAACCTCTTCCAGATATTCCTCTACACAATGTGCGACGTGCGGGCGTGCATTATCGTGCATGAGGAGGAATTGGTCGTGTCCAATGAATCCCGAATAAGGCATTACGTGCTCCTGAAGAACTTCCGCGATGTATCGAGTAGCTGTAAGCCGATTATCGACGATGACCAACTCTGTACGTGCGTCGGAACTTACACCTCCCCATACCATTATTGAGCCTCCATGGAAACTCACAAGTTGGGTGGTGGTAATGGGTAGAAACCTCTCTCCTCTTTTTCTCCACACTCGTTCTCGACCGTCTGGAGCACGTAAAGCTATTCGACACTCATCTGTGAACAACACTCTAGCCCATTGCTCGTGGGTCCAATTGACATGTTCTCTTGCGAACTGAAGTCGGGCTACTCGGTGCTGTCTGAGAAGTTCTGGACCTCGTGCTGGTCTACGAGCTTTTAAATTCACTTCCTCCATTCGTCTTCTCACCGTACGCTCACTAACATTAACGCCTCTTGCGATTTGGAGCCGCTGGCGTATCTCAACAGCGGTCAGGTAGCGGTTTCTCAAAATCTCCATAACAATAAAACGATCGTCCCGGGCCGATGTGCACCTTACGCCCCCACTGCCCGGCCTGCGGGTGTAGCGGCCTGTCTCCTGGTATCGTTTCAGTGAATACTGCATTGAGGACCGTGGTACGTTAAGCACAATAGCAACTTCACGCTGTGTCAGCCCTTGGTCAATTAATGCTACTGCTTGTGCAACTTGTGCTGGTGTTAATGGCATTTTTATTGGCTTTAAAGCACCTTTAGTTATTTAATTAAGACACAAGATCACAATAATTGAATAACCTTACAGTAAACTTTTCACAACACACAAATTTAAAATGTGAAGTTAGTCGCTCAAATGACCCGATTCAACTAAAAATTAAAGAATTCGTCATGGTGCACTTAAACATAATGAATTACCCTCTTGAATTTGAGGGTAAACATTTTTTGACATACTTGCATAACAAACATTCATCAGAAACACTTAAAGCTTTTGCTATCACGAGATAACCGCTTGGCCAAGTTTCCGTGCCGGTGAGTGTATATTCGCTTGAACAAGAACCGTTTATTCATCATGCATATAGTTCACAGTTCAAAGATTGTTTTGATGTATGATTTTAATGCTTACAAACAATATTACAGTACTTTTTCAACGATAACTTAGGAGCGTGACTAAACTATACACTTCTCTGACCAGTCAACATATTAAGCTTGAAAACAAATTAAAACGCAAAACACTCACAAAAAGTCAAATTGTGCAGGTTAGATACGATCCTGCGACCTCAAATGACCATCTCGACTGCGTAGCCAACACGCCAACGCTACTACTTACTATGTTTACCAAAATAGTAGTTCTATTACAAACAAATACGAAACGACGGATTCGTTCGTTATGAGCGTTTTGCATATGTTTGAAAATTTTTCTTCAACAGTCACTTTAAATCACAAATACAAAGTTTTTAAGTTTCTAAAGTATTTATTGTTTTATATTTCTATTTTTATTTGCGTCACAGTTTATCAATGGATATATATGATGTATTTCGTATTATTTTGGGATAAAATAGCACATATCGGTTTTATTGCTGTGGGTAGCTCACCGTAAGATTCACAATAATGCAGTCTAATTTGCGTATTATATGTCTTGATAACACTCTCACAAACGTATTGAACAGTTTTCTCCACTTTCTTGGTAAATCTAACATGATACAGTTGAATAACTATTTTTAAGCAATTAAATTACGGGAGCACAATGTTCACATGACGTTCACTGAATGTCGGGTTCAAAATGTGATTTTGATACATTGAATTATAACTAAATACTATTCTGTTAACTGTATATTGGTTGATTCAAAAAGAAAACACCTGAAACATCAACATTATTTGCTACATTTTGGATAGCCTTCTAAGCATTTTTGTTTAGTTCACGACGGGCTATTTTACGCAACTTCACGTCTAAGCACGTATTTTACGTATGTGAAGGAATATTGTGACTAATGAAACCAAGTGTGTGCTGCTCTTGCAGATAGGCATTCGGTATGAAATGCCTCTTTTTAATACATGCCTCTTGTTTTGTGAACAATGAAAATTGGAGATCCAATTACTGATCCAAATGCAAGAGGCATAATTCTATAGCCCATACGGAAGAATGGGTTTTAGAAATAGAGGCTCATTGAGCCCGTACATTAGTACGTTTTTAGTTTTTAGATGCAATGGTTACATAACCAATATTGACTTTTCATATCGTTATTGAAAACCGTTTTTAGATATCGATATTAGTGGTAATTGGTTTCAACTACTGAATGTGCAAATGACAACGAAACATAACCGTAAACTGTAAAACCGGTGCAAAACATTTATTTTCCGAATTACTTAGATTATTAAAAGTTGTTTATTTATTAATTATTATTTAAGTTGGCGATTTATTCTACATGCTTAACTAAGATAAGGATTAGCAAGAAAAGTTTCTTGAGTTAGAACTTAAGTTCCCAGTTTTCGATTTATAGGGCAATGTTTGTTGACAATATTTACAAACAGCATTTGTCTTTTTTATCAAAGTGAGACTATTTCACTAACCTTACCCGACATTTTGAAAGACTTAAAGAAAGTATTTTCAAAAGAATCGTGTACGCAAAAATACGTACATTAATTTTAAAATAACATTTACAACTAGCAAACCGCTCTGACTTCGCATGGGTACGATCTATTAATGTTTATGCTTATGATAATCGTTAAAAACCATTAATTCTATCTTATTATATTTCTATTTTAATAAAATCAAAAATTTTCGTTTTGTTTGTTTGACTATTTGTTTGTAAAGTTAAAATCAGTTCAGTCAGACACTCATGTTTCAATAGCATGTAAATTTTACACAAATATTAACAAACGAAATAAACAACAACTATGAAGAAAACTTTCAGAACATGTCGTAGCTCACAAATTAGCGAAAGCGGAATGAAATTTTTTTTGTAGTTTATGGCATGTTATATCATTGACTCCAATGCTAAGTCAGACTGAAGTTATAGAATGTACGAACAACGCATATCGCAACCTAATTGTTTTGTAGTCTACCGACGGGTGTGAGTATAGATAGCAACAGTGTGCGAGTGAGAGGTGAATAGAGACGACGCCATTTTCAATCAAATTCTGTGACCGCACGGGTAGTAATGTAATGGTTTGACTAAGTTGAAATAATTGTACTCACATAAGCTAAGAGCTAAGACTATAACCCTGTTTGTTTATAAACTTTTATAAAAACAATCTTCTTCAAATATATTATGTCTTCTGTAAGTAGTCAAAATGATTAGCTGGTATAAATTTTGCTATTTTGTTTCAGTAAAAGAAAAATTATCAGAAGATTATGATAGTGAAATAGCAACAACTTCCCTCCGAGTGTCTCTCATGTGTCCCCTCGGCAAAATGCGAATGTCGTGTCCTTGTCGGCCCGCAAACTGTCCACATTTGCAGTGTTTTGATGCTTCCCTGTTCCTGCAGATGAATGAGCGCAAACCAACCTGGCTATGCCCAGTCTGTGATAGGCCTGCACCCTATGATTCATTGGTGGTTGATGGGTAAGTTTATATACTACACATTCGAAAAACGAAATTATAACTTCTTACGTCAAATAAATAAATATATTTAATTTCATCTCTAGTTGGTAATGTCTAATCTGTATGATTTTCACTTGACAGTTTTTCAGTGTTTTTAATATAATATACATATTGATGGTTGAAAAAATTAGGCATATAATTTATACTAGATGTGTTAGCAGCTCACAAAATCACCGAAAAGTGTTCCAAACATATGACGTCACACATTCACACATATTTCGTTCATCTAAAGTGACTTATTCGCGGTCCATCTTGACGTACGTCTACCCTAATAAATACTTGGCGGGACTTACATCAAAATGAACCGTGAATTAGGCGCCTTACGTTACCTGCATTGCCGTATGACGTAAAAAGGATGGGTTCATTAAAATAATAAGAAAAAAGAGTACAGTTGGTGCTTTTCACTTACACATGTAAACAAACGTTACTCAGGCACCTATCATCTCTTTTTTTTTCTTTTCCCGTCACCGGTCGAGTTCGTTTAATTCACACCGATAGTATACATACACTCGTCTTGCCTAGTGACCCGATTTGCGCGGGACTTCTTGTGTGCGTCAATATTACGCCGTTCCAGGGCGATCAGCGTAGATTTTGACTTGCCCATATTTAAATATACGCTCTTAATGCCTATTTCATTTTGGCATTGCATTCTCTACCGTCAACCTCGAGCTAAGCAGAGAAACTTAAGCAGGTGCTATAATAACATGAGAATACGAAAATATAAAATAATGTATGCGCACGTAGTCAAAAAGTAGGCGTTAGATTTTATGAATGACAATCAGATATCACGCACTCTGGATTTAAAAGATAAAAATGGCAGAATTTTTGAGATTTTTTAATGAATTTTTCTTCACCATATATGTATTACTTATTCTGAAATGTCTCTGCAGATTTAAGGCGTATATTGCAAAGTAACTGTATATTAATTAGACCACTACAGTGAAGTTACAGACCTTTCCTATTTCAGGAAGAGTTTGTCTTTATCACCACACTTGATGGTTGTCAATCCATATAGATTTAAAATCCATGTGTGTACCCTTACCTTAACCCAGATAATATATCATTTTAATTATCATAAGCCATGAGGTCCTTCTAGCGTTTAATATAGTCGCATGTCATCATTTATGTATAGTATATGTATATAATATTTTGCCTAAAAACAGTAACTATCGTAAATGAAAATACAAAAATGCGTGGCATATTTACCGTGGCAGTTACCCGTCCAACCGGTGCCCGTGGGATCCGCAGCTGTGACACAGTTTTTGTTCTGAATTTCGGGAGTTGAGGTATACCTATATAGAAAAGTTTGTGCGCAGGTATTTCCTGGAGGTGCTGACGTCTCCGCGTCTGTCGAGCGACTGCAACGAGATCCAGCTGCACGCGGACGGCAGCTGGTCCGCGCACACGCCGCCGCCGCGCGCGCCGCAGGCCTTGCCGCCCGCGCCCGAGCCCGTCACGCTCATACCTGACGACCTCGGTATCTTCCCTTTCCTTCATTTTTTATGTAGAATAAGGTTGACAAACGAACACACAGTCCACGTCATGGTAAGTGGATGCTGTGGCCCATAGACATCTACATCACGCACGCACACAGTTGAGGATTTAGAAGGAATACCCCATTTCCAGTAAAAGGGTCTCTGGTTCTCTACACTCACCATACAAAAAACAGCAGCATTGAGCTGCTATTTTACCGACCCATTCCCGATCGAGCCGACATATTCGTACTACAACCATAACATAGTTGCAGCATAACAACGCTCTTAAACGTAAAAACTAGTCGACAAAGTGTAGTACTACTCGTCCAGTTAAAGAATGGGATTATAAATGGTGTCTCATCTTTTCACCTCTCGCTTGCACGCTGCCGATGTCTATACTTACACCCGTTGGTAATAACCACAAGAAAAAACGTCATTTCTACACTGCATATAAGCATTTTTCTACTTCTAATTTCAGACTGGAGTATAAAAACATAAATATTCAATATTCTTTTGTTTTATAAAGTATCAATAATTATTAAATTACCAAAAAAATTGTTAATTAATTTTGGTTTATTATTTAATATTCAGTTAATACTTAGTAATTACATAATACAATTGAGCCTATCAGCCCAAAAGCGGTGTAACCCTTGACAGTGCATATAGGAGAAATGGAAGGATTTAAAATTTACAAAAACATTTTTTAAATGTTTTTTAATGTTTTATTTTTTATTTATAAAAAGAACTTCCAAAACGACAATAGTTGTTTCCTTTTATAAAATTTAAACTAGTAATAAAGAAAAATATTTGGGTTACTCCACTTCTGCATTTATGTTATTTGGGTCAAAATCAAAATAATAGCGTTACACCATTTCAGAGCAAGTTTATTAAAGAAAACAATAATAATGGGTTAATCTTCATCTGTTTCATCATAATAAGCTTCATCCTGGACACTGTTGGAACTTTTTAGTGTTTTATAAAAAGTGTGATAAAACTGCTGGGATGAACTGCAAAAGTTCAAGAAGGTCTTTTTTCTTTTTTTCAGCAATAATTGGTTTTTCCAATGTATCTAGTTGTGTTAAGGCCACCGACTGCCTTTTTTTTACACTGACTTCATCAAAGAGTGCTTCCTCATTGTTGGAATACTTGTAAAAAATTGAAAAAGGGTGGACTTTATGGAATTTTAGCCACTCCACCTTGGTGTTGCTCACTGAATTTTTTCTGTTGGTTATATTTTTTTCTAGGGATTTACTTGATAGAAAATCAGTTGCTGTCATTCTTATTATCTTGAACGGTTGCCTTTTTCGTGCAGTTTTAATTACTTCAAGCCAGTTTTCCGGTACGTAAATTTCTTTGAAGAATTTTTTATTTTTTTCTATGAGACCAAAATCTTGGTCGCATGGCAAATAAGAATGCCCACTGACTAAAATATTATGGTCTATTTCTTCAATAGTAAAATCCGGGTGAGATACAATATACTAACAGAACAATGACAATTTTATGTTTCTATTCTGCCCACCACATTGGTCAGAATACATGACAACTTTTTTAGTTTTCACATAATGTTTAAAAAAATAAAGCAGGCAAGAACCAATTTCTTGTGGTCCTCGCGAAGCTTCAGATTCAGACTCATCCCAAACAAACATGTAGGCATCATCTGTCCCCATGTTGTGAATACCAAAGCAAAAAGTCCAAAGTTGCCTCTTGTATACACTTGTAATACACTATTCCAGTCGTCAACACATGCGTAGGTAGGGTTTTCATTAAATCAAACAGTAATATCAGTAGATGATTTTGCCAAAGCCGTATCATCTTGTAGCCCTTGTCTGGCACTGTCTGCTTTCCTCTGATGTAATTCTTTTTCACGTTGTAACTCTTGTTTTAGAGGTTCACTCTCAGCGGATTTAATTTTGTTATGGAAAAGGTCACATTTTTTAAAAGAATCACTGATGGGTGCATGGAAATGTAGGTTAAAACATAAACATATAACATAACATAAACACTCATGCCTGTCACCCAGAGGGGTAGGCAGAGACTACAGACTTCCATTTAGCACGATCCTGACATACCTTTCTCGCCTCTTCCACATCCATATACCTACGCATACATGCTCGTCGGTTAAGGGTACTCTTAATTTGGCCCATTTTTAGTATATCGCCAATTTGGTCGACAAACTTCCGCCTAGGACGTCCCTTTCCGACTCTTCCACTCACTTCTGCAACATATATTTGCTTTGTCAGTCTTTCCGCATTCATTCTTTCTACATGACCAAACCACCGAAGCATTCCTTTCTTAATCCTGGTCACCGCATCATCTTGCAAACCACACTCTTCTTTTATCACACAGTTTCTCACCCTGTCACTCAGATTCAGCCCTAACATACTCCTTAGCGACCGCATTTCTACTGCATTTATTCTACTCTCGTGCTTCTTCTGCCACACCCAACTTTCACTACCATACGTTAAAGTAGGGACTAATACAGCACTGTGAATTGCCATACGTGCCTTTTTTGACACATTCTGACTTTTCACAATAGAGTGTAGAGCCCCATTTACTTTATTTCCTGCATTCACTCGTCGTTCAATATCCTTATCATATCTCCCATCTCTGCTGAATACACATCCCAAATATACGAACTCATCCACTTGCTCAATTAATTCCTTATTTTAATTTCACATACCGTTTTGCTTTCATCTCTTTCAAAAACCATCACTTTCGTCTTACTTGCGTTCACTTTCATTCCCCTTTCTTTTAATGACCTGTTCATTAATGTAACCATCATTTGCAACTCGGCCGCCGACGACGCAAGTATGACTTGATCATCGGCGTACAAAAGGCATTTGATGGTTAACTCACCCATTCTTAACCCGCATTCTTCAACTTTCAAATTTTCCAAACAGCTGTCCATAAATAGGTTGAACAGCCACGGGGAAGCTACACAGCCCTGTCTGACACCTTTATGGATGACAAACCAGTCCGAGTAGACCCCGTTGATTCTAACACAAGCACTCGAGTCCCTATACAGAGACTTCAATGCCTGTATCAAACCAGCGCTCAACCTAAATGCGTTCAGCGTTTGCCATAACACATCCCTGTCCACTCTGTCATAAGCCTTTTCCAAGCCCATGAACGCACAAAAAACTTTTTGGTTTTTCGCCGAAAACTTCGCCGCGATCATGCGCATGGAAAAGACTTGATCTGTACACCCCATTCCCTTTCTAAATCCCGCTTGCACATCCCAAATTTTTTCATCAGTTTCTTTCATAACTCTTTCAATTAGTACCTTAGCATACAGTTTTCCCACAATGCTAAGAAGGCTGATACCACGGTAGTTTTTACAGTCCTGCTGTGACCCTTTTCCCTTATATATTGGGACTATCACGGCTTTGCACCAGTCTCCCGGTACCCGCTTTAGTTCCCAACATAAATTAAACAAGGTGTACAGCAGGCCTGCCACCACGTCCTCTCCAGCCCTTAGCATTTCGAGTGAAACTCTATCATATCCGGCGGCCTTACCTACTTTTATGCTTTTCATTACTTTCATTATTTCATCTATACTTATCTCCCTATCTCTTTCATCTTCTTTCGGAATTTCTATTTCATTTAGTTCACACTTCTCCTCACTCATAAATTCGCTTTCAAAATATTCCTTCCATCTCTTTAGACTCAACACTTCATCATTCAGGATACAGCCATTCTCGTCTCGTATCGCATTCAATCTAGGCTGTTTTGAAAGTCCCCTGGTATTTCTTACGAGTTTCCAGAACATTTTAATATTTGCCTGGAAGTTATCCGATATTCTTCTATCATTCCTATCCGTTCTTTCTTGCTTTTTCCTTTCAACTAATTCTTTTACTCTCTTATTTAAACGTTTAAACTCTGCCTTTTTTCTTTCATTCTCATCATTCTTACCGCCAGAATTACCAGCTTTGGTCGCTAGTAAATCTAGCCATGCTCTCTTCTTTGCTTCAACTTCCATACGTACCTCATCATCCCACCATAACGTATTGTCTTTCCTTTCATTCGTTCTCTTACTAACACCACATACTTCGGTAGCTGCATCCACTAAACCTTTCTTAACATTAGCACATTCTCCAAGTCTAACTCATTCACACACAACTCATCCAAATTACTTATATTTTCTCTCAGTCTGCATTTGTACTTGTCTTTCACATCTTCATCTTGTAACCTCTCAATTCTTATAGGCTGTAACGCAGGGGTAGACACAGATGTCCTATGCCGCCAACGTCTGAATAAACCCCTAATTCGGCATAAGACCAGGTAGTGGTCCGTCCCTACGTTGGACCCCCGGTAAACCCTTGTATCCACCACTGCGCTCCTCATTCTTTCATCCACAGTTATGAAATCTATCATGCTTCTATCATCACCTCTTTCCCAAGTATACATGTGAATATTCTTATGACGAAAGAAAGTGTTCGTCACAAAAAGATTCCTTTCCACACATACGGTGAGGAGGCTTTCACCATTCTCATTTATACTTTCATCACCAAACGTTCCCAATATCCTTTCATAACCAAGCCTCCTCACCCCAACCCTTCCATTAAAATCTCCTAACATAATAATATTTTCATTTCCCTTACACTTCATTAACACCATCCTTACCATTTCCCAAAACTGCTCCCGGATATAAGTGGGCTTAGATATGTCTGGGGCGTAGACCCATAACACAAACAACTTCTTTAAGCCCACTTTCATTTGTATCCATAGCAGTCTTGGGCTTACACATTCATACTCTTTCACACATTGGCCCATTCTTTCTGAAAGGATGATACCTACTCCCTGGCATGCCCGCTCGATCTCGTCTACACCAGACCAGTATGCGGTATACATGCCATGTGCAGTGACATCCTTCCCCTTCCTTTTCGTCTCATTTACACATAATACATCTATTCCTCTATCATACATCATATCGCATACTTCATCCATTTTATCATTCATTGCCCCACATACATTCAACGTAGCCAGACGGGCCTCTGCAATCCACTTTTCGCCTCTCTGGGAGACAGAACGTGACGGGTGGCTAACCTCGTCGCCGGTTTTCCTCCCGGAGATTCTTCGCACCCCTGCCCCATTAAAGGGGCGCCGGGAACTCGGGGCCATTTCTTTTACTTTTTGCCTCATGGTGCGAAAACTAGGGCGTGGCATATTTTACGCCGCTACCACACGGCGAGTAGCCGAGTCTGTTCTTTCGGCTTTGTCGCTCTTTTAGCACCACCCGGGGGAAACGTGTAGGGTGGGCCTAGGATTAGGTGGTCGAAGCCTACGGACGCGAGCGACTTATCCCCCCAGCGACTTATCCCCCCGTAGTTAAAACATTCGTTAAAAATTTTACTGAACATGAAAGCTGATAAAGGTTCAAGTACATTTTCTTTATAGAGAGAATACATTTTTCCAAGGCTTAGATCTGGTGATAGAAATCTCCTATTCTCACTTTTATGTCTAGTGTAATGAGACTCATAGGCAGGAAACTTGCCAATGAATTCTTTTAATTCTGCTATCTTATTATCTGGTGTTTTGTTTACAGAACTTTGCCGATCTCTCTGATCAATAGGTGGGACATTGTGAATACTTTTGCGCTTCATTACCCTAGTTACACGTCCTTCAGAAACTTGAAAAGTTCTCAGGAAAAACTTTTTACATACCAGAACTTCAACACCATCATAATTCAGTAAATGATAGATATGTGTTTTCTGTCTTCTTGAGTCCTCTCTTCCTGTGTAGCTTCTGCATTTATTGGTCACTCTAACTAACGAGAACAGTAATGCATTTTGAATGTCAAAATTTGCTAATGCATAAAAGCTTCGGAATATTTCCAGTTGACGGTCTTCATTTATCTTCAGATGACATTTTTTTAGGACATAGACATTCCCCTATTTTGGCTGTCTTCGCAGGAATAACGTTCTTTTTGTGATTTTCATATTGTTCGCCTTTTGTTCGTTTTAACTTAAGCACATTTCGCTGCCAAGTCTCAGGCCTTTTTACGCGCTTTCTGCTTTTGAGGACAGGGGTTTCATTGGTAGTTTCAGCTGATTCCTGTTCAGACAAGCTTAATTGAAGCTCTGCTGTTGATGTGCTTGGCATGGGCTGTGGTAAAGTTGTTGTGGCTGAATTAATACTGCATTGCTGGACTTCTTCCGAGTCGTCGTCATTGCCTGATGAGGGCGTAGGTGATGGGAGATATTCGGAACCAGAATCTTCAAAGTCCAGGTCTCCAACTGTAACCAAAATTGACTAGGTTAACAATATAAAAAATACAAAACGGTTATGTACCCCAGTATTCAACATGTTTAAAATTTGCAGTAAATCAGACACTATTTTAACTTACCTGAAGTAATATCATCTTCTTCGTTCATAGTTAGTTGCAAAAATAATGTTATTCAGTACGTATAATTGGGTATTTTAGAATATAAATAAATTTCAATTAAATTCAGTATAGTTTCTCTCAATTTTACCATTTTGACAGCTGAGACTGATGACTGACGTTATATTACGGATTCGACGTAAGCCACAGACATACCTGTGTTGCTATAGTTCAAAAGTGGTGTATTCAGCTTACACCAGGTTTGCTCTTTTAGTCTGCTACATTACGTTCCGTGCAAAAACTATGTTTTAGCGCCATCTATTTTTGGATAGCAAAAGGTGGCTTACTCCACTATTGTATTTAAAGTTGATAATGTACGGAATGTAGTTTACACCAAAACCGCAACTAGGCTTACACCACTTTTGCGCCGATAGCCTCAATTAATTTTAATAGACTAATCAGTTTTTCCAATAACTAAAAATTTCTTTTAACTTTGTAATATAATATCGTTATTTATATCACAATGTAACATTTTAACTATTTCTTTCACTTTACATAGTTTGAATGCTCACAGTACAGAATCCAATACAATAAAGATACCTTTATACACCACCTCAGAATAAGTATTACGTAAGTATTGTTCGTCTAACTTAGTGTTTCCGAATATTAGGGTATTCTACGGTATTTCCGATTCGAGACTGTATACAATATAGAGGTCTTACTAAATTGTTATTGTGAGATAACCAGTATTGCGAGATGTTTATAATTTAAGCACAGCCCAATTTTCCAAGTTGTATTGTAGAAAAATAAAAATAAGTTTGGATCTTTGAAACTTAAAAATGATTACTTTGAAAAACAAAACACAATCGGAGGTTATATTATCAGCTCTGTATAATGATAATCTTCCTTCAATCCTAGTCGTAGCTGACTCTGAAATTATAGATAGATATATAGATATTGCATTTATTTGTTTCTCCAATCACACGTAAATTCTGTGACTAACTAGCTTACAGACATATTCAATTTTGCTGTCAAAATGATCGATTGAAATATAGACTAGAGATGTTAGTGAAAATTCGGGACATTTGGCGTCCTGATCAAGGGTTAATCGGGACGTACCCCTAAAAATCGTACGGAGCGTACTGAATCGGACGGAGTCTGTACGTGATGATTTATAGTATTTTTAAAGTAAGCATATGAAATAATTGCTAAATAAAACTAGTTAAAAATTTGTTTTAATATTTAACATTACTTTGATAAAATAATTAAAATAGATAAATTTATATCCAAATTCCAAATACACGCAAAAAAATTACATTGAAGTGGACCAGTTTGGTGATTTAAAGTATTGTTTTTTAATACCAAGTCGAAATATTTTCGTAATTTAGACTCTGTTGCACTAAAAGTACACATCGTTACGATATCGCCCTTAAAAAAACTAAAACATGAAGTTTGCCCTCTTAATGCCGCTGTTCATTGCGGTTTAGGTATTTCACATACGGTGTGAATAAGATTGTATACCTATTAGATCTAATGACACACTTGGCTTTTTTTTGGCATTCCCTTTTGTCGTCTCTTATGATAGCCATGGGAAGAAATGGGATGATAATTTTGTATATATCTTTTTACTATAATCGTGAGGAATATAACAACGTATTCTATAAGGAGGTAGGCTGGTTATGTTAGTACTAAATGAATCGAATGTTAGATAAGTGATTGTGGTATCAAAAGTATAACACGCTTAAAGAGAAGTTGGCTGCCGGCGCTCATGGACTAGTAGTCCCATAGTATTGGGTAAACTATGGTTGAGAAATGCATGATAGCCAGCTTGTCCGACCGGTATTTATGTTAGACTTTCTCTAACTTTTTTCATTTTTTAAGAGATTTAGATGACAGAGGGATTAAGAAACAAATACAGCCGGTACTGCGGGCATTGAAGTCAGGATTCTCCCAGATTCCCTGTGCTTCTGTAAGGTCATTACAATGACACTTAATAAAATCTTTTTTTTTACAGAAATAATTCCTGTCGACGGCACGGGCGGTGCAAAACGAGCAGCGGTAGGAGAAGGGCGTATTGCGAAACCAACGGAATTGCTTGTAGATCTCACGTCTGACTCTGATGATGAGGTGCCTCTCAAAAGGAAGGTGCAGCAGCCCAAACAAACGCCACCAATAGTTGAAACAAATAATATCAAGACTGATGACTATGCCTCTCCAAATGGTAACTATCTCCTTTTAAAAAAAATTATTAATATGTATTTCATATTTTCTTAAAAAAGTTTCATTTCAACAGTGGGAAAGTTCACACACATTCATGTCAATTGTACTTAGTCAAATCATAAGTTGTGCTGTTTTACACGAAAAAGGCTGGTTATTATCTATATAATACAAATAAAGATATATAAGTAATCTACATATCAATTTTATAAAATTTTATTGTATTTTCAATACTTCATCAATTTTATGTATCTGAGTGTGACGGTTTAGTGCTTTTTCTCCATCTTAAAAGTGGACAAGGTGCCTAAAGAAGTTTTGAGTTGAATGAGAATGTGTTGGTTGCAGCGGTGGAGACGGTAGAGGCGGTGGAGGCGGTGTCGTCGAGCGGGTACCGGTCGCCGGGCGCGGCGGGTGTCATCTCGCTGGACAGCCCGTCGCCGCCCGCGCGCGCCTCGCCGCCGCCCGGCCCCGAGCCCGAACCCGCGCCCGCGCACTCCACGCCCTCCGCTCACTGTACGTACACCACTACCGTACCTATCTAATGTAATGTTATGTCTGTAATATTAGTGATAAGTTTTAATTAGTAGATATGAAATAAAACAGATTACACAGTAGCACTTTTTATTCACTCGATCAACGAATCACAGTAATTATATATTATTCCTTACTTAATGTAAATGAGCACAGATTTGAGCAGAGTAACTAACTTGTAGGCAGGAGACTCACAACTGAACGCCCACTAAGACACAGCAGTACCTTTTATAGTTTATAACGATGTTACAATTACCCACAAATCTTGTTATTCTTACATAATATGTTACTCTATGGTTTTATAATTTATTAACCTTATAATCATGTATATAGGTGTAACATGTAATAATATATAGGTGTCGATGGTTTCAAATCCAGTGGTAACATAAGTTTAGCTGAATCCATCCATACATCCATCCATTCCAGCCTATAAAAGTCCACAGCTGAACACAGGCCTCCCTCATATATTACCTCATGGGGCGATTTTGTCATAATTGTCATGTTGCCAAGTGGGTTGGCAACCGCAAATTTTTATTATTTTGAGTTTTTGTTACGAAGATACTTACTACCCATCTACTGTTTCATTTTCCCTCTGTCGCGCCTTACGATACTTATACACTACCATTACATGGGTACGTACACGCTTTTACCTATCTCTGCTGCCAAAAACGGTTCCGTTGGCTTAAGGGGAAATATAATCTCAAATGGCTTAGCAAGATCCTCCGTTATGCCGAAAGTATTGCAGCATTAATTTTGAAATAAATATATGGTAAAGTTGAGGATTAATGTTAAGGACTATGTTAGACGAAAACACTTAGATAGAAAAAAAAATCCAAACTTACCTCCAAACTGAACAATAAACCGCTGTTAAGCACTGCTTTATAGTTAGTTCAGTTAGTATGCAAAGTTTCATGATCTTATTTAAAGTATTTTATGAATGTTATTTACTTTTTTTAAAATACCATTATTTTCACTGTAAAAAGAAATTACCTAAACTATCGGCTCGTAAGCTTGATTCCTGTCGCCCCGTTAGTATCGCTCCGGCTTTTGAAGGAAGAAGTTGTGTCGCTTACGATCAGAATACACATTACGCAACAGGACGACGTAAAATTAAAATGGGAAATAACCGTTATAAAAATAAGAAGACAAGAAAGACTGGGTTGGCGTTAAGAAACAGGCATAAATATGATAAATGTGCCGGACGGGCGAAACTCTCCGGAGTAAATGTTGTCGAAGATACTTCGCGAGTCGCTCACGTCCTACACCTAATAAACCTAATGAAATAAGTATCTAACGACCTATCTACTTACAGTATTAGTGATTACAAACATGTCGGTACATAGCATACGACGCGCGGGGAAGTGGGGGTGAAATTAGAATTTGAGCTGACTTACTCTATCCTCTTAATAATGACTTGCATGGCTAAGGTCGTGTGTTCGAACCAGCATGGAATAAGTATTTGTATGACCTATAAATAATTGTTCCGGATATGAGTATTTGTCCTTGTGTGTGAAATTTATGTATGTAAAACTACCCCCGATAGTAGTACAGTACTATGACACAGGAATAAATCCCTAATGTGAACTTTTTTTTGTGTAACTTTTTTTTAATAAAATTACTGCAAATTTTTCATTTGTATTACCGTATTTTTAAACACTAATTGACAATATAGTATTATATACAATTAACTATTTTACAGTCCCATGAGTCATGTAATATGAACATTTATGTAATTAGTTCTAGTTAGTAGTCGTAGTTTAAGTTCGGCCAACTAGCAGCGATACGAAAGGTCATTTACCTTTAAAACGACTGTGGATTGTCGTAATGTCTCGTTTTCCCGGCAAAAATATGTCAAGACGGGTTCGCCAACATTCGGGAAGCCGTTTTAGTAATAATACCACGAGCGCGTTCCAAAACGGGATGAATCACATCCCGTTTGGAAAGCGCTCGTTGTGATACAAGTTATTTGTTAAAAGTTTTGTTATTTTGTTTCGTTGATAACTTAAGGCATTATTAAGTGACGGTATGGTGAAAGTGACGCCTGATCGGTGGAAGAAATGTGTGTAGCTTGTTCAAAAGGAAGAAGATAAGTTTTTCAAACTTGATTTTATTGTAGATGACGTGACGGATAAATTTATTATACGTGTTACGGACTCTGATTCTGACTCTACAGCAGAGTTCCCCAAACTTTTTTGTGTCGTAGACCCTTGCCACGTTTTTCCGTGTTGGGTAGACCCCCTACTTACCTGATATTGATTTCCTGTAAATTTCTAACTGTAGTGAAGTTTAGTGTTAAAACTCTTAAAGTAAAAACACATGTTAATTTATACATTTATTAATTGAATTTAAATTAAATATAACAAGATTAGAAAAGGCAAAGCTAAGGGATACATATGAGAATATACAAATAGGCTCGTGGGTTGTTACGTCTTACCAATGTCAGTTAAAGAAGAATACTGCCATAAAGTATTTTATTGGACAAGTGATAAATATTAATCATGATGACAACACTTTTACAGTAAAATCTCTCAGAAGGATAAAAAACACCGTAAATGTTTTTTTTTTTTGCTGAACAAAGATGATGAAGACTGTGTCAATAAAAATGTTATTGTTAAAGTATTAAAAGAACCCAATATAAATCGCAGAGGTCAGCTTATATTTGATGATATCGAAAATTTAATACCTGAGTAAAAATATTAAAATACCGAATACGGAGATTGCACTGTAATTATAATACCGATTGCTAAAACTTTCAAAAAGAAACTATTGAGGAGTACTCGTGTAATTTTGCGTGATTGAATATTAAACTACTAATAACTAAAGTCATGATTGGCGTAATTTATCTATCTTTGCTAACTACGAGTACAAAACTAAAATTTAATAAAAAATAATGTACTTACTTTTCTCCAGCACTCTCAAATAAAATAAGACTGACTCACTATAATTTGTGTGATATACTATCTGTTTATATTTTTTAAAATATTTTTTTAGCACTTTTCTTTTCAAGATTCAGGAAACGAATGAACGTATTTGTCCCACATTCGTATTTATAGAGTGACGAATTGAACAAGTCAGTACAAGGTAGCGAAGCTCTGAGACTGCGACTCTCAGGTTTTTACAAGTTCAAAATGTATTGCGACCACAAAGCGAATACCAACATCCTACAACTTACACAATTTTATAAACATAATAATAATTTTTTTACTTCGTAGGTACTTTCATAAATAATGTATATGTTTTGATATTATAAGATATTATGATGTAAGTAAATAGGTACTATCAGTGTATGTGTTGAGATCCACTATCGTGGACCCCCATTTTCATTTCATGGACCCCAAATCTTTTTTCGCTGACGCAGACCCCTTGCAGGTTGTCATAGACCCCTAGGGGTCGATATAGACCACTTTGGGAATCACTGCTCTACAGACTCAGAAGAATCGGCGTCTGACTGAATAAAAAATGATTTCCTCAAAAAATATTTTTATCCTCATTTCCATAAACATAACATATTTAAGTCTCTATGTAACAGGGGGCAAGCCTGTTACCATACACCGGGCACACGGTTGTTAGGCAAGGGATATTCAGAAACATTATTATTATTCTCGTTATTTAATTTAAATCTACATTATACAATAATTCAAATTATAACAAAATTTATAAAAAGTATTTTTTTTTTTTTGGTTTGCTAGACATGTTTACGCCCGATTGCTTCGAGCGGGGTGAGGTAACGGTTAGCGTAGCGCGGGAGGAGAGGCTAGCTGTGTCGTACGCGCAGCTCAAGCGGGGCGGTCGGCCGGAAGCCTTGAGCGGTGTAACCGCGTCAGTTGAACGTCGGGCGTTACGTAATCTTCCGGGTCGATTTAGGGCTCGCGAGTTTAATATAATTTTGCGTCGAAAGGGCGGCCTCCTAGTGTTATCTTATATATGTACGTATCCGTGATAACAAGGCTTATTTATTGAGTTTATTTGCGCGAAGCCCGGGTCGATTATACTTTGAGTATTGTTTGTGACCGGCATACGGTTGTGCGCGGCAGGTGTTGACTCGAATGTCTATGGCTTATGTTAATTGTACGCGCCATTTTGAATTTACTATTGAATATTAGGGCATAGTCTGGACCGCCTCGAATTTAGTTGTCTGTTTTGACCGTGTTACGTGACAAGAGGCCTACTTGGAATTTGTTTCTACTTGGAGTTAGTAGTTGTGCTAAGTGAACCTGGGACTTTGAACTTTGACCAGCCTTCCTTAAGTTATGTAGCGTGTCACTTGTTTTAATGTCGATTAACGTTGATTTGGTTGAATTTGAAGTTAATTTAAATGTACAATAAAGTTAATAATTTAATATAGTGAGAATTGAAGTAGAAGTTTTCCATTGGTGAACCCCCCCCCCCTTAGATGAGATCCCACATTTGGAGAGAGGCAGCGCCTTGGGATCTGCTGTCCAGGATCAGCGGCGCCGTCAGGTTACACCTTGTACACATTACTGAACACCACTTACATGCACATCACCTTTCACCTGACAAATGCCCTGTAGTTAACCCTACCTCCGCCTTGCTTCTTTGTTAGCCGTTATAGTTTAATTATCCATAGGTCAGTTGGACCCTCCCCTTTGTTACCCGTCGAATTGGGCTACTGATGGTCCCTAGTCTCAATCGGCTTTTGTCAGGGTAACTTGGGGGCAGTAACAAGACATTTTTTAAAACTATATTGTCTACTTAAATAATAATCTAACTATCAAAACGTTACGCGCCCCTGCTATTCCTAATAACCTTGCATTGGTTTTGTTTACATTTCATATCGCTCGTTGGCCGTACTATATAACATGTATATTACTACAGGGAAGTTGTTAAGTATGAAAACATTAAACAGCATGGTATAATAACCTAGTTAATATATAAAAACCCAACCAATTCCCAGGGGTTATTTATCACTGTATTCTTGGTATTTTAATCCTTAAATTTAATTATAAAAATAATCCTTAAAAAGAATTAAATTATCAGTAAATTTCACACATCGAGCCTAATAAAATGATCACTAACCATAGGTACCTGTCACTCACGCCCATATGGTTTGTTGCTGACATCCATTTCATTATGTTATAAATAATTTTTTAAATCATTGTTTCATATCATTAAAATATGAAGTCGATACCTTATAGTAAGCGATTACCGCAGGCTATAGTTAAGGACTAAAAGGGAATACCACACAGCCTATAATCACATCCCGGACATTACGTAAGTGCAAATAAGTGCGTTCAGGTCATTAGGGCTGCCCTGTAACTGTTGCCAGTTTGTTGTGTTGTTTGCCAATAAATACGACACAATGATAATTATCTTTATTTATTTGAAAATTTTACAAAAAAAGTTTACGTAGGATCACTCTTAAAGTATAGCTATTATACACCTAAAGTACACCCTTAAAGTATAGATATACTATAATTATTAAAATTCGCCAAACATACATAAAAATACCGTCGAGTTAATAATTAGTATTAAGATGGTATTTCACACATCCTGAAATAACAATGGTTTTCCATACCTTTCAAACTACAAAAGAAAAGAAAGAGGATAGTAATGGCACATACCAATAACTTTTAAGCAGAAAGAGGCATACAAGCTAGAGAAAATAAGCCTTATTCTACTTAGTCACTGTTGCTTACACTTATGCAACAGCATTAATGCTATCAAAGTCGGTGTGGTCTTTTTAGAGGGCGATGTTCATTTGATATGTCAAGGAAAAACATTATTTCAATACTAATTCTATACCAATAAATGTTTCATAAATTATTCAGGCACGAGCAACAGCACCGAATGCGAGGATAATGAATCTGCACCTGCACACTGGGCGCCGTATGCTGATGCCGACCGGGAAAATCATGACTCTTATCGAAGGTATGGAAATTAACAACTTAAACTAAATATTGTTTTAAGCTGAATATTTATTTATATATTTAATTATTATTTTATATATTATTATCTAATGTCAGATAATTAATCTTGTTATTCTACTTGCAACAGCCCTATTGCTTGTGGATGCTTTCAATGAACCTGTCATATTGCATTCATTCATTAGTGATGATAATATATAACATACGTGGTAGAGCCATGCTGCAGTTATATTAGTAGTATAGTTGTAGCACGAATGGTTCGGCTCGACTGGGGAAGGACCACGCTCTCAAAGAATACCAGCGTAAAATAGTAGCTTAATGCTGCTGTGTTTTGTATGGTGAGTGTAGAGAACCGGAGATCCTTTTGACTGGAAACGCTGCATTGATGGGTGGTATTATGGTGAGGCATTCCATCTTAGTCCTCACGGGTGACAACGACATCTGCATTTTGATTCGTAACCGACGATAGATGTAGATGTCTATGAACCACAGCAACCACTTACCATCAGGTGGACTGTGTGCTCGCTTGTAACCCTACCTTATAAAAAAAATCCAAAATTTTTGAATTGTGTTTCATTTACATTTGTCACTTAAATACACAAAGTATTGTTCATTACACGGAGTTTTAGGATACATTCTCTTCAACAACAACTCATGTTATTCTTGTATATGAAAGCTTGCTTAACCTCTCAATCGTCCGAAAGACACCATGTGTCCATAAGCGAAAAGTGCTGGTAGCGCCCGAAGAACACCATGTGTCCATAAGGAATGGATCTTCTTTTGTCTTTGATATTCAATCTGCGTGGTGATTGGTTGTTCAAATTTTTCCTCATTCTCAAAGTTCAACAAATCATTCATTCATTCATGTGTGATACACCAATCAAAATTAAGAAATAAAGGTAAAAAAAAAAAATTTGAGTCAGCCGTGACGTTCATTCTTTTAGTCGCCATTTTCAATTTCTGTGCAAAAACAAAGTGTTTCGTGTGGAAGAAAAATGTCCAAAGCTTTCAAACGGTAAGTGTTTATTTTATAAATTATATATCAATTTACTAGGAATTGAATACAAAATCGTTTTATCATATTTACTCAAGACACAAATTTCATTTCGATAGTAAAGAAACAGTGAAACTTTTTCGTGGCGGGAAAACTTGCAACGACGAAACTTTTATGACATTGATTTTGTGATGAACTTTTCCTCAAAATGTTTGGGAAATTAAGTAAAGTTATTGTAAATTGATTCAGGAACACATTTCTGGTATTAGTTTTTGCTAAATCTCTTTCATTTTATAGAATTTGTTGATACAATGCAAAACTACCTAAAATTTGATCAAAAGTACCGTTGACAAAAAAAATTTGCTATGATGCACTTGTGAGAGCTCTTTTTACTATGAAATCTGGTTAATAATTGATATAAGAATTAGGTATACCATCAAGTTTTTTCTTTGATAAAACAGTTTCAGAGATAAAAAGATTTTTTAATTTTTTTAAGGAATTTTTGTTTTTCATATCGTCCGTTTTCTTTGTAGAATCGTGTTTATCTTACATAAATAAACCGTTAAAGTTATGTCCATTTTTGCGACTTGACGCATAGTTTCTGAGATAAAATTAAATTTAAGTTTTTTAAGACATAATTTTTTTCATCACAATTTCTCATTACGGCATCGTGTATATCTAAACCACACAAATATTTTAAGTTGTTTACAGTTGTGCCCTACGACGCATAATTTCAGAGAAAAAATCAATTTTTAGTTTTTTTCTTCTTTATTTATGATGTTTTAGCACTGCTGGCGCAAGGGCACGCATGTCTCGCTCCCGCTCACGCTCACGCTCACGGTCTGTGACGCCAGCGCCGCCACCTAAGAGCCGTCGCTGCTTGCTCCTACAGAGCTCAGTAGAAAACATGCCTATCAGGGAGCCTCAGCTGGATGAAGAGCCAAAACTATGGAAGCCACCCATGTGAGTGATATAGTAATAAATTACAGTAACACATCTTCTGAATGCCATGTTTATCTGATGATGTATCTGATGTGTATCTACTTTTTAGCACTTACCAAATTGATAATAACGTTGTTTATCAGGAATACAAGAGAAGTTCACCGTACTCCAAGAGGGTCATTATACGTTGGAAGGGCCGTAGATATTATCATGACCCCTGGAGGTAAACTGCGTCGTCGGCCACAAGTTTCCCCTAAGAAAACTTTAGAGGACTCTATTCAGTTAGTATTGATTGTTTATATGAATATTCTTATATTTGAAATTTGCAATGCTTTTTGATCTAAAAACATTTTTTTTTGTTTTAGTGTTACGCCGTTGGAACGCGCCGCTGCGATGGACATTGACGAGGAAGAGGGCGAAACTCTAATAAAAATTTGGACCACGTTCAGAAATGGTTCAGTGAGTTGCAGTCGCTGGAATCTGTGGATCCAGTACCATATTCCTGCAATACGCCGATGCCAATAGAGGTGGATACCAATGCGTCTTCTGGAGTTATTAGTATTCAATGTGCATCGGGTGGCATATCGAACACTAATAATCTCCCAGCAGCATCGATATCTGCCTCTAGCGACATTGATGTTCGTCCATCAACTTCGGGGATGGACAAAACCTCCAGGCGTATTGTGGAAGTATTAGAGGAAGGCAGTGAATTTGACTCGGACTTTGATGACGAGTACAACGTGGATGAATTCGCTGTCTCCGCTGGTGCTGGTCGAGACATTCCGAAAGACGACGAACCAAATGAAGCTGAGCGTAACATTGTAAATACTGTATCAAAAGCAATGGATGAAGCTATCGATCGTCAGGTTACCGTGTCGACTGATTTCGTTTGGCAAAGTAACTTTGATACATTCGGTGGTGTACCCGAAGACTTTTCGGGTCCCACCCCCGGACCTATCACTGATTATGATACGCCCTATGAAGCTTTTACGGATATTTGGAGTACAAGTTTCATGGAGTATATCGTGCAGGAAACCAATCGGTACGCTAGCCAGGAGATTGAGAAGCTGAGAATAGCAGGCAAACTGAAAGAGTCATCTCGTCTCCACCAGTGGACTCCTACCGATGTAGACGAGATGTACATCTTCTTTGCCATTTATGTATTCATGGGAATAGATATTCGGACATCTCAGCACGAATATTGGAAGACGACCGGCTATCTAGAAATGCCCAGATTCAGACAGCTTATGTCGTACAATCGTTATATTTTGCTTAGTAAATTCATTCACTTTGCAGACAATTCTGATAGAAGTCAAAATTTGCTTCAAAGTGAAAGAGTTGTCTATTCGGCGAAATTAGCGAAAATCGCGCCAGTCTTAAAACATTTGAATTCGGTTTTTTCAAAATTATACAACCTTCGTCAGGATGTATCTATCGACGAATCTTTGACCTTATTCAAGTGGCGATTGTCCTGGGTCCAATCGATAAGGTCAAAGGCTTCACATTTCGGCATAAAGTCATACGAATTATGTGAATCAAAGACTGGCTATCTGTGAAAATTTGATATTTACACGGGAAAGAAATCTGAGCACGATGATATCGTTGCTCCTAGTGTTGATTTGGCATGCAAGAGTACCCAAGTGGTACTTGATTTGCTAAAAGGTCTCGAAAATCGCGGGCACCTTTGTTACGATGGACAATTTTTACAATTGTCCAGCGTTGGCAAGGCACCTGAAGAGTTTGGGATTCGATTGCTTGGGGACATTGCGTCCAAATCGCAAATACGTACCGGTGGATGTCGCGAAGGCTCCGAAGAATGTGGCGATGGGGACTATCATCGCTCGCCATTCTGGAGACGTTTCATGCATTGCATGGAAAGTCTTCAAAATTGTGACGATGATATCTACCTACCACCCCGACGAAACCGTCGTTGGCAAGAAGAAAGGAAGGGATCTAGTAAAGCCAGTGGCTGTACTAGATTACAACAATACGATGGGAGGTGTTGATCTTAAAGATCAAAAACTCTCAGCGTGCTTGTTGGAACGAAAGAGATGTGTGAAGTGGTACATGAAAATTTTTAAAAGATTGCTGAACGTCAGTGTACTCAATGCATTCATTTTGCTGACGGAGTCAATAAGTCGTCGCGGTAAGCCCGAGTTGCTGCATCGAAGCTTCCGTGAACAGCTCGCTGATTCCCTTGTGGCAAGACACCGCCGCTCTTCTCCACAAGTGAATCCAGGGATTGACATGGAAGATTTGAGACTGCGCAGGGACTTAGTGCACGTTCCTGAATTGACTACGGGCCGCGGAAACCGAATGAATTGTCGCATCTGTGCTCGGAATGGTAAGGACAAGAAAGTTCATTTAAAATGCGCCACTTGCGACGAGGCTATGTGCCCAGGCGATTGTTGGAGGGTTTGGCACTCCCTTCAACAACTTCCTGGCAGGGACATAAAATCTCGCAAGGGTAGGCGGCGTCATTAAACATGAATTTCTTGTAAGTACTATTGTGTGAACGTATTGTGGTTGTGTGTGTAACAGCGAGATTTGATTGCCATGCCATATTTGCTTTGGGGTATCGGTCGGCACTAGGCAGATTTCTTAGCACTTTTTTTGGGCAAGAGGTGTAAATCCTGTGTAATGTGTATGTATGTATGGATGTAAATAAGAAATAACTACTCCCATTTTCTTGCTAAGCTGTTCGTACATATCGTTCGTATATTCTGCATAAATTGTTTTGGATATGGTATTTACAATGTAACGACAGGTTATTGGGTATGTTAAAAAATTTGTATTTATTTTAATTTTTTTATGAAAGATTGTAACAGTTTTAAATTTTTTTTCTTAATTTGGGTATTTATTAAGGTTTTATGATTTTTTTAACCATAAAACCACATCCAGAAACCCAAATTAGAAAAAAAATGGAAACTGATACTTAAAATTACAAAATCTTACACAAAAAAATTTAAATAAATACAATTTTTTTTAACATACCTACCCAATTTAGTTTGTTGGAATCTGCAACCCTTCTAAGGCGGTGCATAGTAGGCCACGGGGCATCTCTGAACTGGTTTAGAGAAATCCAAAAAGTGTTATTCTTTTTTCTTAAATTATACAATTAAGAAAAAGGATTAAAAGTTTTTGGATAGTTGTGGTATCCTCGTATAAAATTGTAAATATGTAGTATTAAATTGTTTAAATATAGTGTATTTTCATTTATATTTTATTTTCATTATTATTTGTATTAAATGTGTTATTTTAAACCTGTACAAGGTCATTGTTTTATTTGAAACTAGAGTACGCCCGCGGCTTCACACGCAATCAATTCTGTTTTATCGCGTTTGCAATTCTGTTTTATCCAAACACATAAACTTTAACATTTATAATATAAGTGGGATATGAGCTATCTGTGTTATAAATTTGACTTGAATCCGTCCAGAATTTTTATCATGATCGAGGAACAAACATCCAAACATATAAATTTTCACATTTATAATATTAGTGGGATTAGTGCGATATTAGTACCTAGGTTCTTAATTACGGTAATTTTAGAGCAAAAATAAATACAAAAATATCGTTAATAATCAGTATAAAATAAAAGAAAGTAAAAACAAAATACTAAAATAAAAGAAAAATCTAATTTGGAAAAATTTGTTTCTCGAAAAAAATTGCGTGACATTCGCAAGGCGGGGGGGTGTCGCTAATTATTTACGTAATCAATTTACCTTGAATAAAACTACGGATTATATAGAGTTTAATTTATTTATTTTTAATTCCCGACGTTTCGGGCGCTTTACAGCACCCGTGGCCACGTGGGGGGGGGGGGGGGGGAGACGGGACTGAGATGTTTGACGTCCCAATGTCACAGCACAGCTACCTTCAGTTTTTGAATATTCATTTTTGATCAGATTTACGCAGAACGAGCTATATCTTATATACAGTATACAGTATCTTGAAGTCTTGCAGTGGTATGCTTGGGTTAGGATTTAATTTTGTTAAATCCCAAGCAGATGGCAGCACCCATTCATCTTCTCTATTAAAATTAGGATGTTTTTAGGCTATTGCATAGCTTCTATCGCGGGCCTTGAGCGCGGGGACCGAATCCAGAAATTTATTCCGTAGTAACGAAAAAACCTCACGCTCCCCACTCCGACGGGCACAGAGGTGTGGCTTGAAGGCCGTGCATTGTCTAACGATGGTCTAACGTCGTTTCTTTTCGGCAGTCTTCGACACGGTGTTTGTGTATAAAGTGTTTTGAATATGAATGAACAAAGTGCATTTATTATTAATGAAGAAAGTCACGAAAAAATAGTGAAAGAAAATGAGTGAGTACTCTATATACATACATTTTATTATTATCACAAATGCAGTACTAATTTTGAATTGGAAATATAATACTGCTATAAAGATAACCTAAATTTTTGATATTAAAATGAGCGATATTAAAAGTAGCCCTCTTTATATACACACAAACTCACACACGCGTATAGTTTAAATTCTCAATGATATATTTTTTTTTTTTCAATACATATATATATATATATATATATATATATATATATATATATATATATATATATATATATATATATATATATATATATATATATTAGAGATGGGCCGAAATTCGGTACAAGAAAATACCTACTTGCACTTATTTTAACTGAAATAAGGTGCTTCTAAACTACAATATGTCATGGCTGCAACTGGTGGTTCTACTCATGATACTGTACCACTTTCCCCAAGGAACCCATAGTCAATTCTCAAAAAAAAATTGCACTTTGTATGGAAATCGATCAGCTGATTGGCCAAGTCTCCATACAAACAACCGTGGCATATATTTTAGAAGCACCTTATATAACAACATTAGATACTGTAAAATAAAAGATATTATTTTTACTCACTCATGGTCAATTATTTATTTATTTATTTCGGAACATTGTAAATGTAAACCTTATATTAAATCAGTTCCTATCTTATCATTAATCTTAATCTTAGTTCTTACCTTAATCTTAGTTAATTAGTTATTAATCTTAGAAATCCCCGCCTAATTAATAATTAGCCATATTACAGAAATGAAATAAACTTTGTATTCTCCTAGTAAACATCTGGATAGGAGTCCGTAAATTAAATAAAAAAAATAATGTTTTTGATTCAACATTCATTAACCTCAAGTATTTTTTATTACAATTAAAGGGTATTTGTTTTCAACAATCATATTAAACCAACTTTTCTTGTCTATCTAGTCATATTTAAAATTTACCAGACTCAGGTTATGGTGCAAAAACACCAAAGATCTGCCTTACCTGGCAGAAGTTTGTTACGTTTTTTTTCGTAGGTATATGTTTCCTGCGGTGTGCGGGCGGGGTATTTGAAGTAAATGCGTAAACAAGTCACGACGCGTCGCTCTCGAGAAAGCGTGCGAAAATGAACCGAAGTTCGGATTCGGTTCAAATCACATTATATATATATATATATATATATATATATATATATATATATATATATATATATATATATATATATATATATATATATCAATATTGATTCTACGTCCTTTCATTTCGCATTATTGTAGCGTCACCACTTGTAAGCAATTTTAATACATTATGACTGCGAATATTGGTCCATTAAACAATTTCAAAGATAGTGTTTAACTCATTTCTTTGAAAATTTACCATATATCGATATACAAATATTCGTATATTGCCAGACGGAGGGAAACCAATCAGGACTCCCTATATTACAAATTATCCAGAATCCCCGTAATATACATAGTTTTTAATTCATTCTCCTGCTTAAGGTGACACTAGTCGACATTATTTCCATAGAAATTTCGGAGGGGTTTTACTCCGCTGTTTGACAGTGTACATCAACAGTACATACAAGTGACAGTTAAACATGATATCGTTTTGTCTCATTATTAATTTTGTCTGTACGGAAACAGAATAGTAAAACAAAAAGTCATTAAAAAGTTACGAGCTATCAAAGATTCGTTTTTATTGCCAATTTTAACACAACTTTGGGCGTAAATTAGTAATAAAAGCAGTGTAAAATTTCCAAGACAAAGTCGGTACCGACACAGCTCAATTATCGAAGAATTCAATAAATTTTATTTATAATTGATTTATGCAGTGGTTTTTTCATAAAACCCCTTCTTCCAAAGGCCTTTTCGTATTTTTTTACGCGCGGTGTTTATATGAATTATCGTGCATCTCACTAAATAATGTTTCCCCCGGTGCGGTGCGGGAAGGACGACACTTACACACACATGCATGCGCGGTGACGCGCGCTTATTCTAGTTTTATTCGACTCAGTCAGCTGCGGCCTGTGACTATGACTATAACTATACCTGCGCTCTAAATTACTACGCCACATTGACCCCTGCTTGAAATTTGGATTTCGATACTACTCTGTTTGGCATAGAAATTGATATTATTGAAAGAGATGATGCGTTTTGGACGGCAGACAAAATTTTAAAATTAGATAGCTTTTATCAGAAATGTGTTTTGCCGGAGCTGATAGATCCCCGTTACCCTCGCAAGCTACAATTTAGAGATCGAATGTAAATTAAATTGATATAAGAACAGACAAAAATACCGGAATATAAATAATTAAAAAAAATTATACGTGGTAGAGCCATGCTGCAGTTATATTAGTAGTATAGTTGTAGCACAAATGGGTCGGCTCGACCGGGGAAGGACCACGCTCTCACAGAATACCAGCGTGAAATAGTAGCTTAATGCTGCTGTATTTCGTATGGTGAGTGTAGAGAACCGGAGACCCTTTTTTTACTGGGAACGAGGCATTCCATCTCAGTCCTCACGGATAACAACGCATCTGCATTTTGATTTTTAATGGAGGATAGATGTAGATGTCTATGGGCCGCAGCAACCACTTAGCATCAGGTGGACTGTGTGCTCGTTTGTCACCCTATTCTATAAAAAAAGCGAAAAAAAAAAAAAATTTAAAAAAAAAAAACGATCTCAAAATTTTATTAATGTTCCGCTAATTTTATCTGTACTTACCTATGTCAATTTGATTTACATTCGATTATAATTATATTCTCAGACGTGCAGGTTTCCTCAATATGTTTTCCTTCACCGCCGAGCACGTGGTAAATCAGCACAATTGCAATTAACAATTTCATTGGTGCCGGCGGGGATCGAACTCGGGTCTGCATGTCTGAGAAATTAAAAAATATATATTTCGAAGACATGTGAAATTCGTCAACACGCATTGAGGCAGCGTGGCGGACATTTCCTTGCCTTAAAACCCTCTCAGAAATTAGAGGAGGCCTGTGCCCAGGAGTGGGACGTATATAGGCTGTAACTTTACCTTTTTTTTTTACTTTTATAAATATATTATTTTACCGACGAAAATTTTAAAGAAAAATAAAAAATAAGCAACCGACAACCTCCTAGGTCCCTAGGTGACTTGCGAGATGTCGGTGTAACAAAACAAAACGGCCCAGAAAAACAGACTTTCCAACTGATAGCTAAATCAGCACGCAACAATTTCATTGGTGCCAGTGGGGATCGAACCCGGGTTGCTCCCGTACTGTGATACTTATAACGAGCGCTAACCATGTGAGCAACCACGGCTCTCAACGACATCGTTCCGTTCGTGTACAGCGCTGAAGATAGCAGAGTAAAAAATTAGAGATTGTGGTGTTTGAAATTTGTCATCTATGACAGTGAATTTTATCTGTGTACTATGTAACAAATAACTATATAGAAAAAAAATGTGAAAATGACATTTCGCCATTTTTGTTTGTGTACTGGTTAGAAACTCGATCAAAAATTTGATAATTTTTCTTTTTTTATACGTTATTTCTAAAAAAATGTGAAAATGACTATTCGCAATTTTTGTACTGGTTAGGAACTCGATCAAAAATTTGATAATTTCTCCGTCTTTATACGTTATTTCTAATGTTATTTTACATCAAATTAATTGTGAAGATATTTTCTTTTGGAAATATGTATCATTACGACGATTCAAAAACGTTTACATATAATAATTTACCTCGAAATTCACTATACGCGATTATCGTTTATTGGTTATATGTTGTTTAAAAAGTATTCTTATCAGTTTTTTGTGTTAAATGGATGCTAAATATAAAGGAATGCTTCAGTATTGATAGCAATTTATTAACGAAATATCTGTTGAGATGTGTCTAGAAATTATTAATACTTATTTTTATTTATTTATTAAAATAATAAATAAATATAAAGTATACATTTATCTATATTAAGTACTAGTTGTTCCCCGCGATCTCGCCCGCGTGGAATATGGATTTCATGGGTTTTAATTTTTTTGCGCGGAACCCTAATTCTTTTTCTAAAACAAAAGTAGTTCAAGTTATTCCTTATATCATCAGCTATCTGCCAGTGAAGGTCCCGTCAAAATAGATCCAGCTGTTTCGGAGATTAGCTGGAACAAACAGACAGACAGACAGACCGACAGACAGATAAAATTTTTAAAAATTGTGTTTTTGTTACTAGTACTTTCATATGCATTTAATAAAAAGCTTTTGTTTTAACATTACAAACAGACACTTCAATTTTATTTATTTGTAGATATAGATATAAGATATTATTCATATTGGTGTCATTTTAAAGGAAATATGATGTACTATTATAATAATAAAATAATTGTCTCCAGTAAATATTTATGTCAGTGTTTGGAAGACCGGCATACTTTTCTATATTTTAAGTTTAACTAAACTTATTGAACGAGATACGCTTTCTAAAGTGATTTGTGTCGTCGGAAATTATAGGTAATATATTAATTTACTTATATTGGTCTAAAAATTATATTAATCTTTAGAATTATATGTTATTTTTTAAAACTCGGCGTGTAGACGGACTTGAGACGGAGTTGAGGTAAGTCCGTCTAGTAGCAATATAACCATAACTTGTGACGCAATATGTATGAAAACAATTTCTAGCAGTGATGCAAAACTGGCGTTGAAATGTGTGCTTAATGTTTTTTGTCCATAGGGTTTAAATTTCAAAGTTATTTAATTTTATTTCATTTTAAGGCAAGTCCGACATATCTTTGGTGATTGGAAACATTTTCTATAAAATTGTAGCGAATTTTCTTTTAAATAAAATACTAAGTAAAAACATAAATCTTTATTTCTAATTGAACATGTCAGAAATATTTCAATCATATTTAGCATACCTGTCAAATTCCTTTCGTTTTTTACTTTTTTTTACCTTTGTATTTTTTTTTTTTGTAAAAGTATTTGTATAATGTGCACCGCCGTCTTGAGGTTAAAAAAAATAATTGGACAGGTATGCCAAAAGATCCTTTGATGTTCTTTATCACAAAATCGGCCACCATTTCCAGCATTTCTGTTTTTGTCAATCCAAAGCCATGCTTTTCCATCAGGTGAAGACCGAGAGCTAATTCCTTTTCTACTTGTAATGGTAATGCTGTGTTTCTTCCTAGTGAATTTGAATTTGGTCCTCTTATTGTTAACGTGGTCCATTATGGTCATTCTCGGAATCTTGTACTCCTGAGAGGCCTTGTAACCACTCAGCTCCCCATTTTTTACAGCTCTTACTGCTGCTTGTAGCTTCTCCCTAGAATAGGACGCTTTGTCCGTTTTCCTTATATAGTTACTGACCATAATTGCAAAATTCTCACTCGTCGCTGGGATAATGGTCGTAAATAGCAAATTTGGAATACCCTTGACACCAGAAAAAATGAAATTCTAGTACAGTTTGTATATTCGATGCTTGAACCTTAAGATGGCGTGGATAGCTAATATCTGATCTGTAGCTACAATTAAAACAACTTTTTGCAAGTATGAAGTGGGTTATTAACCAAGGCCTCTTTTTTTGGTTTAAACTTTCAAAATCGGTTCTTTGCAAAAAACGATCGATATCTAAAAAATCAGGCATCTTTCTGCATGACGTGTAGGTGATAAATCTGAAACAAAAAAGTTACACGTTCGATGGTTTTGTGATTTTCCCAAATGGAGTAGCTATTTTGTTAAATATTTGCCATTTTCGTAAGGGAATCGAAGTGCTAAGAGCAATGCGTAAAACCAAAATTCAGTAATTTGCAAAACCCGAGAAAAGCTTTCATAGCAACAACGTTTCAAGATTTGCATAAGAGCGCGCCGAGCCTCCAGTAGCGCTGCCAATCAATAAATAACATTACAGCGAAATAACTAGGTATGTTTATTAAAATTTTAAAACTTATAAAAACTAAGTTAAGTTCGAAACTATTTTTGTATGCGTTAATTGTTAGTTTAAATGTGTTCGTGTAGTAAAAATCTGGATTAACGCCTAATCCAGATTGTAACTACACAAACACATTTAAACCAGGACAAAACACGTGCCTACAAAAATAGTTTACATTTTTACCTAGTTTTGTACGTTTCAGAATTTTATTAAACATATTTAGTTATTTCGTTTAATGATTTTTCTTGATTGGCGGCGCTAATGGACGCACTATGCACCCTTAAAACAAAAAAAAATAATTTATTAAATACGTGCAGCTGAAAAGGTTGACAATATCGGCATTCGAGGCAAGGCCGGCATATGACGGACTTTCCTTATGCATGCTGAACGGACTTCCCAACTATTACATTTTAAGGTTAGTATTTTGTGAAGGTAATTATTTCGAAATTCAAGCGATATTAATGTATTCATCACCAGAAATAAGTATATGGATCACTAAATGACTTACGTAATCAGAAAAACTCCAAAAACACCATCGATTTTCCACTTTTTTTGATTATTTTCTCAGAGACGTTACACTCCCACTTCAAGTTCACAACGCGAAATTAAATGGCTGACCGATTTCTATCAACCTAATGATGTTAGCGACATCTTTATTTCTTAGTTCGAACTAGCTCCGTAAACTGTTTTACCGACCGAGGCATAAAAACCTAGTCGTTCAAAAATGGTAGTTATTGCCGCTAGATGGTCTTGCCTCCCAGACGGACTACCAAACACTGACCTTATACTTTTCTTGTAAAACTCGAAATAAAAAATAAATACGATTTATTTTTATATTCCCATATGCTTTATTTTCATCCTTTATTTTTTATTTGACCAATTTTTTTTAATGAAGATTTTGAGATATTTTTTATTTGAATGTTAGGTAGGTACCTATATTAGTTTTTCAGTAGTAATCGTTTTTGTTGCGACAGTCTCGCGCGGTCGTAAAAAAAGTTACTGCGCGGACAGGTGGGACGAGAATCACTTGCGTGGCGTTGACGGTTCGGTGGATAGGTACCTACCTACTGTTATTACCTAAATACCCATAACCTACTATACAACAAAATTTGACAAACTGTCGCTGCGTCGTGGACACTAAAATGTAAACTGCCTACCTACCTGCCTAAGTACGTCGGTACTAAGGAAACAGTCTTGACGGGTCACTTGTCTTGATAAAAACATGTGTTTACATCTAGTGATATTGTGTGTATAGAAAAAAAAAGTAAGAAGACAGGTAAGTATTTTTGAAAACAATTTATAGGTAGGCAGAACTAATTACAATTATTATCTAAATATTATAAATGCGAAAGTTTGGATGGATAGATGTATGTTACTCAATCACGCCAGAACAGCTGAAGGGATCTGGATGATATTTAGCTCAGAGATAGGTTATACCTAGTCTGGAATAACACATTTGATACCGTTTATTCAGGTATTTCGTTCCTGTGGGATAATTTTCGAGTTCACGCGTTTGAAGCCGCTGGCAACAGCTAGTACGGATATAAACTGCGATGACTGTTCCAGTTCATACTTCGGCGTCGTGAACTCTTGAGTGATCGCTGCATGACCACCCGGGGGAAAACTAAACATAATAAAATAAGCAATCTATATTAGGTATCTATAGAGCCATAGAGGTATAGTATAAAGCGATAACGCAGCGCCTAATAATTTAGTACGAGTGGCACGATGCCAGGTGAGACAACGTGCTTTTTGGCCGCGCCCACCAATGAGTTCGAGCCCGCGACTTGTGCCACCTACGCAATTCCTTTGTATAGTGCGACGTTGCCACTCTTATTAGTTATTCCGCTTTGTAATATTTTATTTATAGGTGATATTTTGTTTATGTAGGTATTCGATAGATTCCTATAGTCTGTTTTTTACGCAGGAGACAAAAATAACAGATATTTATTAGATTCGTTTAGCACGAATAATACAGTTTTTATGATTCTGGTTCAGATTAGATTTAATTTTAGTCACTTAAATTTCGTATATTGTTCAAAATAATGAAATAAATCCACAGAATCTGCAGTTACGAAAAAAAACAATATCATTTTAGTCTCCGGCGAAAAAAAAGATATATATCATGATTAATTTACCAACTAGTTATTCGTTTACTAAATACGAAAAAATATTTAGGATTCCCCAGCCGTGATACATTACAGATTGACTATATTATCATTTATTTTACTATTGTAAATAAGTACTAATTGTAGATATTGACAGGTTTAATAGAAGTTCATTTTCTTATATTGTGACTAATAACCTAATATGACCTTGGGAAGAAACTCATTTTAATATAAGGTTTTACTGCATTAACTGCCAATGGGTTGTTAATTTCTACAATAGACCGTGGCGTATTGTTGCTGACATGAATAACTCCGAAAATATAATTTATTTACTTGATCGTGTTGAGTTTTTGTGCTCTCACTGCGAGTTTGCTTTTTTATGATCACTATCTTAAGGATGAGTGCGAACTATTTACCTAATCTGTACAAAATTACTCTCTACTTAACTAGATTCATTTTTGTGAAAGGCTATTTTTGTTAAATTAAGATATTATGTTTGGTTTTGCAGTTATTTGAATTCCGTCGTATGACGTTAGATTATCGGTAAAGTTTAATACCGCACGATATTTGACGTCCATATAACCATGAATATATTTATATTTTAATTCCTTGTGTATAACACACGCATTAATGATCATTGATTTAATGACATTTTTCGCTATTGTTTTATTCGTATTTTAGTGTATGGAGGCCATGCGTTGTAAAATAGTCAATTTGGTGTTTTATAAAATGTTTCGTTCTAGAAATGATAAAACACTTAGAAGCTTAGAAAACGTGTGTGAAAAATTAAATTGTAATTCAAATAACTGCAAAACCAAACATAAATCATAATTTAACAAAAATAGCCTTTCACAAAAATGAATCTAGTTAAGTAGAGAGTAATTTCGTACAGATTAGGTACAATAGTCGCACTCATCCTTAAGATGCAGTGAGAGCACCAAAACTCAACACGATCAAGTAAATAAATTATATTTTCGGAGTGATGTCAGCAACAATATGCCACGGTGTATTGTAGAAGTTAACAACCTATTGGCAATTAATGCAGTAAAACCTTATATTAAAATGAGTTTCTTCGTCAGACGATATTAGGTTATTAGTCAGAGGTTATTAGTCACAATATAATAAAACAAACTTCTATGAAACCTGTCAATATCTACAATTGAGTCCATCTTCCTGTACTCAATCAGAAGGTAACTTATAATAAAACAGAATAATGGGTTGCTTACGAAATACCTAACAAGAGTTCTTTTAGGCAGATTAGTACCAAATGTAAAATGTTAAAATATAGTGCAGCATGAAATAAACCGATAAGCCGACGTCCGCATCTACATTTATAAAAATATAACTAAATTCAAAAAAACGGGTGTCAAATATCATTCAGTATGAAAGTTTTAGGTTATTCGGATGTCCATATTATGTGTAGGTAAATGTAAGGTTAAAAAAACAGCATCGGCGCAGGACAGGATTATAGTGCCCATGCCCAAGTGTATGCGCAACCACAGGTGCACTCTCTATTCGCTCATTCTCATAATCCGATGGGACGGTAAACCGACACGACCGGAGAGAGATCAGGCGCAGGACCAACGGCTTTACGTGCTTTCCGAGTCACAAGGGTGATACACCTCCAACTTCCTGACTCCGGGCAGCTATTGAGAATTTTTGACAGAAAAACTCAATAATTGATTTTTTGGCCCGACCCGGGATTCGAACCCAGGACCTCACGATCAGCAGTCGCACTACTACAACCACTAGACCAACGAGGTAGTCATAACCATATATCACCAAATACAAGTAACACGTTGGCAACGGTGACGGAACGGCAACGTCGCATCTCCTAATTTTTGTGCGGAAGTCAAATACGGCCATAAATGAAAGTATTCACAAATCGAGAACAGCGCTATTATTTGTGCAACGAAAATTAGCGGGACTACGTAAATATTCAGTACAGCAAGATTGGAAGAAAAATGACGTCCAATTTTTTTTTAGATTTTGACATTTCTGTGATCAGTATGACAATTCGCGAACATTGCGCTAAGTCTCCTATTTGGCGTCCGTATATTGGACGTCGTAAGCAGGTTGACGTCACATTTTATGTAAAATTGGCCATAGTGGACGTACAACTATATATATATATATATATATATATATATATATATATATATATATATATATATATATATATGATATTATATCTATATAAATGTACATCACGCGAAATTCGATAATCACTTCTTAATATCGCTATTTTTTTTTAAATAAATAATTTTGTTTTGGTGTGTCATTACACTATTTATACAAATTATTTATACCTAGATATTTTCGTTTTATAGAGAAGAAAAGCGTAAAGAGCTAAAAAGAAAAAAAACTAATGCACGTCAAAGGGCATATTATCACCGTCAGAAAGATTTGAAGAAAAATGAAGAACAAAAACAAAAAAAAGTACCAAAATCAAATGCTGAACGTCAAAGGAAATTTCGTCAACGTTACATGGATATGTAATTTGATTTAATAATAATATTTTTTATTTATTTATTTAAAAACAAATTGTAATATATGCTTCAATATTATTTAATTTAACGATTTCATCATTTTTTTTTACAGAAAAGGACGAAAATTGTGCAGTAATGAAGAGAATATCGTGCAATGTAGCGCTGTTGAAAATATAGAAAATGTAACGCTACAAGAAAATCAATTTCACAGCCAACAACTTCATATTTATGAACAGCGTAATGAATGCATTACTCCCGAAGTTATTCTACACAGAAACACAAGAATTCCTGGCGATGGTAATTGTCTATTCCACTCGCTCATATGTGTTGCAACTTCAAATTGAGAGTTGTGACTTGAGAAATCAGTTACGCGATTCACCCTATTTAAACTCCTGCCACAATCCGCAAGAAGCATATAACATTCTATCAAGCAGTAATGATTACGGAGATTTGGATTGTTTGTACTTATTCTCAAAAATGTACAATCAAAATATTTGTGTACATTATTAAGCTATTGCATAGCTTTATTCCGTAACGAAAAAACCTCACGCTCCCCTCTCCGAACGGGCACGGAGGTGTGGCTTGAAGGCCGTGCATTGTCTAACGTCGTTTCTTTTCGGCAGTCTTCGACACGGTGTGTGTGCGTGCAACTAAACGTATTGTACGACTCTTCGAAGCTCGCACGAATCGAGACGAGCTGCTCCGAAATCGGACGAATACATAAGCAGCTGTTTACAGTGAATGGCTGTACTTGTAAAATTTGTGAATAAAGTGTTTTGAATATGAATGAACAAAGTGCATTTATTATTTATTTATTTAATAAAAGAAAAACATTTGTTTTCTTATCTGTCACCACGCTCAAAAAGTGTAACTTGAATTAATATCAAAGAAAAAGAAATACTGCATAAATAAAATAAATAAATAATTATAATTGCGTAAGTTGATACAAAATGCTATGCAATAGCTTTACCGCGGCAGTCCCCGAGTGCCACACGTCTTTTTTTTTAATTTGGATAGCCTCGCGTATCATCCTTGGTGGGAATCGGTATTCTTTTGCGAGGATTTATAGTGTATCAAATTTGATGTAATGGAAGGAACGATCTTGAACGTTGATTATGTGTGTACGACAGCAGATGTTTGATCATCATCAAGGAGAAGTTACCTAGGTATGACTGTTCATTGGATTGATCCTCACACATTTGAAAGAAATAGATTTACTCTTGCTTGTAGAAGATTTAAAGGAACTCATACCTTTGACAAAGTGGCAGAACTGATCATTGAGATACACGCAGAGTAGTATTTAAGGGTACCAAAAATAAAAACTGTAACTGATAATGGCTCAAAAATGTTTAAAAAAAAGTGGAAATCTGAATCGGGAGTGGACGCTACTGATGGAATTTTCTCTTCATCATCTAATATAGAAAACATTTCAGTAAATAAATAAAAATGATGACGGACACTGGACAGCAGCTACTAGTGTCGTGTAGACAGCAAAGGCGAGCCGAGCTACTGGCGTACGAGTAGACAAGCCGAGTAGCTGTCTATTGTCTAGTGGGCAGCTCGCATCGTCTAAACTAGCCATTAGAACAACGCCATTTTGTTGAAAACAATTTCGCCATAATATTCACTATATATCGAAATTATGACATACAACGTAAGTTTCGCACATGACTTCGAAAAAAATCGTGTCCAATCTTGACCTCAAAATTTTCTAACACGTCTAGTGATGTAAAATATCTTATAAAATTGCCTTTATATATATATTTTTTTTATAATATATATATATATATATATATATATATATATATATATATATATATATATATATCCTTGTTTCGTATCGCGAAATTGAATTTTCCAATAAAGCCAGGAAAAAGAAGTAATATTACCATTTTTATCGTTCGCAATAGACTTCTGGAGACTTAACGCGTTTTACAATTACTTAAAGACCCGGAAGCCATGCCAAAAATATATTTAAAAAAAACGTGTTTTATACGTTTCGTTTCAGACTAAGAAAATATTATTAATTCGAATAATACTAGTTTTTACGGATTCTATCGCGTTTATTTAACTTTTTAAATACCCGACGTTTCGAGCGCTTTACAGCACCCATGGTCACTGGGGGGATTGAGATGTTCAATGTCCAAATGTCATAGTTAACCGCAGTTACCATAGATTAAAATTTAACTTTTGTTCTTCGAAACGTCGGGTATTTAACCCTCCGTGTACAGGTGGGGTTTGACAAACCCCAGTCCTACAAATTTTGCGATAGTTTTAAAACTGTGAACGCGCCGAAGTTCGAATTTTCAGTAGCTGGAATTATAACGTTGCCACTCCGACCAGTGCCGCTAAGTCGTTCCGGTGACAATCGCCAAGTTAGCTACACATCCTTAAAGTGCGTGTGGGCGTCACACACCCCACCTCGTACGGCGCGTTAATTAAAACGTAAGATTTTTAACCCCTTCGATGGTAATCCTATGTATTTTTTATTTATTTGTATTATATTATGTATGTTTAGCATTTTAAATGAATTTGAACTAGTTACAGATAATAGTTTACATGAAAAATGTCCTATATCAAGGAAGCTGATATATTACAAGCTCTTTAAGATGAAGGAGACGACTTTGAGTTAGAATCTGGAGGTTCAGGACCGGGATCTGAAGGTGAATCTGAACATTTGAGTATTCAGAGTGTAAATTTTTTTTCCGATTTTGACAGTGACGACTATGTACCATTTTTAGAGCTTCGCCCGTCTAGACAAAGGTATTATACAGTCTTCTTGGAATATCACTATGGATAATTTATTTACTAGCTACGAAGGTACAGAAAATTTACTTTATAACCATAAGCTCACCGTTTTCGAGAAGTAAATTTATTCCATAATTTGGTATTTCTTTGATAAAAGGCCACTTAAACTCCAGAAAGCAGAACCAAAAACTTCGAAGGGACCTATGCAATAGAATTGCTAAATATTTTGATGATACGCCCAAAAATTAAACAGATTGTACAGCAAAAAAGTCTAATGCTCAAAAAATGCTTAATTTGCCCTATAAACAAAGATCGTAAAACAAAATACTCCTGTAAAAAAATGTTATGTGCCAAAAGTAATGCAATGCAATATGGAGCACACAGATTTTTTTCATCAAGTCTGTGGTCAGTTGAACATCGATGATCGCAAATAAAATTTATCTATCCTGTGTTCAATATATGTTTGATTATTAGAAAATATATTGTAGTTTGTGAATTTAAAACGATTGTAATAATTATAAGCGTCATTTGGAATTAGTATATAAGAAAATGACTGTTGAGTTACATAAATTACAGAAGTTGTGTTTTTTTGTTCATGTATAATAATTATTATTTTAACAAATACTCTCCGCTCTTAGTTTTACTTAAACCTGATTATTATTGTGTATTTATAAATACCTTATATTTCAATCCGTAAAATAACAAAAAATATATAAATTTTATCACTTTTATATTTTAGGGTTTGTCACACCCCACCTAGTATGGAACGAGACTTTTAGTCACCTGGTGCACGGAGGGTTAAAAAGTTAAATAAATGCGATAGAATACGTAAAAACTATAGTTCATAAAAGATAGCTTGATCTCTGGCGTGATTTTACTGACAGCTGTCGCAGAGATCAAGCTATCTTTTTTGAACCATAGTATTATTTAAATGTGTAGTGTTCGCGTAAATATAAGAAATCATTGTCTTATTAATTCGTCATGTGGTTTATGAATGTTCAAAATAACCATTGTTTTTGTTACTTATCATATGATTTTTTGTGGTTTTATACTATGGTGTGGAACGTTATTTTTCTTTCCACACCATAGTATACCATAGTGTACAGTTGACAGTATACAGTGTAGTACCTCTACACTCCATGGTTGACAGGTTATAACCCGAAAAACTTATTTACTTTATAGCATTTTCTAAATGAAAAGGTGATAAGTTAGCAATAATTGATTTTATGCAACAATAAATGTAAGTAGACACGACCTGTGAAAACTTATTTACTTTATAGCATTTTTCCCTGGCCTTTAAATGAAAAAGTGATAAGTTATTGTTATAAACTATATTTGTTTTTATTCAACAATAAATGTAGGTATACGCGACCTGTGAAAGGAATCAAGTGACAGGTCAATCAATGTACGGAAAGTGGGCATACTTCTTTATGGTTTTTACGTGATTTATAGTGTAAACTCACACTTTATATTTCATTTTCAGATATTTCTGCTTAGTATTTCTTACGTGAACTAAGTGCATAAAATTGTTACGAGACAAAAAATAAGCAAATAACTATTAAAAACAGTGTTATCCTTTTTGATATAAAACTAACAATAAAAAAAAGACGTGTGGCACTCGGGGACTGCCGCGGTAAAGCTATTGCATAGCATTTTGTATCAACTTATGCAATTATAATTATTTATTTATTTTATTTGTGCAGTATTTCTTTTTCTTTGATATTAATTCAAGTTACACTTTTTGAGCGTGGTGACCAATAAGAAAACAATTTTTTTTCTTTTATTAAATAAATAAATAATAAATGCACTTTGTTCATTCATATTCAAAACACTTTATACACAAATTTTACAAGTACAGCTATTCACTGTTGTACATAAATACCTATACACCTATATACTTTCTCATAAACAGCTTATGTATTCGTCCGATTTCGGAGCAGCTCGTCTCGATTCGTGCGAGCTTCGTAGAGTCGTACAATACGTCTAGTTGCACGCACACGAACACCGTGTCGAAGACTGCCGAAAAGAAACGACGTTAGACAATGCACGGCCTTCAAGCCACACCTCCGTGCCCGTCGGAGTGGGGAGCGTGAGGTTTTTTCGTTACGGAATAAATTTCTGTATTCGGTCCCCGCGCTCAAAGCCCACGATAGAAGATCATTGAGATACACGCAGAGTAGTATTTAAGGGTATCAAAAATAAAAACTGTAACTGATAATGGCTCAAATATGTTTAAAAAAAAAGTGAAAATCTGAATCGGGAGTGGTCGCTACTGATGGAATTTTCTCTTCATCATCTAATATAGAAAACATTTCAGTAAATATATAAAAATGATGACGGACACTGGACAGCAGCTACTAGTGTCGTGTAGACAGCAAAGGCGAGCCGAGCTACTGGCGTACGAGTAGACAAGCCGAGTAGCTGTCTATTGTCTAGTGAGCAGCTCGCATCGTCTAAACTAGCCATTAGAACAACGCCATTTTGTTGAAAACAATTTCGCCATAATATTCACTATATATCGAAATTATGACATACAACGTAAGTTTCGCACATTAGACTTTCGCGAAAAAAATCGTGTCCAATCTTGACCTCAAAATTTTCTAACACGTCTAGTGATGTAAAATATCTTATAAAATTGCCTTTATATATATATATATATATATATATATATATATATATATATATATATATATATATATATATTCCTTGTTTCGTATCGCGAAATTGAATTTTCCAATAAAGCCAGGAAAAAGAAGTAATATTACCATTTTTATCGTTCGCAATAGACTTCTAGAGACGGAACGCGTTTTACAATTACTTAAAGACCCGGAAGCCATGCCAAAAATATATTTAAAAAAAACGTGTTTTATACGTTTCGTTTCAGACTAAGAAAATCTTATTAATTCAAATAATACTGGTTTTTACGGATTCTATCGCGTTTATTTAACTTTTTAAATACCCGACGTTTCGAGCGCTTTACAGCACCCAAGGTCACTGGGGGGATTGAGATGTTCAATGTCCAAATGCAAAGATGTTTTATAGGTACAGATACCGTGTACGCGCGCCTAAAACGCTTCCATTTAAAAGGCGCCAATATTGGCGTATTCGTTCGATCGTTCCGCCATTACGCCAGCGACGTTCACTGCGAACATACATCACGCACCAGTGTTTTTAATTTCGGAAAATGACTGTTTGTGCTATGAAATCATGTAAAAATTACTCTTGGAAAAAAGAAAAAGATAAGAACATCACTTTTCATTAGTAAATATACAATTTTCTGGTGTATTTCTTGATAAAATAATACGAAAGCTGAATGTCAATACAAGTAATAATACTGCGCAATAATATTCGAGTGTTGCCCACTGTATGAAATGTTTTTCCCTATTTTAATGTCATTAATACATGTAAAGCAACTGTTGACAACGGATATTTATCCAAAGCAGCCGATACGCAACCGTTGTCAACTGGTTGTTTATCCGACTACAAACGAAAAAGGATGGTTATGATTTTACTGTGTGTGCGGTTGGCTAAGCTGAATCGCTTTTTGGAATGGTGCTCAAAAACTACTTGACCTATTTAAAAAATTATTTCACCATTAGAATGCTATTATGACTTTGAAATGTAGGATGTATTTTAATATAGAGGGCACTACCATCAACGAATATGTTTTTTAGCTAAACTCGTACAGTTCTTGACCGATTTTGAAAATTCTTTTACCACTAGAATATTATGTATAATTAAAGATGTCTATTGTAGGATGTATTTTTTTATAGATGGAACTACTTTCTATGAATATGTTTTATTTGGTTTATCTCAAAAATTACTTGACTGATTTTGAAAATTCTTTTACCGTTACATTACTAATGAGGGCTTTAGTTGTGTGATTAAATTATATTATTATAATAATTATGTTATATTATTATTTGTTATATAATTATGTTATATTATTGTTTATTATATAATTATAATATAATGTTCACTTCACTTTCATGTCAAGGGCACTTATACACAATCAACATTGATTTTATATATTTTTTTAATTTATTTACAGGTTTTACAGTACAAAATGTAGCCTTTAAACACACAATCTTTTATCGTCTTCCAGTGGCAGGATTTAATTGATTTTACGCAATGATTTGATCTAGTCATGAAACTGTATCGATATATGAAATTTAAAAAAAAATAAACATTTGCTATCTCTTGGCCGAAGTTTACACTTAACCAAACTTACTTTTGTATTTTACTTAAGATTAAAAATTTTTGTCATTTTACTTAAGATTAAAAATAATTAATGTCTTCGCGTCAATATTTTGGGTTTTAAGGTACGAAAGTGTAGTACTCTATATATATTCAATAATAATAGATTAGTTCAATATATGTTAGATACATAAATATCTAATGTGATTTTTGATTTATTTTTAACTGTTACATTAATTATATCTAGTTTTTATTACTTATTTTCACTATTTTAGTGCGATTTTCGTACAGACCTACATAAAACACACATAACCACCCATATCCCTTGTGTGTGTATATCCCCATTCACATATGTACACAAATGCACACGCCTCAAACACATATTTTACACTCAGGTATGTCAGTACGAATGAAATATAAAATCTCCCAAGTTTTTGGGCAATCGATTCGTACTATTATTACCGAAGTCACGCACACTAATGCAGGCATGGTACGTAAGATATGCGCGTCACGTGGTACTCACGCACACACGAATCAAAGACTGGCGTCACTGTGAACGGTGCGATGTGTTAGCAACACGGTATCTGTACCTATAAAACATCTTTGGTCCCAATGTCTTAGTTAACCGCGGTTACCATAGATTAAAATTTAACTTTTGTTCTTCGAAACGTCGGGTATTTAAAAAGTTAAATAAATGCGATAGAATACGTAAAAACTATAGTTCATAAAAGATAGCTTGATCTCTGGCGTGATTTTACTGACAGCTGTCGCAGAGATCAAGCTATCTTTTTTGAACCATAGTATTATTTAAATGTGTAGTGTTCGCGTAAATATAAGAAATCATTGTCTTATTAATTCGTCATGTGGTTTATGAATGTTCAAAATAACCATTGTTTTTGTTACTTATCATATGATTTTTTGTGGTTTTATACTATGGTGTGGAACGTTATTTTTCTTTCCACACCATAGTATACCATAGTGTACAGTTGACAGTATACAGTGTAGTACCTCTACACTCCATGGTTGATAGGTTATAACCCGAAAAACTTATTTACTTTATAGCATTTTCTAAATGAAAAGGTGATAAGTTAGCAATAATTGATTTTATGCAACAATAAATGTAAGTAGACACGACCTGTGAAAACTTATTTACTTTATAGCATTTTTCCCTGGCCTTTAAATGAAAAAGTGATAAGTTATTATGTTACAAACTATATTTGTTTTTATTCAACAATAAATGTAGGTATACGCGACCTGTGAAACGAATCAAGTGACAGGTCAATCAATGTACGGAAAGTGGGCATACTTCTTTATGGTTTTTACGTGATTTATGGTGTAAACTCACACTTTATATTTCACTTTCAGATATTTCTGTAAGCAGAAATATAAGTATTTCTTACGTGAACTAAGTGCATAAAATTGTTACGAGACAAAATATAAGCAAATAACTATTAAAAACAGTATTATCCTTTTTGATATAAAACTAACAATAAAAAAAAGACTTGTGGCACTCGGGGACTGCCGCGGTAAAGCTATTGCATAGCATTTTGTATCAACTTATGCAATTATAATTATTTATTTATTTTATTTATGCAGTATTTCTTTTTCTTTGATATTAATTCAAGTTACACTTTTTGAGCGTGGTGACCAATAAGAAAACAATTTTTTTTCTTTTATTAAATAAATAAATAATAAATGCACTTTGTTCATTCATATTCAAAACACTTTATACACAAATTTTACAAGTACAGCTATTCACTGTTGTACATAAATACCTATACACGTATATACTTTCTCATAAACAGCTGCTTATGTATTCGTCCGATTTCGGAGCAGGTCGTCTCGATTCGTGCGAGCTTCGTAGAGTCGTACAATACGCCTAGTTGCACGCACACAAACACCGTGTCGAAGACTGCCGAAAAGAAACGACGTTAGACAATGCACGGCCTTCAAGCCACACCTCCGTGCCCGTCGGAGTGGGGAGCGTGAGGTTTTTTCGTTACGGAATAAATTTCTGGATTCGGTCCCCGCGCTCAAAGCCCGCGATAGAAGCTAAAGCAATAGCTTAAAAATTGTACCCACTTTTTTTTTGATAAATGTCAATATATATTAGGATTAATGGCCACATAGACATTATTGTTGAGTTTTTTCCGAAAGGAATGGTAGGACACAAATTCTGCCTAAGATTGTCATTGTTGGTGCCAGATTCTTACCTTTTCTGGCGTTAAATAGCAGTGCTTGAATAGCCGTTTTCCAGTCTGAGTGGTATAGAGCTAGTGTAATTCTCACAGGCTGTGAGGCTGTGAGGCAGTGAGGCATTCCATCTTAGTTCCTAGAGATACGCTTTGCATCCGTAAGCCTTCTTGGTCTGAAGTTTTGTGCCGGTATCCATGGGCCGTGGATGTCTCTGCTTCCTTATCCTTTTAGGTTCTCTACTATGTCAATTATGTTCTAGAAGGCTTTCATTTCCTGACAGGGCTTCTTCTGGGCAGAAGAGCTAGTGAGCGGATATATTCACGCATCACCAGTCCGTGAAATCCGGATCCGATATTTTCGGATGATTTTTGCCATTATTTTGTCACCAAAATGTCGTTCGTCAGTTAGCAGGATGCACCAAATAAATTAATATTAGTGCAAAAATAAGAAGATTTTGGTTATCGGGTCTATATTTAATTAAACAAATTATATCAAAATAGTAGTGCGGCGGAGTAATTGCTCTATAATCATTTCAGAAATGAGAAAAAGCCTGGGGCCTCAGCTGTGGGAGGAATGTAGAAAATTATTCATTTTTTATGCATGTGTTTTATTGAATGTTAAGATTCTGATAAAAAAACCATTCTGTTACAAGGTACTGACTGAGGGAAAAGAGTGGTCGCCATCCATATGCCGGCGATCATTCTTCTGAAGATGAACAGGAGCCTGCTTACCCTGAAGTGCCCCTTCTGCCACCTTGAGAGCAGTCAGGACACATTCCAACGTCCCATGTGCTATGGGACCTTGATTTAAATGATTATGGAGCTACGTATTGGACCTTGTAGATCTTAACGTAAGGTCCACAAACCAATGGACAATTATTTTTGACGAATAACAACGGTTTGAGTTTATTTTGGAAATGTCACCAGAATTTTCGTGCATCAAGAATTTCAAAACTTTTGTTTCTTACTCTACCTCACATAATATTAATCTGCAGCATTTATGGAACTTTGACAAATCTAAGTCAAAGGAAGCAAGAATGCTAGAAAAACACAATTACAAATTAATATTTTACAAACATCAAGTGCATATTGTATATTTAAGTATGTTTGTTAGATATAATGACTGCTGTCCCTGAATTTCAATTAAATTAATAAAATTATATTTCATTTTAATTGTGAATTTGTTGTTTAGTAGCACATAAAGTTATTCCGTAACAAGTAACATGGTGTTGAATGTGTATGAAAAGAAAGTGACATTAAAATATAGTTAGTCATATTGTTGCGAAGTGTACCAATTAAATTTAGATATAAATTATTTAAAAATCAATCATCAACCCCTAGAAAACAAATTTAGACAATGTACTCTCAAAGCAAATAACACTCCAAGCTCACAGTAACTGAATTTTCAATGTTAACGTAAGATGATAGCACATTGTAAATAAAGATATTATTTTTGTGTGTGCTCAGTTATAAGAAATAAACTTCCTGATTTCAGAAGAAGTGTTTGCAGTGTAAGGAAATTATTTCCCTTGTTTTGAAATCAGCTAATCAATGTATGCAATGCTTACATCTTGAAAATATTAATGTAACATAAAAACTGATAATATGAACAAATACCTAATATACATCAACATCAACAAATTACAAAGGAGAAGTATGTGCGTTGGTTTTATCTTTTAAAATCTCTGATTTGTGTAAAAGAAAATGTTTTTATTTATTTATGCTTAAGGTGTAGCATTTTCAATACAATAAAGAGGTGTTTCTGTGTTCACTTCGCCAGTACGAAGCACACTTCCAAATTGTTATACTAAAGAGTAAGATAATGTAGAGTAACAATAAATGTAAATATGGTGGTCACGTGTTCAATTTATTTTTCTTTTTATTATGATGTTCATTATGTGTGAACTGTGGTGTGATGTGGGTTGAAAGAGATTTTAGAATGGTATAAAAATAAACAATTTGTGGGAAAAAAACCATATGCACATGGCAAGCAACGTCTGGGGTAAAAACAGAGAGGGTCAAATATTTAAATATTTAACCAACACTAAAAACAGTGGAAAGTGATAATTATAATTTCACGTATGTTTGAAACATTGTTTTCATGTTAGGTTCATAATAAAGGAGTGCCCCTAAATACAAACTCTGCATATGTAGAACGTTTTTTTTTTGTTTGCCATTATTGAATTTACTACGTTTTTTTGTTTGCCATTTTTGGTCTGCACCTCTTGGAGCGTTTTCATATCGATAAAACCTAAATCTGCACGCTATATGAGTACACAATGTCCCTTCAGAAAAATGTTCTCAAGTAAACTGATGAATGATCACCTTAGCGTTCAGAAGAGGGTAAACTAGTTTCTCACGTCTCCCACCTCACTTCTCTAAGTTATCATCCAGAGAGATATCAATTAACACCGCCTTCAGTCTAAAGATAGTAGGTGGTAGGATTCGTTTATTAACCTCTTACCTACTCCTGCTGCCAAATAGTAGCGCTTGTATGCTTTGTTCCGACCAGTTACGTTGCAGGCTGGGAAATATTCTGTTTTAGTCCTCAAGGGAAACAATGCATCTGTAGCTTTGAATGAAGTTAGAGTAGTAGTAGAAGTGACTGCGGTAGCTACTAGACATCAAATGGACTAAGTGGAAAGTTCGATTGTCACTTCATTTTTTTAAAGTTAAAATATTGAACAAAAATGTTACAGAATGAACTTCAAACGCTAATTTAAAAATTCAACCTCTAGTCGGCTCAAGTTTGATCGCAGCGCTGCGCGCTTCAAATCTCGCACGGAACAAGTGTTTGTATGACATACAAATATTTTAAATAATGAGTTGATTGATAAGATGTTTGTCCACGTCCAATTTATGCATGAAAAATGGACCAGATAACATTTTACTTTAAAACTATAGATTTTTTTAATCTCTTCTTAATTATCTCTAGCTACTCATAATTATGCCTATCGCTTAATGCTAAGTCGTTATTCCACTGTATTGCTGGAGTTTCTTATATAGCAATACCTGAATTATTTTGCATTCGTAGAAAATGTGCAGTGTTTCTTCTGTTTTGAAACGGAATCTACGCATCCTAGAATTGCTGAGTCCAGATATTTGATGGTTTAAGCAACAGAGTCTAGTCTGGACTAAGTCTTGAAGATATGTAATAAGGGGTTTTTATAGAGTCGATGGAATCGAGTTTTTAGTAATAACGAAATAGCTTACATCCAAATTGAACAAGTTATGACGAATTGTAGAGCGCTTAACTAATCAGTTTGAGTACCCATGATCCAGATTGGAAATTCAATACAATAGTTATCTTTTCTAATAAAAGTTTCTTTCCGTATCTCCGCACATGACAGTTCAATGCATTAACATTAAGTGGTACACTGCAAGGATTGCCTCTATTATTTGCGCGTGAATTATAGCTAACAAACCAAAGGTATGTATTTCCAATTCAATAATCATTTTTAATATAATATACAATGTAATAAAAGGATATAAGCGGTACATTATTCATTGAGTAGATCAGACCATAAATAATAATGAAAAGCTGATGGTCCATTATATTGATAATGTATGTTCGTACACAGTCGGTCACTACACGTTTAATTATTTGAGTTAAAGTCTGGCAATTCTATATATATTTATTACATGATAATTAAATAGATCACAAACAAATTTTAATATAAGTATAAAAATCATTGAGCTATTATGTACTACGTACTAGAGGCGACACTGCATTCAGCTACTCTGTTCCACTCAACTGCGGTGCATACACCGCACTTTATCAGTCACTGGCTAGGCGCTTGTAGAGTTGTCAGGTGTTGTGTTGATTTAAAAAAAAAATCTCTTGATAAAAATATGCCGTCGTGTGTACTTATATATTGCACAAATAATTCAAGAAATGTCAGTAAAAACCAAGGAATTACTTTTCATTGGTTAATAAGATACTTAATCAATAAAAAGTATTATAGATTAATAATAAAACAAATTATTCCTAAGACGCCATCTCGTGTCATGGAATATAGACTATGAAATTAATATGTTCGGATGCGACATTTTTGTGGGTACTTAAGTATAGGATGAATATATTATTATACACATTTTTTTATAGAAACATATATAAATTATTATAATTAGTCTAAATTTTTCATGTTTAAATCTGCTTATTATTCTTTTATTTAATTTTTAGGTTTTCACTTCAAATTCAAAGTGGAATAAATTCGTCCATTTTTAACTCTCCCGTGCCCAGCATTTACGAACGATTCTTGTTCTAATTTAAATAAATATATTTGTAATTTAAATGTAATGTTGATAAGTTTTGTTATACATATATTTAGTATGTTTTTTATATTTGACAGATATATTTAAAACATTCAGATAAAAATATCATTAAAATGTAATTGTGATATAATATTATGTAATATTATATTAAATAAGCAAATATAATATACAAAATAATTGACAAAATTTAAATATTGTGTCGATATAATTTACCTATTTAACAATACAATCTACTATTACCTACGGATCATTCTACCTATGTTTATTCTATGATAAAAAAACCAACCGCGCGAACACAGAGTAGCGCACATTTTTTGTTTGAGATAGCTGTTCTAGTACGTAAGTACATATTACTTCAATGATAAAAATGCATTCTTCCTTTGACTGCAGTTCCCATAGCCCCTCAAAACCTTTCTAAATGGCGTCATTTCCTTAAACGTTGCAGCCATTGCGAATTGTATTTACTGCCCGGGATAAATAATTTCGTGTTTTCTTTATTTATATGGGTATAATGTTATGGTTTATAAAATAATAAAATATAATGAACATGTTTTTCTCGTAAACTTATATATTATTATAACATTAGTGCTAAAGGCGAAGTAATTGTAATTGGGTGCGTTTGGCAGAAAAATGCGCTCGCAAGCGCTTGTAAGCAAAATGGCGATTGTAAGCGGTAAGCGCTGTCAAATCGTAGGTAGCTATTTTCCTCTAGGACACGAAGTTAGTTTTAACCGGGGAAGCTAACCTAATTTAAATATATGTTTGTAAAGTATCCATATTCAAAAAGTATTTGTATTAAAAACTTACCAATCATGAATTTTTAATAACATGTATATGTTTATTCATGTCATTATACCTATTACTTAAAACTAATATTGCACAAAACAACTTATAAACTCTACTTCAAAACAAACAAATTAAATAAGCAAAATGGCGGATTGTGTCAGCGCTACTGAAGTTAGCAAACGTGTCCTGGCCGAAAAATGTTTAGTTTCGCCATTTTGCTTATAAGCGCTAGCACCCGCTTACAAGCGCTGAAATAGTTTTCGGCCAGGACACGATTGCTACTTCAGTAGCGCTGACACAATCCGCCATTTTGCTTATTTAATTTGTTTGTTTTGAAGTAGAGTTTATAAGTTGTTTTGTGCAATATTAGTTTTAAGTAATATAATGACGTGAATAAACATATACATGTTATTAAAAATTCATGATTGGTAAGTTTTTAATATGAATACTTTACAAACATATATTTAAATTAGGTTATGTTCCCCGGTTAAAACTAACATCGTGTCCTGGAGGAAAATAGCTACTTACGATTTAACAGCGCTTACCGCTTATAAGCGCTAAAATAGTTTTCGGCCAGGACACGATTGCTACTTCAGTAGCGCTGACATAATCCGCCATTTTGCTTATTTAATTTGTTTGTTTTGAAGTAGAGTTTATAAGTTGTTTTGTGCAATATTAGTTTTAAGTAATATAATGACATGAATAAACATATACATGCTATTAAAAACTCATGATTGGTAAGTTTTTAATATGAATACTTTACAAACATATATTTAAATTAGGTTAAATTCCCCGGTTAAAACTAACATCGTGTCCTGGAGGAAAATAGCTACTTACGATTTGACACCGCTTACCGCTTACGATCGCCATTTTGCTTACAAGCGCTTGCAAGCGCTTTTTTCTGCCAAACGCACCCTATATCTAGTGTTTGAAAAAAATGGCGGGAATTGAATCGCCGCAACGGATGACCCTTACTGCTTACTGACAATAGATATCGCTGGTTTGCGAGAATAGTGACGGAACTAAAAATGATTGATTTTAGAGAATGGCATTTTTTAATTTCTTTGTAAATATTTTAGTGCATACCGCAAAATGTAAATGATTTATTGAGGGATTGACTTTACTGATTAAAGGAAAATTTATCGTAGTATCAAAAAAGATAAAAACATTTTAGAACTTTTATTAAAATTATTTAAAAAATCGTCATAAAAAGGCGGTTTTCTGACATCAGTCTTTATTCATGAGACTCCAAATTATAAAAATCAACTTATGTCATTTATTTAGCTTTAAAGCCTCTTAAAAAATACAAATTAAAACTTACAACAGTGTTTAAAACTTTTTTACTTATAAGTATAACAACTAAAAATAGTTTTATAACATACAATAGTAACTTCAAATATAGGTATTAAAATAAATGAAATCAAAATAAATGTGAATTCTTCAAAATCAGCAATGAAATAAAATATAAAACAGGAACATTAATTCTTAAAAGGAAATCTAAGTAAATTAGATCATTTAATTTACAACCCCTCATAAAATTGTCGATAATAGTTTGGAATTATATTTTTGTTAACTAAATCTACTAGTCCACTCTTCTTATTTTCTGAGATTCCGTTCCTTTTTTATAAGCAGATTGCAATCTGTAATTTTCGTCCAAAGATTTTGATGCACGGCTAGTAACTTTCACACATTTAAATTCATTTTCACCGTAAGATGTTTTATAGAAAAAGAACCCTTTGTGGTCAGCATCTACTTTTAAAATTTTTATATCTGCCATTTTCACACTCTCATTATCAGAATTTCTACCCACGTCAGAAGCTAGCGACTTTAATTCGTAAAAACTTCTATGATCCATTTCTACGACTTCGTAAGGAGGTCCTTTCTTTTTTGCAGTGCGAATAATTGAAATGTACTGATCCGGTGTATAGATAGGGCCCGATTTCAAAGTCTTTTTGATATTTCTTTCAATGACAGAATGCACACTGTCACCTTCATTTTGTGTGTGCCCTTTTATCAAAAATTTATGCGTGATACTATTAATATGAGCACAGTAGAAACAGCGTACATGTACATACTGATAATAAATTTATTCTTTTGCTGTCCGCAGCAGTTGTCAGAATAAAAAATTATATCTAGTTTGGCTTCAGTTGTTAGATCTCTGCCAAGATTTTTAAATATTCTAAAACACAGGTCCCTATTTCTATAGCTCCTCTATTTGCTTCTCCTTCATGCCACACGTAGCAGAACGCATTTTTATTTTTCATCTCACAGATCGTAAAGTTTAAGGTATTCACTTTTGAAACATAGTAAAAATTAGATACATCTACCCTAGGACATGGCATCACAGCTTGTAAGTCATAAACTGCTACAATAGTTGATTCTTTATCTTCTGCTTCTTTCTTGTCCTTAACCTTCTCCATTCTTGAAAGCTCTTTTTATTTTAGATGGTTCTCATATTTAGACTTCAGTCGATTTTTATCTTCTCCATTTGCTTTATTGTAGGCAACACAATCCTCGCACTGATCCTTCTTAGGTTGGTAAAATGCTATATTAAATTCTCCATTGAATATTCTATTAAACATGATATAGTTAGCACTTTTCTCTCTTTTTTCTTCACAGTGTTTCACATAATCTTTATAAATTTCTGCAATAGTCTTACTTCCATCAATATATTCTTTCTGCGTATCTGCTCGACAGTAATGGCTTTCTATTTTTAGTATTGCCTTAATGAATTTTCTCAAACTATCTTTAATATTATCATCTACGCGACTGTGATTGCCATGTTTCCCTCGAATATCCTCCACTATAATGCCTGAAACGTCACTTCTTGATTTTTCGGTAACTGTTCGAATAAATCTATCAGATACATCTAGCGTAGACATAAAAAAACTCTTACAAACTCGAATTTTTACGCCATCTTTGTCCTTAAAATAAAATGCGTTATTATTTCGACGTGTTCCTTTTTTATATTGATATGACGGGACAATAGAGGACATATTGAATGCTACAAAAGTTCTTTTACTTTGCAAATCAGGTAATTTATAATATGCGTCAAAAATATGGCGTCGAGTCTCATCATCAAACTTTGTGTTACACTTTAACTTGCATTTTTCTGTACATCCTGGTCCTAATCGTCTCTCTCGTATAACTTTATTATTTTTGCCTACATATTCTTTCCCTGGTTTCGTAGACGTTTTGCTACATTCGATTTCCAAAGTTCTGGCTGCATTTTCCTCTTACGTGTAATATTTTGGTTTGATTTACGTGAAATATTTTCTTCTTCATTCTCTTCTACCGTTTCATCCGAATCTGACGATAAATCATTATTTTCAATGTGATAATTAGGATCTGCGATACTATCATCCGATGAAAAATCTTTTTCTTCCTTTCCTTCTTCACTTTCAGCATTCATATTGGTCAATTCAATAGCTTTTGCTTCACTTTCTATTTGTAAATTACTTTCTACTGCAGTCTCATCTTTCATATTATCATTTACTGACTCTATACTTACCTTATTTTCTTTGGTTTTATTTTCTAAGCTATGGCCATGGAGTCCTTTTTCTTTTAAATTTATGATTTTATTGGATTATTTATTACATTCTTCTGTTTCCCTATTGCTGGAGGAAGATGAGCTAGAAGACGAGGAAGATGAGCTAGAAGTTAAAGAAGATGAGCCAGAAGATGATGATGACGATACGGATTCCCACCCAGGACAAAAATGTTTGTGTGATGAGCACGATCATTTGTTCTGTGTCTGGGTGTAATTTATCTATAATATTTATGTATTTAGCTATAATATTTAAGTATGTTTATCAGTTGTCTAGTACCCATAACACAAGCTCTGCTTAGCTTGGGACTAGATGGCGTTGTGTGATAGTTGTGGAATATTATTATATTATATTATTCAAGGAAATTTGGAATAGAAATTTTCTATCCCAAAATTCCTTGAACACAGACGCATTTCGTAATAAGAAGCAAAACCATGCCCACTTTTTTCAAAAATAACGACATTTCTTATTTACGACAAAATAAAATCCGTTTATTTTTCGTGAATATAGACTCAAGTTACATAAAGTCGGTATAAAATACAATATCATAAGCAATCACCCATTTTTATTCAGGAATATAGGCGTAAATAGAAATGAGACATAAAAAGATACTTGATTTTATCAGGAACAACGACGGATCACTAAATGTGTTACTATTGTTGAAAAAAAAATCAACAATTGTTGCAACCAAACTGTAAATACGTCGGTATTTTCGAGAATCGACCGTGCGTTCACTCTGTTGTCATTGGCTCAACTGAGATGTGGTGAGCCTTTATTTGTGATTACGCTTCGAGTGTTTTGTCTCAAGTGAATAACGACGCTGTCTCTTTCTAACGAAAGCTAGCGCGAAATTGGCGTTGCATCTCTGTTCACGATAAAATATCAAAGATTCAGGTTTGACACATACCCGGGATGGATGTTTTATCTGTTGAGCGGTTTTCTAATTTATATAAAATGGCTAGGTTACTGCAGCCGCGCTGTAGCGATTTAAATGTCACCTTCGAAGTAATTTATCTAAAGCATTTTACACATTTTATAATAGTAATAATAATCTAATACCAACACAAATGTAAAGGGTGGATGAGCAGAAACTGGAGTCTTTCAAAAGTTCACTGCAGAACATAGGCCTTCCTTATAGCTTGATTCATGAGGCGGATATGTGCCGGTTGCCAAGATTGGCAGGCGGTCTGACAAACGCAGTTTTTTCAGTAGTTTTAGGAATACATAGCTGCCCCATCTCCTGGTATTTTTCCCCTGTCACATCTTATGATCTACACGGGACGTATAACTGCGGGTATGTTTTAGAGATATAACATACCTACTCATTCATAACGGCCTATTAAAACTCCACTACCGAACATAAAGATCCTCCCCATATTCTTCCCCTGCCACTCTTGAAAGCAGGTGGGCAACCGCAAATTCATATTACGCTGCGGTTAGTTTTTATTCGGAAGATGCTACCTACTGCCCATTTTCTGTTTTAGTTTCCCCTGAATCCCATGTAGCCTTTAATGACAGCCACGGGATGATATATAGGGTCATTGATTTATATATCTCCATGTATAGGGTCGTGAGTCATTACTTATAAAATTTGGGATTCTAGGTATTAAAGGGGTCTCTAACAGATATTGAGGCTGTCTGTTACTTTTTTCATACGCTATTTCACGTAGATTTTATAACTATTCATAGGCTAATGCTTGACTAGTATCTCACCCGATAGTAAGAAGAGACAAGGCCGCCATTACACAGCAGACGATAAGAGTTGATAAAATAATAAAGTTAACCATAATTAGTTCGCAAAGAAACAAAATAGACTCTTACCAATGAAATGCAATGCAATCGTAACGAAGGCAATGACCTCCATAGCAGTGCTTAATTGTCGTAATGAATCGACAGATGTCCCATGGCGCCTATGTAACATCAATCATTATCTATTTGTTAAAGAATAAATCTGATAGCAGGCAAAGGCAACAAGCGATGTTGCCGGTTGTAATTTTAATCAGTATGCGCCCTTCTCACATTTTTCTGAACAGACTTTAGCGTCTCTTTCACACAAAGTCGATGTCTCATATTGCATCTTGCTCACTCTCACAGCAATCTGACCGCGCCAACGGGGGACACGTAGCGTTCCTCACTTCAACCGGGTTCCGCGGTCGTCCACCGACTCGATGCGGCGCTGACGTGCGATACGCTAAACTAGTGTTTCCACCGTGAAATCACCAGTGTTATTTGTTTATACCTACTTTGGATTTGATTACATAGCTCCAAGAATTGACTGTGGATCGTGTGGTGTACTGTACATGTATGAGTGAAGTTGAAGCGACTAATATTGTGAATCGGGTCGGCCGTGTTCGTTTGTGCTGAATGGTGATTAAAAGTAATTTACTTCGCTTTTTCGGTACGGAGGGTCGGTCGGTTCGTATCGATCGCTTATCGAAACAAAGCGGTGGATTGTTTTGGCGGCGTGAGAGAACCGGTGCAGCTAGGTAAGGCTATTCTTTGAAGTAATACTAATATTATATTAATTGAGTCAAAGAACCAACGTCAGCGTACTCATCGGTTGCATGAAGAGAGGGCGGGAATTCGCCCGTCGTGAAGCTTAGTTACACAATATGCATATTTATATATAAAACGTCTTAGATGCATAAGAACATGTTTGTCTTAATGATTTTTTTATTACCATGCATTATTTTTCAGCACATACTACGACACGATAGTAGAGTTTTGTTTCAGTGCCGTGAACTTCGACCAAACTAATAGCTTCACATTATACGTGAGTAATGTCCTTCCCTAATGGGAAATGGGATAATGGTTGTAGGCTGCTCGTCGCATTCGAAATATTTATAAAGCGGTCGAATGTCAACAAGCGGTGCGTTGCTTGCCTTCCCATTTAGATGGCAAGGGAGCCATTAAGACGAGCAATAAGAGCCAACACTCGCAAGTACTTTAAGCTTGCGACTAAAGAAAGAAGAATTTGTTAATATACCTAATGAAATTCATAAAAATATCCATTTCCAATACTTGTGTATAGCATTTTCTCATTGCGTGTCTCTAGTGCTGCACTTCCATTAATTTTAAGTTAATATTTCACAAATTGATTTCAAAGCATGTTACAATAAAACAATAAGCACAAGATTGAATGTGTCAAATAAAAGAAATAATAGAAATAGAAATCAATTGATATTTGTCTCTAGAAACATCCATAAAATGTAAACTAATAGATTAGGGGAGAGTGGGGTAATTACGAACACTCAAGGGAAACCGATTTAAAAGGAAATCAAATAAAGTTACAAATGTTGTTAATTAGTAAAGTTTAAGGTAAGTACTTAAACTATACAGTCATAAATTCTAAAATTCAAAAAAGTAAAATTTTTAACAAATAAACACAAACCTTGGTGTGCAGCTTTACCCGCAGCGCGTGGGGTAATTACAGAGTAATCATGAACATAGGTTAATCACCACAAAAGTCACAAATCCGTCCTCTTGATGTGTTGCCACCACTCGTGAACCATTTTGTGAGCCCATAAGCTATATTTTCAGCATATATCGTCTTCATTTGGGTAGGTCTTTATACATGTGAACCAAAAATATTTATTAGGTACTTACTCATTTTCCTTTGCTCATTTTGCATTTTCAATTATGGTTTTTTTATAGGAGAGGGGCAAACGGGCATACATACGGCTCACCTGATGATGGTAAGTGCAACACCAGGGGAATTGCAGATGCGTTGCCGGCCTTTTAAAAAGCAGTAGGCTCTTTTCTTAAAAGTCCCTAAGTCGTATCGATCCGGAAAAATCTGGTAGTAGTCGTTTCCACTAGGAAGTTAACTAGGCAGAAATTAAATCGAACTGTGGTGGATGTCCATGTCACACCTATGCCGGTAGTTGTTGGGAGCACTATGCTCGAAGTTGTTGACGAGTATGTTTACCTGGGACAAATAGTCAGACTAGGTAAGTCCAACTTCGACCGAGAGGTCAATCGACGGATTAAACTCGGCTGGGCAGCGTTCGGGAAATTACGACACATCTTCTCGTCAGGTATACCTCAATCTCTGAAAACTAAAGTGTATAACCAGTGCGTGTTGCCAGTGATGACTTACGGATCTGAGACGTGGTCCTTCACTGCTGGCCGTATGAGGACGCTCAAGGTCGCTCAGCGAGCTATGGAGAGGGCTATGCTCGGAGTTTCACTGCGTGATGGACTCAGAAATGAGGATATCCGCAGTAAAACCAGAGTGACCGACATAGCCCAGCGGATTAGTAAGCTGAAGTGGCAATGGACCGGCCATATAGCTCGAAGAACCGATAACCGATGGGGAAGAAAGGTTCTCGAGTGGCAGCCTCGTAACGGTAGGCGTAGTGTAGGGCGACTCCCCACTAGATGGAGTGACGACCTGGTAAGACATGCAGGAAGTCGATGGATGCAGGTGGCTCAGGACCGTGATTTGTGGCATTACTTGGGGGAGGCCTATGTTCAGCAGTGGACTTGTGAAAGGCTGTAATGATGATGATGATGATGATGATAATGGAAGTGTTGACCCTCATTATTCCGTTCAAAATTCCTTCATTTTAGAAAATACTCATCAAAGCAAATCTAGTTTTAATGCGTGCTCCTCTATGCACATCAGATAATACGTGGCCACCTATTTCTTGAGTTTTTTTTTTATGTACCTATACAATTGGGTGCAAGTGAGTCAATATTCTAATTAAACTAACGGTTTTTTTTAATTGAGTAAGAGTGACAAGCGAGTACAGCCCACCTGATGGTAAATGTATGATGTGTCCTATCCACACCTATCAATATGCAGATGTGTCTTCACCTCCGTGGTCTAAGATGGAATGCTTCGTATCCGGTTTTTACTTCGGTTCTCTACACTCTTCATACGAAACACAGCAGCATGGATCTGCTATTTCACGCTGGTATTCTGTGACAGTTGTCCTGCACCGGTCGAGCCAACCCATTCGTGCTACAACCATAATATAGCTGCAACATGGCTCTACCACATAAAACGTCCAACCGTAACCTTAAATTCTTTGAACATTTGGTAACGATCGGCTTAGTGTTTGGTCTCCTTTGTGGTTCTTTCTTCAAGTGCTTCAAGTTTTCATTACGAAAGCGATTAAACCAAGAACGCACAGTGCGTTCGTTAATCTTATCATTTTTAAACGCACTGTTGATATTGCGCTTAGACCATTCAACCCAATTGCGATTTTTTGAAATCTTTGTTAAGAATGTAAAAACAATTGAAAGTCAAGCAATAAAACGTCTTAACATTTTTGAATTTAGAATGTTATGTGTAAAAAAAAATTTATCACGTACCATACAGGCTTAATTTTAATTCAAAGCGGCCATTACAACGGCTTCTTCACATTTTAACCGCTATTATTAATACAGTAATGTACAAGAAAATTATAATTACAGAAAAACTTCGGATTAGTTGCAAATAACAATATTTTTTCTAGATTATTGCTTTAATCTACTACTTGTTAAAACAGCTATATAACTTAGGTAACAACACATTCACAAGAAATTTTTAAAATAATATAACATAATAAAACGTATCAAATTTAATTAATCAGCGATTAAATTTTGTTTACGATCTAGATAAGTATAATATTCTCAGAACTTGCTAAGCCAATGGATCATTATACCACACTTCACTTAATATGACTAAATAACCGGGATCCTAAATCCCGTAATCCTAATAAAACCCTTTTGCGCGGAAGCTCAAGTTGTAAACCGCCATAAATCCTTTCAACGTAATGAATGTTAAAGCAATGTACATAAAAGAATAAAATATTTTTTTATATCACAATGGAGTTAAATAACTTAAATTATTAAATAAAGTATGTACCTATAATTTTTTGTAGAATATGATTTTTAGTTTTTAAGCATCATCAAGTTATTTCACTAATGTTCCTCTAAAATCAATCATCTATAGGTAAAGTGGAATGGAACTCTTTATTTCTCCGTCGTAAGAAATAAAACAAAAATGTTTCTCAAACTTTACTTTTTGTTAATCGAAACAAATATAATATTGTTTTTCTTCACAAAAAGGAAAATTAATATTTTAATGTGTGTCTGCCTCGTAACAAGGTAGTGTGACTCCTCTCCTTTATCCATTCACATGTTCGTCCTCAGCTTTTTTACGCCTTTATCTCTGATTTGATATCTTTAATCATGTCTAAACTGCAATAGATGCAAAAAATGATCTCGATGAACTTGAACTATATTGTTCACGCAACAAACTTGACCTGAATGTGTCCAAGTGTATAGTGTGTATAGTAAGTGCAGGATAAACCTTACTTTTACCCGTAAACCCAACCCCACAGGCAGACAGATTACAATCAGTGAAAGATCCTGGTGTGTTTTTCGATTCTGAATTAATGTTTGATGTACATATTGACAATATCATTGAAAAAGCCAATAAAGCACTTAGATTCGTTTTGCGAATTTCCACCAATTTTCATAATATTAAAACATGTAAGAAACTTTATTGCGCTCCCGTTCGCAGCCATTTAGAGTACGCTTCTCAAGTGTCGTACGCAAATTATAACATTTATATAAATAGGATTGAGCACGTACAAAAGCTTTTCCTATGTTTTTTGCAATTTAAGACGCATTTTTACACTGATAACTACATTTCACGGTGTAAAAATTTCAATTTTTTGCCTCTGTATGAACATAGGCACATAACAGATACGATTTATCTTTTAAAACTTACAAATGGTAATGTTGACGTTAGTTAGGCTTTACAACAAGAGCTACCCTATTAAGAAAGCCTCGCTTACTTCACGTGCCGCATACCCGAAATGAATACAGGCAAAATTCTTTTATGATACGTGCATGCAGATCTTTTAATGACATTTCCAATAGCGTTGACTTGGATCTGTTTAATAGCAGTGCTTCCCGAATCAAAAATATTTTAGCGAAAAAATATGTTTGTTGAGTGTTCTTCTGTAAAATTTTGTTAACTTACTATGTTTGTCTCAGTCGATGTTTATTTTTTACTGACTAGAATTATTGTTTTTAAGCTCATATTATCTATAGGTGAAAACTTTTAAATGGCATTCTAGTTCCTGTACATTTATTTACTGTTAATGTTAGCTGTTAGTTTTCCAAAAAAAAAAATATAAATAAAAACAACTTAAGCTTAAAAAATAATTTGACACAAGAAAAGTATAAATGCAAATGTAAAAAATACCTGAAGTCTATGATGCAGTGGATGAAATATTGAGATCGAGTTGAATTATGAAACTATTGTGTTGCTTAGATTAGCCGATAGTATAATTTAATTTGCGTGTCAAAAAGAGCAGTACCCTTAAATCGACGAGATTGATAAAATTTTAAAGGTGGTAGAGTCATGCCGCAACTATAATTATGGTTGTTGCATGAGTGGGTCGGCTCGACCGGTGTTGGACCACCCTGTCACAGAATACCAGCGTAAAAAGCAGCTTAATGCTGCTGTTTAGTATGGTGAGTATAGAAAATCAAGGACCCTTTTTACTAGAAACGAGGCATTCTATTTTAATACAGGAGGGTTGGCAACTCCTTTGCACCGTAATGCTTAATTGAAGATAAATGTAGATGTCTATGGGCCGCAGCATCCACCTACCGTTAGATAGACTGTATGTGCTCGTTTGTCACCTTTTTTCTATAAAAAAAGTAATAGACAATTTATTTTTGTGTTCCTGTTAGCAAAACCAACCGACCCATAGATCATTGTATTTGTATTAATCTCGAACATGTATCAAACGTAATTAAACTCACTCGGATACCTAAATAATCGGTTTACAGCGTAATTGTGTTAATCTTTGTTTTTAAGATGATAAATCAGAGCTGTATATTTACGCAGTGCACTTAATTACTTCATAGATAAGTAAATCATTAACGTCACATTGAAGTAGATAAGCAATTAAGCCAAACTAATTTCAACTCTAATTAAAATCATTTTCGCTGAAATTCTACTAAAACGTATCTGAGATGAGTAAATAATAAGTACTATTTTTGATAAGCGTGTAATATTCGTAATTCTTAGGTTTAGCCAAAAGACTTTTAAGGCTTTATTTGTGTGGCTTGTTTGCATACTTGACTAAGTCTTAAATTATATTCTGATATAATCCAATATATGGCATAAGATTCTATTGTACTTGAGAATGTTAAAACATTCTCCGTCAGTCTCAGTTTTTGCGCGTATACATCTATGGCACTATACTGTTAAATTTAATTACTTATAATATAAATTCATCCAAAGATTTATACGTTTTGACACAAACTGCCTCAAATAGAATAAAACTTTTATGTCTATTATCTAGATGTTAGTGCTGTTAGTCTATGCGACTCTTACAGCTTCATCTTGTCTCAGGCCTACAAGGCCGCGAGCCCTGAGACACAAGATGTAGTACTAGTTAAAAATAGGGAAAGGCAATGAGGTGAGCATGATGATGAGATGGTTTATGATTTGATATTGTTACCAATCATCATGTCGCCTTTTAGGCGTTTTTCTTTGAGCTATCTAACCGCAGTCCGAGGGGGGTGTGCGGACCCCCGTCTCTGACTGCTCAGCTCGTGTCGGTCGATGGTCTGGGCGGTGAGAACCGTCCAGGAACGCGGGTGTACGGTGTGTACGCGGTGTGAGCTGGAACGCGTCGTGCCCGTCTGCGGGTGCGACGCGTCCCATTCGTTGTCCTATTTGTATTTGTACCATTTAGTGTGGGTGTAGTGTCGTTGCGTGATGTGCCTGCGACGCTTGGGTCGACTGGATCGAGCGATATAGGTGGTTCTATTAAAACATTTCACGGTCTACGGAGATAGGGCGCGACGTTTGCTATCGGAACGTAGTTAGCTGCGTTTGCCACTAGCGGGTTAGGGTGGATTTCTACTTTATCAAAGTAGCGTTGCGACATCTCCTTAAAATATTCGGAGATAGATGGTAGTTCACAATCATTGTGTAAGTCAGAGTTCCGTTGATACCACCGTGCGCCGGTGGCTTTCCGGATGAAAAAATTTTGTACTTTTTGGAGTTTTAAAATATGGGTCTTATATGTATGGGCGAAGGCTACACTTGCATAGGACATAACCGGTCTAATGCAGGTTTTGTACAGCCGGAGTTTGTGTCTTAGCGACAGTTTACTCTTACTGTTAACGAGGGGGTGTAGACGGCCAATTATTGACTTGGCTCTGTTGCGTACTACACTTATGTGCGTCTTGAAACTCATGCGGGAGTCGAAAGTGACGCCTAGATATTTGGCCGATTTTTCCCAAGGGATTGGGCGGTCGTATCAAGAGATTGTTTTGGGTTTAGAACCTCCTGTAGAATTCCGTTGAAAGTATACTGCTACACTTTTTTCGGGATTCACGTCAATTTTCCATAGGCGAAACCATTCACCAAGGCGATTGGTCGCTTTTTGGAGCTTTATAGCGAGTCTATTTTTGTTGGGGTCTGACACAAAGAGTGCCGTATTGTCGGCAAAGAGAGCTGTGTTCACTACGGGGTCTTTTGGGATATCACTTGTGAAAAGTGTGAAAAGGAGTGGAGATAGTGCGGAGCCCTGTGGAACCCCGGCCTAGAGGAAACGTTTCGAAGAACGAGTTCCCTCCACTCGATATCGAAAAGTGCGGTTCGAAAGGAAAGCTCGTATGATGTACACGAGCCTATCGGGCACGTTCAGTTTGTACAGCTTGTAAATCAAGCCGTCGTGCCAGACCTTGTCAAATGCCTTCGGGACATCGAAGAAGAGGGCTCCCGTGTTTCGAGACTTTTTCCTTAACGGGTATTGACTGAAGCCAGACAGGATGTATTCTGTTAGGCGATGAATCTGGTGAGTGCATGAGTGATTGGCTCTAAAGCCGAACTGTTCGTCTGGGAGGAGTCCGTTAGTTTCGGTGTAACGACGGAGACGCTTGTGAATAATGCGCTCGTATAGTTTGCCCAATGTGTTGAGCAGGCTAATAGGTCTGTAACTAGAGGGACGATTACGCGGTTTACCCGGTTTTGGGATCCCTATTACGTCTGCTTCTTTCCAGATGTCCGGGAAAGAGCAGTTCGTGAGAAATGTGTTAAATATTCCTACAAGGAGGCAAATAAGTGGCGCCGAAAGGGATTTGATAACCTTGTTGCTGATGCCGTCTGGCCCAGGGGCTGATCTATTTTTAAGACTTTTAATGGTTTCAGTGACTTCATCTACTGTCACAGGATCGAGAGGTTCACCCGCTGGTGGCAGCGCGGACCTACGTTCTACTTCCGTTTCTACCTCTAATAGGTGAGCGGGATCTATTGGTGCGGTGGATGGCGTGCACTGGTACTCTAGACTGTCTGCTAGGCATTCGGCTTTTTCGAGATCGTCAAGGGCGAGATCGGCTTGGTCCAGCCTCAAACTTTTATGTGCACTGCTCAAGAATTTATGTTTTACATGAATACATTACTTCGTGTACACATCTTTCTTACTTCCCTTTGAATAATTTCGTAATGATCCCAATGCGTTCAGTATGTTCAGTAGTCTTTCGGCTTCATTTTTAGCCTCCATTCCTTTCTGCTATAGGTATTATAAAACGCTTTGAGTATGTGTGAAACATTTTACAAATTAAAATTATAGTAACAATACGCCTATCAAACATGGCGATTACTGCAAGTCCTTCCCAATCTGGAAGACCTGTGTCCAGCTGTGGATCATTGACGGACTAATGAGGAGGACGTGGAACTTTCATATATAATGTATCTATGACATCTGGACGTTGAACATCTCAAACACCCCGTGACCATGGGTGCTGTAAAGCGCTCGAATCGTCGGGTATTTAAAAATTTAAATATACAATATAAAATCCGTAAAAACTAGTATTATTTAAACTTTCATACTATTGTAACAACGGTAGCAAAATGCTAACCAAAATGTTATTTTACAACAAACGCTATGATATATCTACTACGTTGTTTACACTGTACAGCATTTATTACTATATAATGTGTAGAAAGCCTTCGAGTTGGAACTCTTGACATAAATTATCTACAACTTACTATCCATATACACGTATACAGTTAACACTAGGTTTCGATTGCTTTCAATCTAAGGAAAGTGTCTGAAATTTTATCGTATACGCTTTACATTTCCGATATTAGTAATCAAATAAACGTTCTTTCACAGTCAAAATATTGTTGAACAAAAAAAATTTTTTTAAACTACCTAAATATTTCACATTTTACTCGCAACTGCAATATTATTTTTGTTTTGAAATAAATTTATAGTGTTTAAAACTAAGAGATTTATAAGTTTATGTATATATTTTAATGTATTTGGTTTTAAATTAATTTTTTTAACAATATTTTCCCGTTTCTGTTATTGACAATTCTTAACTTAAAATAAATTTAAATCGAATACATAATAAGGGTGATTATAAAGAATTTATATATTATAAATATGTTATGTTATATGTAACCGAGCAGAAATAGCTCTAAGAAATCTTCTCATTCCAAATGGAGTTTGTCGGCTAGGTACCTATGTCTCCAGCGGATGGTGAATCTCAGTTAAGAGGATAGAGTAAGTCAGCTCAAATTCTAATTTCGCCCCCACTTCCCCGCGCGTCGTATGCTATGTACCGATATGTTTGTAATCACTAATACTGTAAGTAGAAAGGTCGTTAGACACTTATTTCATTAGGTTTATCATATTTATGCCTGTTTCTTAACGCCAAGCCAGCCGCTTCTTATTTTTATCACGGTTATTTCCCATTTTAATTTTACGTCGTACTGTTGCGTAATGTATATTCTGATCGTAAGCGACACAACTTCTCCCTTCAAAAGCCTAAGCGATACTAACGGTGCGACAGGAATCAAGCTCAAGACGCCGATAGTTTAGGTAATTTCTTTTTACAGTGAAAATAATGGTATTTTAAAAAAAGTAAATAACATAAGCACTGCTTTATAGTTAGTTCAGTTAGTATGCGAAGTTTCATGATCTTATTTAAAGTATTTTATGAATAACAGCGGTTTATTGTTTATTTTGGAGGTAACTTTGGATTTTTTTCTATCGAGAAAATTTTACGAAATCGTGTTTTCGTCTAACATAATCATTAACATTAATCCTCAACTTTACCATATATTTATTTCAAAATTAATGCTGCAATATTTTCGGCATAACGAAGGATCTTGCTAAGCCATTTGACATTATATTTCCCCTTAATGACAAGATTTGCTGGTAAGTCTAGAGCCGTGACTATGTGTCAATATAGGTAATAAAGGTGGTGAATGGCATTTTTAAAACTGAATTTAAAATATTTCGCCAAAATAACTTTAACAGGGCTTCTACTCATTCTATGATAGACTGCTGTGGCTGCTGCTCTAATTAATAAATTCCACACAAAAATAAGGGACAGGGATGATGCGGCTTAAATACTTGAAATAGTTCACCAAAATATGGACACAAATAATGATTTGTCTGAGTATGTCATATTGTTATGTTAATTTTTAATTATAATAATATTTTTTGTTTATGTACATGATATTCCATACTTTAATTAAAATTGTAAGACAGTTCATGTTTACAGTGTACAAATTAGTTCTGTCTGTCGGACAAAAAGGTTTTCTCTGAGAGGTAGGTAGATGATGGAAATTTTGGCATAGTTATAAAATGTGCTTTGTCATAAATATACAAATCCTAAGTAAAAATTCGAAATTCCGAATGAAAGGTTATCTGAGCGATAGAGACAGTGAATATACAAATGTTGAGTTAATCGCGTAGGGTATTATTAAAAGCTCTTCAAACCCACCATTATTTCTGATAAAAACGTGTACTTCAAAATTGCTTTCGCCCACCATATCTCCAAAAATATCGCTGAACGCAATCTTCAAAGTAATCATGAATATATCTATGCCATTAAGTATATTATACTGAAGGAAAATTAACAGAATTACATTATTTTATTCATTTTTCAAATATCTGTGGAAAAATAATCAATAAAACCTTTTTCTAATTGCTATGAAGCGACTAATTTATAACGTATAGGGTGAGAGTTAGAGGCACGGAATACGAACTGGTAATACGATGTCATTAATATTCTCTAATTAAATTATTCAATTACTTGTAGGTTTATGAAAAAGGCTAATTTTAATAAAGGGTCATCTGCTTAAATCAAAGCTTTTAATTTTTTTACTAACAATAAACCCATTTTCGTACCGGACTTGATAAAAAGGCTATCAGTACATATATTTATGTGTCCGCTCGTTTGGAACTTAGTCGATAATATTTTAAGTGTTACCAGACTCGATAAAGACTTATTCCATCTCGTTTGGGGACTTAATTTTTTGGGACGAAATAAATATCTCTTTATAACGTATCTATTTATGATTATTCTTTCAAATATTTTGTGCTATATAATGAGGCCGAAATTTGAGTCAGTGTACCTATTAGCGAGGTAGAGCCGTGGTAGCTCAGATGGTTAGCACTCGCTGTAAATTTTAGTACGCGAACAATCCGGGTTCGACCCCGCCGGCACCAATGACATTGTTAATTGCAATTTTAAGTACTGATTTACCACGTGCTCGGCGGTGAAGGAAAATATCGTGAGGAAACCTGCATGTCTGAGAAATGAGAAAAAAATTCAGAGACATGTGTGAAGTTCGCCGACACGCATTTGGGCAGCGCGGCGGACACTTGTCTTAAAAGCTTAAAACCGTCACAGTAATGAGAGGAGGCCTGTGCCCAGTTTATTTACTCAGCCAGCCAATTTTAGACAGTGAGTTGATTTTGACAACACAACTAATTACTGGACAGAAACACAGTTGATTGCTTTCTAACTTTGTATATACTATACTAAACTTGTTTAAAAAGGTAAAGGAGAAAAACACAGTCCAACCTGATTTTTAGTGGATGTAGCCTATAGACACCTGCATGTGTTCTCAACTAAGAGTCAGAATACACATGCGTTTTCACTTTTAATGACTAGATGGAACGCTTCTTTACCTGTAAAATGGAACCATACTGTACACATAGTATTTCGTACAAGCGTGGTTCTTTCACGGTCGAGCTAGTCCATTCATGCTGGGACCTCTACCACGTGAAGCTACAAGGAATATAGTACCTACACTTTATTGGCATCATAGAACACTGCATACACTTTACAATTTTTTTTATAAAATAAGGGTGTCAAACGAGCACACAGCCCACCTGATGGTAAGTGGATGCTGTGGCCCATAGACTTACATTTATCCTCGACTAAGAATCTAAACGGAGGTACATTATCACCCCTGACGACTAGATGGAATGCCTCATTTCCAGTAAAAAAGGGTCTCCAGATCTTTCTACACTCAGAGCTTACTCCTTTCTAAAAGGCCGATAACGCATCTGAAATTCCCCTGGTGTTGCGGTTGTTCATGAGCAGCGGTAGTCACTTACCATCAGGTGAGCCGCATGCTCGTTTGCCCCTCTTCTATAAAAAAACAGCAGTATTAAGCTGCTATTTTACGCTGGTATCGGATTATAGCCTTACATATAAAACTTATAGTAAATAAAACGACTACTCAGTTGATTAGCATAAACGAAATGTTTATTGAAATAATTTATTGGAAATATCACACAAATTCTTCCTGCTGTACTATGCTGGCACGTATTTGGTAATTGACTGTTGTAGGCTGATATAAAAGGAGGAAATCATTACGTTTACATTACATATTGCGCGATGCGATGTGGTTTCAAAGTTACTTACCTATTTTGTCCCATACTGTACAACAATATTGTTAAAAGGCTAGAATTAATTCTTGAAATAATACTAGTTTTTACGGAATTTATCGCGTATATTTAACTTTTTATTGCCCGACGTTTCGAACGCTTTACAGCAATCATGGTAACGGGCGGGACTGAGATGTTCAACGTCCATATGTCATAGTTAACCGCGGTTACCATAGATTAAAATTTAACTTTTGTTCCGATCTATGCAGTATGAACTTATGGTATCTTGAAGTCTTGCAGTTGTATGCTTGGGTTGGGATTTAATTTTATTTATTATAGGATCCCAAGCAGATGGTAGCACCCAGCCATCTTCTCTATTGAAATTAGGATGTTTTTTAATTTCAATAGCCTCGCGAATCATCCTTGGAAGGAATCGGTGTTCTTTAGCGAGGATTTGCGGACTATCAAATCTGATGTAGTGACGGGGGCGATCCTGTACGTGTTCACAGACTGCAGACTTCCCGGAGCGTCGATTCTTCATATCAGCTATATGTTCTTTAACGCGGGTTTTTATTGATCTTTTAGTTTGTCCTATGTAGGAGAGACCACATTCACAATCAAGCTTGTACACTCCTGCATCTTGCAGAGGGACATTACACTTGACTGATGGTAAAAACTGACCAATCTTCTTCAGCGGCTTGAAGTATGTTTTGATGGAAGCCCGCTTCAAGATGTAGCCAATCTTGTCAGTGACTCCTCTAACATATGGCAGTACAGCAGGTACACGCTCGACTGTAGCTGGCTTCACTCGTTCACTGTGACGTAGGCGCGGGACTTGAAGCTTGTTGTCATGCAAAACTTGCTTGATATGGTGGAGCTCGGCAGCCAGGTGTTTACTGTCACAGATCCCTCGTGCTCTCTGAAACAAAGATTTACCCACGGTAGCTAACTGTGAAGGATGGTGATGAGAATCACCGTTTAAATATCTATCTGTATGGGTTTTTTTTTCTATACACAGTATGGCTCAAGGTGTTATCAGGATTCCGAATTACTAACACATCTAGAAAAGCTAAGGAATTGTTTGCCTCAACTCCATTGTGAACTGAATTTTAGAATTTATGGAGTTAAGATGGTCTAAAAATGCAGTTACTTTATCTAAAGGTAGAATTGTGAAAGTGTCGTCTATCCGCTTGTGGAATCTTGGATTTATGGGAGAACTAAGCAGGGCTTTCTCCTCAAAGTCTTCCATGAATATGTCGGCGACAATGGGAGATACAGGTGAGCCCATCGCCACACCATCTACTTGCTTGTAGAACTCCTCCTTCCACAATAGGTAGCCAGATGTAAGGCGGTGTCTGAGTAATACTGCATATTCTACGGGCATGTTGTTTTCTTCCAGCCTTCTAGTTACAATTGAGATGCAGTCTTCAACAGGTAAGCATGTAAACAATGACTGCACATCAAAACTGACCATAGTTTCATTGTCTGCCAGATGTAGGTCTTTAATCTCGCTGACAAAATGGTAGGAATCCTTTATGTGTGCTCTTGTATGTCCCCTGAGCGGTGAGAGTATGTTCGCTAACTGTTGAGCCAATCTGTAAGTTGGTGAATCGATTTGGCTCACTATGGGACGTAATGGAGCATTGGGCTTGTGTATTTTTAGTAAACCATACAATTTTGGTGATTTGGCGCACGTAGGTATTATCCATTTTACGTCCAGATTTAATTTTTCGGAGTGTTTCTTTATGAGGTCACTAGTTGTTTTTAGTGTGCTATTTGTTGGGTCGTTTTTAACCTTTTTATAAGTACTTACATCCGACAAAAGTTCTTGTATTTTAGAATTATAATCTGCACGTATCCATGACTACCGTGGCGTTTCCCTTATCTGCGCGGAGAATCGTAAGTTCTGGTTTATTGCGTAGGTTCTTTAACGCTATAAATACGTCTTTGGGAAGATTCGGTTTAGTCACTGAACATCGACGTAATGAGTGTCTTGACGTATCGCCTCCAAATCTTCTTTCCGCATATTGTTTTTAAGATTTAAAAATAATAGTCCTCGACACTACAGATAATTTCTTCCTACGGTAATTTGCGGGGTGTAATAGCAAAATTGAGGCCTTTGGATAAACCCTAATTGTTGCATCATCCAGTGTTTGTTTTGACAGATTATAGAGCGCGATTAATCTATGATCTGTGTTTGTCAATGGTTGCTGTTGGTTCTGGCATTGATTCAGATGTTTGACATTTGACTTGTTTGTTAATTTTTGATATTTTTCTATATGTTTGTTTTTGCATTCGTTATATTTACTAATTTCGCGTTTATTTAATGTTTCCATGCAAAAATTATAGTCAGACGTCGTTAAAACTTTCTTTAATTCACTGGATGATGTGTCTATGGATTTATTTATGTCATATAGATCGGAGCGTTTTTGTTGGATTACCGTCCGTAACAACTTTTTACTCGCCTGATTTAGAATTAATTCTGTATTGTAATGTAACAAAAAGGCGTGACTAATTGACCATATCAACATTGATTTTAGAGGCATGATGTTATGCTTAATACTCTCCAGACTATTGTAATATGAGTGAAGAATATGTAAACATTTTAAAGTCACATTTACATTTAAGAAGTGCAGTTCAATACGCTTATGTCAACTTTGCTGTATAAAATCTTTGTGCTTTTGTTTTTTCTTTCAGTGCTAAAAAATTACCTTTTTTTTCATACGTCCGATTGCTTTTATTAAAAAAAGGGAAACAGTAGCGATTTTACAGCTGTAGCATAAGGTTAAACATGATGCCGGTTCTTTAGTGCAATCTAATACGAAATGCCAAGTTCCTTAGTGTCATCAATCATCATACATTTTATCATGCTTCAATTAAATTAAGATCGCCGTACGTCAAACGCGTAACATAACGCCGTACGTCAAACAGCACGATTGCGTAACGTGTGCGTTGTGGCGGCAGTTGTGACATCTAAAAATTGTGTGAAGAATCTCTTCTGTGTACAGCGCGTATGATTCATTACGGGTTTTGACGAATGCGAATATTGTCTCCAATGACTTATTCTGTGCTGTAGGTATGAGAGATGTACATGGACGTCAGTAATCAACTTCATGTAAATAATGCTTCAGGTGCCTAAATACGTCCCTGAGGGGCTCAGGTTTCCTCTTATTTCAAGGAGCAATTAGTACGCTGCGTGGCTCCATAGCGCACCAGCGGATCTAACATGCCGTAGGAAATTATTTCTTAAACTTGCATGTTCAAATAAGTGGTAGAGACAGAAAATAAGCACTTAGTATAGTTGTTACGATCGTTCGTCACACCAGCTGGAATGAAAAAAAAAACAACAAAATTCACAGATTGTAAAATATTGCGACTCTACATGAATTATTTATAAAGGCTGTTCTAAATAAACAAAAACGCAAACGACTTGTATGGTGTGTATCTTTCTCTACATAGTATAAAACAAAATCGCTTCCCGCCGTCTGTACGTTTAGATGAATTTTGATCCGGTTTTCATCAATAGAATTTTCACCAATGATCTTTTTACGTAGTAGAGCCATGCTGCAGTTATATTAGTAGTATAGTTGTAGCACAAATGGGTCGGCTCGACCGGAGAAGGACCACGCTCTCACAGAATACCAGTGTGAAATAGTAGCTTAATGCTGCTGTATTTCGTATGGTGAGTGTAGAGAACCGGAGACCCTTTTTACTGGAAACGAGGCATTCCATCTTAGTCCTCACGGGTGACAACACATCTGCATTTTGATTTGTAATCTTGATGATGTAGATGATACCATCAGGTGGACTGTGTGCTCGTTTGTAACCCTATCCTATAAAAGAAGACAATGACTCCAGAGGAAGGTTTATATTTATAAAACGTGAATATGTTGTCGAGATGCAGAACTCACTCATGCGAAGAGTAAATGAGTTAGTCTTCTATGACATAGCCCAATTGTTGTTGAGAATCCGTTTATTTAATGTTAAAAGTAAATGTATGATCCGGGGTTCAGGACACCAGAAATAACCTTTGTGGTTGATTACTCAAAGGAAATACACATTAAGCCCTTAACAAGTCCATTCCTGAATATAGGCCTCCCTCAAGGAATGCCACAAAGCACAGTTCTGAACCACTTGCATCCATCAACTCCTGCATGTTTTACCAGATTGTCACTCCATTTAGTGGGGGTCGCTCTACATTTTGCCTACCGGTATGAGGCTGCCACTCGAGAACCTTTTTTCAACATCCGGTTGTCGGTAACTCTGGTTCTACTGCGACTCCCTGAGCATAGCCCTCTTCATAGCTCGCTAAGCGACCTTGAGCGTCCTCACACTGCCAGCAGTGAAAGATCAAGTCACTGCCGAGTTGAATCCGTTGATTGACCTTTCGGTCGAAGATATACTTACCTAGTCGGAGCATTTGTCCCAGGTAAACGTACTCCTCAACAACCTGGAGCTTTAGGAGAGTACACGCCTTGCTGCAGTTTTATTAGTAGTATAGTGGTTGCACGAATGGGTCGGCTCGACCGGGGAAGGATCACGCTCTCACAAAATACTTCAGTACTAAGTAAAAAAGCTTAGTGCTCCCGACAATTATGATGATGATTGGTTGAATATAATGCCATTAATAGTAGTACATACATAATAAATTTGTTATAATATGAAACATATCTATATTTTCTTATCTAATTTTATAATAAACTGAAGTCCATATTTATATTGGCGGGTTGTGTATAGTTTGAATGGATCCTTTTGATAACCTTGTGATTCCCGCGAGAAATTTGTAATGAAATGTGTATTCGAACATATCGCTCGTGTTTATTCTCTTGATATAAAATTATCTCCATAATATCTTATATGTTAATAACATTCGCTCTGTCAAATGAAACATAAAATAATTTTTCATTGTGCAAGCAAATAGTTAAAATAAAACCACCAATTTAAAAAAGACATTGGCATGCTAAAGGACAATAATAAATATGTATAAAAAGCTAATACGATCTGAAGCACCACATGAGGTGAGATGGACTGGATGGATGAACTTTTCGTCCAGTCATCTGTAGTGCCTATCCTTGGTTAGAACGGTCCTGAAAAATTGTGTCGCGGCAAAATCAGGAGTATTCCATGGCCTGGGCTAACGCATCGGCGTCCCGGGAAAAACAAAAAAGAAGTACAACTTTGCCTCTAGGTCCTTCAAAAGAGTTATCGCTAGAGCAAAGTCGGAGCACATTGAGAGAACTTGCGAAAACAAGTTCTCCTTCCTTCGGGAACTAGTGCGTTCTGTTCCCTCGCCAAGCATCATTACCATCTTTATGCAGGGAGGATGATTCGCTTACCCACACCGCAAAAGAGAACGCCAATCTTGCAAGCTTTATTTGCGTCCAACTCGTATGTACGTGGTAGAGCCTCGCTGCAGCTATATTATAGAACGAGACATTCCATATTAGTTCTTAGGGGTGACAACGCATTTACATTTTAATTCTTAATCGTAGATGTCTATGGGCCACAGCATCCACTTACCGTCAGGTGGACTGAGTGCTCGTTTGTCACCCCTATTCTATAACAAAAACTCGACTCTCGACGACATGTTCTGCTCCCACAGTGTTCAGTACGTAAAGCACTACTCTCCATGGACATCCATTAGTTCAAAAATCAATAATTCCATAAGTAATGGAATCCTCAAATTGTGTTGAAGACGTGTGCTCCAAAGTTGACACCGATCCTTACGCGCCTTTTCCGGTTCTCTCACTCTTTAGACATCGTTCCAGGCTCAAGGAAGACAACCTTAGTGCACCCATTTCTTTGGTTACCACGCCTTCTTTCTCGAGGCCTACATACCAACTACTGTATACTTTAGTTAAACTGTTAAAATAGCCAAAGTTAAATGAACTGCTTGAAGAGATCAATGTTCTTATAAAGAGACAGCTTACGTAGTCCTTACCCTAAACATTATTATAAAACCTGTCTGTAAATGATATCCATTGCATATATTATACAAACTACAAAGCAAAAAACATTTTTGTACACAGCATAATACATAATTTAAAGTATATACAATGACAAGGGTACCTTCCAAAAGTGTTTTTCTGCAGACATTACTGTGGGGAGATTAATTGTACTAAGCGATTAAATACTACTCAGTCCCAAACTTATTTACTAACATTTCATTACTCGCAAAGAGACATGGTAGCGCAGGGGCCAAACGCTCGCCGTAAATTTTTGCAATACGCGAAAAATCCTTTTATATTCAGAAAATCATTAATTTCAATTTTAAGTGCTGATTTATCACATGCTTGGCGCTGTAGGAAAATATCGTCAGAAAACCTGCGTGTCCCGGAAATACATAATTTCAAGGACATGTGAAGTATGCCAACACGCATTGAAACAGCGTAGTGGGAAATTGTTCCATAACCTGTGCCAAGAATATATAATATAATGGCAAAGTGCGGACCGCGTACGCAAAAGATCGTGGGTTCGAATCCGCCATTCGACTACTGTCGTGAACCACCTAACACAAGCATTTTAAATTTACCAGGAGTAGATAAGGGGAATATTAGTGATGTTAATAGCATTGCTAGTTTTAAAAAAACTTCTACGTGGTAGAGCCATGCTGCAGTTATATTAGTAGTGTAGTCGTAGCACGAATGGGTCGGCTCGACCGGGGAAAGGACCACGCTCTCACAGAATACCAGCGTGAAATAGTAGCTTAATGCTGCTGAGTTTTGAGTTGTTGTGAGCTGAGTTGCTGAGTTGGTGACAACGCATCTGCATTTTGAATCGCATATGAGGATAGATGTAGATGTCTATGGGCCACAGCAACCACTTACCATCAGGTGGACTGTGTGCTCGTTTGTCACCCTATTCTATTAAAAAAAGTTTTTACTTATTTTTACTCATAGCACTTACCCACTATACTTAGCTCTTACCGTGTAGTGGCGGTGTAAGAATATCCACTACCTCATATCTTTCCGCAGATGTCCTAAGAGGCGGGAGAAGAAAACAAACACTACATTAGCATCTTCATGATTAAAGCACAAATTATTTTAAAAAAACTGCGGCAGCCAACTTGCGTGCCATGAGTGGCAACTATAGTAAAATCCCTCCTATAAGGCAATCTATGGTGGGCCTATATTCAGCAGTGGATTTTTATAGACTTAAATGATGATGTTGAATGATTTTAAAGCATAATTTATATTTTTAATTTCCAAACAGTTATATTTTATTTTTTATTTCTAATTTTTAATTTATTTAAATTTATATACTAGCACTTACAATCTAAATATATAATAATTTATGTACACATACGTTACATACCCATATGTTAAAGAGATTTGAAATTATTTTAACTAAGTGAATACGTTAATTAAACTAATATAATAACTATTAAATACTAATTAGCGGGTAATTATATTATAACGATCGATATCATGATTAAAATATTACTTGTAAATTTTATGGTTTCTATAATTAGAACGTTTTCACACTTCTTCAATCATAATGAATAGCTTTGTTTTTCTGATAGCAATCATTAATCGTTAATTCAGTACATCATAAAAAATTAAGCACTACATAAAAACTAGTGATGCAACGGAAATGTCATATCGGAAGCAGAAACGGAAACAGATGTTAAAAATATTTTTTGCAGAAACGGAAACGAAAATATTATTTTTTTTTAAATTAGAAATAAAACTTTTAATTAACATTCAAAATTAAGTAGTGGTACGTTATATTTTATGAAAAGTCGTTCGGCCGCTTTTAACCTGTTCGCAGTAATCTTCATATAAGTCCTGCTCAGCTAAATAATTGATCACTGGCGATGCTGAGTATACACAAAAGCTAAATTGGCATTGAAATTGGGCAGACTTTAAAGAGCCGCATTTAGACGTGTCAGCGATTAGGTAAACATTTAGTAAAGTCCTAGCACGAAAGTAGGACGTAAATCGAACTTTGAATTCTCAAGATACTCATTGAAAGTATCTTGCTAAAAATAATCTATATAAACTACACAGTAAAAAATACGTAATATAGACTACACGTGAAAAATAATTAATATAAACCACGTAAATATAACTGCTGCCTAATTTATTTTTACAAATCTAAATTGTAACAAAGGCAAACTATTTTTAACTGAAGAAAACACATTTTAACTAAAAACGGGTTTTAACTATTACAGAGTAATACACTTTATAAATAAATAGATATGCAATTCCTTGACTGACCATTTTTTTTAGTTTGCCTATAGTTTGCAATGAAAGTTTTACAGTTTCAACTAACTTGTCAAACTCTGTAAACTCTTCGGAGTGTATAAATATAAGAAGGCTCTTTGAAGCGGAAGTTATGCGTTCTTTTCGCGAGTATATTTTGTCACATAATTTACATCTGTCTACTAAATCATCAATATTAACATAATAGTTCCAAAAAGGACTTGTTTTTGGCTTCATGATTGCTCTTAAATTACACACACATGACTTAAATTACGAATTAACTAAAAAAGCAATAACAAAAAACCTTTTGATCATATACCTGTCTATAAATATAATAAAGTTAATATAGTATGTAAACAAACCCGTTGGGACAAGTGCCGAAAGCACGTGCTCAGCTCGCTTATGGTTGGCTGAAATGCCACTCGTCTACTTATGTGGCTGCGTCGCTGAGTTCCGTTCAAAATTCCGTTATAAAACTTGCGGAAACGGAAGCAGAAACGGATGTTAAAAATCATGCAGAACTTCCGCAGTTGCGGAAACAGAAACAGAGTTCTGTTGCATCACTAATAAAAACGTACCTAACCTATAAAGTATTTTTTCAAGAATGAAAACTAATGATAATTACGTGACCGAATAAATTATCATATTATACACACATACTCATTTAACAGAACGCGAGTAACCCGGGTTCGATCCCCGCCGGCACCAATGAAATTGTTAATTGCAATTTTATGTGCTGATTTATCACGTGCTCGGCGGTGAAGGAAAACATCGTGAGGAAACCTGAATGTCTGAGCAATAAGAAAAAATATTTCGAAGACATGTGAAGTTCGCCAACACGCATTGGGGCAGCGCGGCGGACACTTCCTTGACCTAAAACCCTCTTAAAATGAGGGGAGGGCTGTGCCCAGCTGTGGGACGTATATAGGCTGTAACTTTACTTTTACACACATAATCTTCGCGGTATAGTGCCAAGGTCACTTACTGCGTTTCCTAATTGAATGGCTGGTTATAGGTACTTAGCCTTTGATAGAGAAAAGGAACTCATTATCTTCAGGTCATTTTGTCATCAGTAGCGTCGACTAAAAGTGAATGCAACTCCTTTAGAAACTGTACTGCACGTGGACATAACGAATATTAGTCTCCAATGTAGTCGTACTAACGGTCTGTGTTGAGGTTCTTATTAAATAAATAGCCTGTCGTTCATACCGGAACTAGTAAAATTTGTTCTTATAATCATTAAAAACACCATTATGTATATCCCTACAAGGAACACCCACTTGAAAACCCGCTTAAAACCGTTATAGAACATCGAAAGAGCGAGAAGTCTCACAAAGGATTTATTGAAGAGCGACAAGTGCCGTGAACTACGCTGTCGAACTCGATGGTACTTCGCATTGATAAGTAGGCACGCTCTACCTGCCTTGTTCGAATCATAACAGTCTAACTGTACAATAAACAAAACGTTTATGTGGCACACCTCTCGTACTATTCGAATAAGTTAATAATTCCTAAAAACTATCTACATAAATAATAATTAAATTTGCAGTTTCAGCAAAATTATCATCGGAGATACCTATTATTTGCGTAGAGAATTAACATCATCAATTTGCTTTTTATACACAACGCATTTTCGTGAGTGATTTACGCGTCGGTAAGGCCAAGTTATCTTTAAAATATCATCGAAGTTACGCAACATGGTAAGCGGTCAATTATTATTTATTATATATAGATGATTATTTTCGTTGTATTCGTTTTCTAGCGACTTTATTGTTGGATACATCAAATATTAAACGAAGTCTAATAAATGAAATCACTTAGGATGAAAATAGAATCTAGTGTTGTGAATAAAAGATCATATAAAGAATCATTAACGACATAATATGAGGAGCCTTACTAGGCTGTTCATGATAACAAAGATGGGAGTAAAAAAAGGTATTTCTGTTACATGCCAATCAAAAACCCAATAAAATAGCTTCTGCTTGCGTAATTTTAAAATGTATTTCTATTGTCAATTTTTCTAGCTACATGGCCGCTCCATTGCCACTTCAGCTTACTGATCCTTTAGGCTATATCGGTTATTCTAGAGCATATATCTTCATTACGGGTTCTATCATGAAGAGGAACTCCGGGCGTAACCCTTTCAATACCTCGATAAGCGACCTTAAGCTTCCTTAGACGGTCGCCAGTGAAACACGTCGTCCTAGTTCCATAATGCTATCATTGGCAACACGCTCTCAAATATTGGATCCAACGAATCATGGGAAGTCAATGAAAGCAGGTTTTTTAATAGAATGTGATGACAAATGAATACACAGTCCACCTGATGCTAAGTGGATGATGTGGCGCATAGACATCTACATTTATCTTCGGTTAAGAATCAAAATGCACATGCGTTGTCACCCCTGAGGACTACGATGGAATGCCTCTTTTCCAGTAAAAAGTGTCTCCGGTTCTCTACACTCACCATACGTAACACAGCAGCAATAAACTGCTATTTTACGCTGGTATTCTGTGAGAGCGTGGTCCTTCCCCGGTCGAGCCGACCCATTCGTGTTACAACCATAATATAGCTGCAGCGTGGCTCTACCACGTAAAACGGTGCCCAGGACCGTATTTTGTGGCATTAATTAAAAATACGCTGCATATTCTCAACCAATAATTTACTTTAGAGAAGTAATCTGATTTCTGGAAAAAAAAAAACCCCGACTAACGAACCAGATACACTAATTGAAAATTTATTTGCCTTTGAATGGCTAACGTTAGAGATCGGATTAAAAGCCCGAAATGAACAGCGAATGACGGAATGATATTTTATGTTTAAAATTAACTTACAGAGACTTTCTTTATAATATCAAAATATAAAGGTAAAAAGTACCTACCAATTGTGGACTGTTAGCAAACGACAAACAAGTAAGTGATATCCGTGAAACTATAAAATGTCGTTAAAATACTTGCGAAGTATGATAAAAACACTTTAATAATATCAGCTACAAGAAACTTGAAAACAGTTTTTTGTGGCTTGAATTACTAAAATGCTTAACTATTTCATTCCAATTTCCTACGTTCGTATTTCACAAGAGGAATTGTAGTTCTTAAATCACATAGATAGAAACTTAATGTCAGCTTTGATTAGCGACTTACGTCTAAATTTATAGGACAAATTGATGTCCAGCGCACCTTCTGAGAAGGCAATTAATTACCCGACGGAGACATAAAACCGGATCTCATTTGACCAAGTCGACCGCTGACCGATCGTCGAGCGCAGCGCGCTGTGCCTGATTACTCGAGCGTTAGAAAACACATTGAATTATTCGCTCTAGTATAATCTGTACCAACGATATGCACAGAACATAAAACACATGTGTATTTTTAAAGTAAGAAATTATTCCACTTTAAAATTTTTGAAATATTTAAATAAAAACTTTATGTACCGTAATAACGCCAAAATGGTAATATTTTTTATTACATAATCATTTTTGAACAGGTTGCCATTTTCTTTTTGACTTTATTATTAAAGCGTAACATACACATCTAGATGGTTTTAATTATGTATATTAATAATTAAGCATCACAAAAAAGAATTTATCTTTATAGCTTACATGATGTTTAAAAAATGGAGGCTGGTAATATTAAATAAAGATTTAATTACGGAATAAGAATTTTATGAATGAATGTCCAAGTGTATTAAAACCTGCATAATACATATTATATTTTTTATTAAAATAATCATTGCATATCATCACCATCATAATTATAACAGCGTAGCTGTGATTTCTTATATTTACGCGAACGTAAATATAAGAAATCACAAGAAGGCCCGTGACCATAGTGCTGTAAAGCGTTCGAAACGTCGGGTATTTAAAAAGTTAAATATACGCGATAAATTCCGTAAAAACTAGTATCTGCTTATACCGCCGCCCATGAGGTGTTTATAGCCTTTCCCATAGGCGTATCTTGCAATATCCACAAACTATTATGCGGATTATGACAGGGTTTAGTGAAACCTTATCAAGTATTAATCCATATATATCATCCGTCATCCCTGCTCATGTCGCTGTGCTCTATTTAAATACGCTTGATTAGATCTCAGCGCGGTTTAATTGGACACTCCAGGTACGCGTACGCGCTTGGTCGGCTTTGCATTCGATGTAGACCGCCTCGCCGGCCTCAGAAGTCAGAGCGCGCTTTACAAATGTTTTTTTTCCTTTTGCTCTTTCATCTTTCGTTAGATTTTCTCTTTGTAATTTTTCTTTTGTGGCTTTTTGTAAAAGTTTTCATACCCTTCTGTTTTCCGGGTGGATTAATTTTAATTCCGAGCCAAAGACTACTTCTGTTTTACTTTTCGTTTTACTTGCACCCGTGAAGCGAGTGCTCGAGGTTCCGACATTGAAATGTTTTTGTTGGTGGGAGGCATACGATATTTATCCGAGGGGTCGCGGGATCACGCCGCCGCCGCCCACCGGCAATTTGCCATTCGCTCGCGCTTGCGGGCTTATGGCACGCCGAGCCAAATGCTCGCCTCCAAGACGTGTTCTCGATGTTATACGCTATGCAAATGCAATGACTCTCAATTTAATCGTGGCCTACGGGTGATTTCACATATTTAATGAATCGTTTGTAGCAGCAAATTGATAATTTTGTAAGTTATTGGTCACTAACTATAAGATGTTTAATACGTATTCTCAGAAATTGTGGCAAAAATTTGATTGTATTTTATTTTATTGGTTTATTTTATAATCCTTGGGATAAATCCTAGAAATGGAACTAGACTGTTTTACTTCGGATCTGACAGCGCGGTTTAAGCTTCGATGTGTTTTGCTTGTTGCGACAGCGCCGCCACAAATTAATCATATAAACTCTAGACTCATGAAATCTGTGGCCGTGGAAGGAAAAGGGGAGATCTCCCGCCGGGCAAGATGTTCTGCCAGGGGGAGCGGCCAACACTCCGTGTGATAGTTCGGAGATGTTCTATATATACCGTTTATGATTCGGAATGTTGATAGCGCGATTTAGGCTTCGGTGTGTTTTCGCTTGTGGCACGACGACGGCGCCGCTACAAATGCTATCTCATTTATATGCGTTATTCTTTTATTTTGTTCTAGCGATCCGCCCCGGTTTCGCACGGGTAATTCGGAGACGGGTCCAAATGTGAACCTAAACTTTCTGGGGACCCATTCAAACACACACAAAAAATTTCATCAAAATCAGTCGGGCCGTTTTGAGTTTTAGTAAGACTAACGGACAGAAATTGATTTGTATATATAGATAGAGATTGAACAATACAATGATAAAACTAAGACTAGGTATGTGACATGAACAATCTGACCTTTCAGAAACCGAAAACTAAAAGTAATTACGTCCTTAATAAGTTAAGTTTAACTTTAACAACGTTAGAAGCTAGGATAGGCTACACACACAATGTTTATAATAATTTTTTTAACCCATAGTTTAAACCCAACTCTATCAATAAACCACCTTTTGGGACCGTGGTTAATTGATGGTGAGACCAGTGAGCCATATTGTAATTATAAAACATTAAACATCAAAACTAACATAAACATTAAAAAAAGTAAGTTCAAAGTAAAAAAATGTTCAAAGGCACTATGAAACACTAGTAGAACATAACAGCATTACAGTCTCAGCAGTTTCATGTGTTTCTTGTTGATATGTTTATATAGCTACAGTCGATGTATTCCGTGGCGTCCATCAGACGACAAGTCTTGTTTATGTTTAACCATTTATGTAACACATGTTTAACACTCAAATCACGTTTATTTCTCAACTGCGGTGTTATTATGTCTTTTCGTCCAACACCACCGGTATACTGCGGCATATATTATGTGAAATAGGTAGCCGCATCGTAAATCACTGTATGCGGCGGTAATGCGTAGATAAGAGCTCTCTCATTTGTTTTCCCATTTCCCTAGAGAAATTTCTCAGCGACATTACCCGACTGTGATATAACGAACATTTTCCTTGACTTCACATGAAATCTTAGTTTCCTCGACGCCGCTCTAATGGTACATCTTTTCAACACAGAAAATCTTCGCCACATTATATTGCATAAGCACCGTTTGTTATGATAAACATTTACTTTCCTCGTAAGTAGTAATAATAACGTTTTAAATTTGCTTAATACATTTGGCGCAGTGCCCAGTTCTAATTTGCATCGCAATGAGCCAATGAGTTTTAGTTTTAGTAATCACAATTTGTGTCAAATTATAAAAGAAATATCTACGTTGCAAAACAAATTTAACGCTTTGAGGCGTACGATTAAATAAGACAGGCATGCCAAATCATTTGCAAATCGCCCTAAAACATAAGTAACAGATCGGAGCGAGGTTCACGTTATCTTCTTTAATTAAAGTCGACGCGATTATACTGTCGCGATTCTCGAATGGACCTAGTCAATGGATCGTTAAGCGGTTGTTCAAATTAGGGTTTGCGTAAACGTCTTTAATATCTGATTATCTATAAAACCCATTGAAATAAAATAACACATCTTTCACATTAAATAGGCAAACGTAAAATAAAGATACGCTCATGTGAACTCCATTTAATACGTGTTTTCATTACTACGTTTCATAACACGCTCTACTCCATTTCAGTCGTTTTCATGTCTCAGTGTATTAAATGCGAGTAAATTGAAACGCGGTGATTTTAGTATCTAATGTGACAAATGAAAATCATTATTGTCAATGCTTTATGAAGCAAATTTGTTTTTAATGCTTAGATCAGTACTGAAGTTACAACAAAAAAGTTTTATTTGTAAATTCGCATGTTAAGTACGCATGAAGGCATGCTAAAATTTTGCAATGCAATGCAATTTTATGTCTTGGACCGAACTCGACGGAGTTTAGTTACTTTTTTCAATAGTTTAGTCAATTAGAGTCTAATCTGAAACACCTGCACTCATTGTTGATATTGGAAAGACGTACACTGATGTGATACAATTGAATTACCTCCGACCATTGAACCAGGTTTACAGGCCTGTAAGCGCAGTTCAATGGTCACTGGTAATTCATCGATACGACCTATGTATGGATGTACCAAACAAACAGTTCGATATGTCTTTACTCGAGGTATTGTTCGGCCGCGGCCGCATGGCGAGGGCTTGGCCTCAGATCTCGTCGATAGTACTTATGTTCACAATACGGAAATAAATTATTGTAATACGGAGGTTTTTTACCTCAGTAATAAAGTAGGGTTTTTTTTGTCTAGAATTAGTTTTGGGTTGGTTACCTGTTATATAATTTCTGCCCCAAACCTCTTTTTAACTACTATTGTGCTTCGGTATAAAATTCAAATTCATTTATTTACCAGAATGTATGTGTACAATAAAGTAGGATCTTAAATTATGTATAATGGCCCATTTACATTCTACCACTTTAAATGGTGTGCAAATATTTTATAAGTATACATGCAAAAAAAAAATTAAGCAGCAAGTGGGAATTCAATTTCGTACATTTATGATTAATTGATATCAATATCATGTCATTTAAGTAATAGGTTATAAACGTCACATTGTGTAATGATTGTTCTTAATTGTTAATGTCCATACTTTCAGTTTGTTTGTAATTAATTAATTATTAGATATATATCAATATTACTGACTTCGGATTTATTTTCCGCAAAAAGATATAAATTCATTTAGATCGTAAAAACATTTTTCTTTTAACCATTGTATCAACTTTTTTTAAACATGGTTAAAGGTAACTCTTAAGTCTAAAGTCGTTGGATATTTTGTTATACACCTTTATAGCATTTACGTAAGAGTTCCTTTCATACAATTTGAGCCTGCATTGAGGTAAGTATAATTTATGTTTATTTCTAGGAGCTACATTTCGTTCAGTTACATCTATATGCCTTTCAAAGTGTTGGATGTTGTTTTACAAATATACATATTTCTTTAAAGATGAGAGGGATCACATAAATTTAAGCCGATGGAATACAAGCTGCGAATTGGCATTTTAACTTTTTTGAGTGGCAACGTCTATAGTCTTCTTTTTTAGAAGTTCTTTTGCTTCTTTTAATTTCAGGTTTTGGGGTTGCAGTATGTATAGCCTTTTACCGCCTCCTAGACTCGTTTGCTCGTTTGCTTCTACAAGATTAAACGAGTAAAAAAGCAACAATATATTGAAAAGTAATTTGAGGATAGTAAGGTCTAAGGCAATATATTTGGGGGAGGTCGTTTGCGTGGGGAAGGTAATATAATGCTATAGTCATATATATTTCTTCGTTTTTTGAAGTTGATATTAGCGGTACTGACGACACCGAATGCTGCTTAACTGGCCGCAGATTTACTACAAAATTCGTAATATTATATATATTATATTATATTTGTAATTGTTTTTTTAACATTGCGGTATCTCAATAATTATATCAATATTTATTAGCAAACTTTATCACCCACTTTCACGTTGTAATGTTGCTCATAAATAAATAAAAGATTACGAATAGGCACAAATAATATATAGTACATAAATATTAATCAAAGCACTGAATCAAATTGTCGGTCACGATAACCCATTGATTACTTGTGACGATAGAAATTCAATTATGTCTAATATACTAATCAATTACGAAGTGTTCTTTGGAAAGTTTTCGCTGGCGAAATTCGTAATTCAATTGGGTATACATGAAGACCTTTTATACTGCAAAAATTTGAAACTCAAATGTATGTAAAAAAATATACTTGAGTTCTTTTTTATACCTATTTATCAAAGTTAAGAAGACACATAAACAATAATAGTGTATTTTGCAAATGTGTTGTTCTTCATTTTAAAGACAAATCAATTTACTAACGTAAAACAAAACGATTGATAAAAAGATCTGTTACAATTAAATTAAGGTATCATTTTTGGAAAAACCTTGATTTTTTATATAACTTATTAATAAAAAATAAGGTAAGTTACAACAGTATCTATTAATTACATAAAAATTAATATTTGCTTGTTCGTATTTTATACTTTATCAACATATTACTTGCACTTCCGTGAAGGTTTTAGGCATAGTTGGACCCGGTAGGTGGCGCTTTTGTAGAATCCAGAAATCACCCGTGCGAAGCCGGGGCAGATCGTCAGTAGCTTCTATAAATTACCATTTTTATAAAAACTGCTGGCTGGGGCTGGGGAGGCCTGTTTTCCAATAGATTGCCTCGTAGGAAGGATTTGCCACTCTTGACATTGGGTTTGCAACCACAATTTGTTGTTTTAATTCCGCTGTTTTTAGAAAGATTGCCCATCTCCTGGATCAGTTTTCATCTGTCGCCTGACGACTCACAGAATGACATGGGATGGTGGATATTTTTACACTACCACTGCCGGTAGTTCATTAAGTATTTGATAATCCGACATGATCAATTATTGCATTATAAAATATTAAACACACGAGTGGCAAGTGTCATTGTCGTAAAAGAAAAGAGCTTTACTCCTTTCTAAAAGACTGGCAACGCGCCTGCAATTCCCGTGGTGTTGCGGTTGTTCATGAACAGCGGTAGTCACTTACCATCAGGTGAGTAGCATACTCGTTTGCCCCCTCTTCTACAAAAAAAAAACTTATTTAGCTGCAAAATACCCGTCTGTTGTTTGTTCTGTTTTCCCTGAGAGTATCACTACGGATTTTCCTTTAAAGTGTTTACACTTATGGACTTGTTTTATTATTCAAAGGCAAAAGGAACGATATAACCTAGTCTAATGTGTATTTTGTTCACATACTTCTTCACAATATCACAGAATAAATAATAGTACTTACGTAAGAATATGCTGATGCGTTAGTTTTTATAAATATAAAGTTTAAATTTGATTGTTTTTTTTTTACCTTAACCATCAAACATTACTTTTAAGTGGCTTATTCTGTTAGCAAGATTTGGGGATAAAGTTAACTTTAAACGTTTCAAGCCCAGTTTTAACGCTATTCTTTCATTATCAAAACAAATCGATCGGATATTTTAATTTCAATCAACTTATTTGAGAGTGAAAACCAATCGAGCGTAGCGATCGACTCTACCAGGGAGACATGAGCGCGTAGGAGCGAGACGATACGAAGGTCGGCGGCGGAACCAGTTTTGCGGGACGCCGGAAGGTGCCGCCGGCCAGGTTAAGTTCACTGTATTAGCATCATCGACCGCCCTTTTATGTCTGCTTATCTTTCAGTCTAGGCAATTTAAATGCACCTATTCAATTGTGCCACGAAGACCCTCCAGCGTCTCGCATCACCAGTTGAAATTTGTAATTTAAATCGCCTGTAAAAACATTAACTCGTTAGTACTTTCATGTTTTTGTTATTGTTACCTTTGTGTGCATTAAGTATAATTAAATACTAGTACAACAGCATCGTAAGTTTTACCTTTAATTTATAGATTTTATTTTACGTGTCAGTGATGAAGAAAATAATAAACACATTAAGTTCTAGTTCCCCGTAGGACTCTCCAGGTTCTTTTAAATTGTACATAGCTTTGATAGCCTGTTTTGCAATAAGATTAAGGTTTAAAAACAGCAGGACCCAAATTAGCCCTACAATGTCATACTACATAATGCTGAAAAAGTAGTCAACGTATATTTGATGATACTTCTTGGTTTTAAGTACCTACAACGAAAGTAGCAGAACTTAACCTTTTAACTAGCATTTCGACGTGAGAGTTCCCGTTTGATACTCAGAATTAATCGAAATTCTTGAAAAAGTATACTTAATTCACAAGCTAAACAGATTGTCCTTTAATCAAAAGCGGGGGGGGGGGCATTTGAGGTGTGTTAATCTCAGAGACATGCTGCAGCCCAACTCCTCTTCCAGTTTCCATCAGTCGCCACGGGATGATGTGAGGTGGTGGACATTCTAACACCGCTTAAAATACGAATCGAGTTAAGAATTAAGATAACTAAAAATAATAATCCAAAGTAAAATAGTAATCTAAAACCCGTCGAAAGAAAAAAAAACTGAAATAAAACCACCTATAAAGGTAAAATATAGTTTTCGACTCGGCTTGAAATATAAAACAACGAGAAAACGTGAAATAGGAAAAGTAAGAAGAAGTCTTGGAGCAATCATAGAAGGCATCTATTGTATTTTGAAATTAATTGCATTCTTTCATCTTTGTTAACTGAACTCGGACTCTTATAAAGAAAGCTTAATTAATTGTAAATATATATAAAAATTAAACCAGAATATTATTGTCCAAGTTGTACCCAAAAATTTACATAATATTTTGTACATTTTTGTAGGGTTGGAAGGGGTCAATGAGAGATGAGCGTGTTAATCTTTCTATAAAATCAATTAAGACTGCCTTATTCTAAACTATAGTCAACCAAATCTAAGAAATACATTTTGACAGCTGTCAGACTTATTGCACCAAGCATGCCAACCAAAAAATGGGAACGTACAATATTCGATTCCTAAAAAAATCGATATCGATTATTTAGAGTTGGTAATCATTTAGTTTGGTTTGAATAATACCAGAATAAATTAAAAACGTATAATTGAAAACACAAGATTTATCAGTTTCTTCGTACTTGTTGTTACTATTATTCAGAGGACTAAAAGAGAAAGAAAAATAAATTTATTCAATCACTTTCAGTAAACAGTAGATATGTGTTGTTTATATTAATTATATTTGATTTTCAATAATGCAGACAAAATTAATATCTCTTTCAAAGTCATCCATAATCAATTTTTTTTGTTTTTTCTACCATTTTTGCCCAATCATCCTTTTGAAATGGGTTATTTATTTATTGGGTGACAAGAGAAAGTCATGGGTGGATGCTATGGCCCATAGAATCAAATGCCCATGAATCAAAATGCAAATGCGTTGTCACCCCAGACTATTAAGATGGTATGCCTCGATTCCAGTAAAAAGGTTCTCCGGTTCTCTACACTCACCATACGAAACACAGCAGCATTACGCTACTATTTTACGCTGGTATTCTGTGAGAGCGTGGTCCTGCCCTGGTTGAGCCGACCCATTCGTGCTACAACTATAATATAGATGTAGTGTAGCTCTACCACGTTCAAAAAGTTATTATAGAAGAAACAGTCCAAAAACTTAAAGCCGAGTCACAAAATAAGAGACAAACAAAAAATCACAAAATTACTAACAGTAAGCTCTCGAAACAGAAACAGAAACTTGTTTATTCAATATAGATTATGAATAATACTTATTGAAAGTCATTTTTTTCATTTACCACTGGTTCGCAAAAAAAACTCTGTCTTGCGAAGAACCAGCAAGAAACCCAACGGGATTAGTTTTAAAAAAAGAGCTTACAATCATGCGTGTTACAATTAACAACACAAAATAAATTAGAAATAGCTTGGTAGCGATCACCTTTCCCAGGAGTTATTATCATACATAAATTCCTTAATATTAAAATAACCCTTTTATACTTATTTTAGCACGGCCTTGTATACGATTTTTTTTAAATAAACTTGTTTTATTCACGACTCATGTAATTTAAGGAATTTTGAAAATAAAAATTAAATTAAACAAATAACACATTAAAAAAATGAATGATTCGATTATTTGAAAATTTTACCGATTATTTGAATATTTTGCCGATCATTCGCATAACAAAGAATTTTAATCATCCAAGCACTACGGTAATATACATAGCGACATATCATTGAAACGACGCGACGTCAAGAGAAAAAAGTTAATACTGGTTATCTTTTAATAATTTGCTTTGCTTGAAAAATTCAATTTAAATTAGTGATAAAAACTATACACGTTGTAATGAAATATAGATAACTTCATAATTCTTCGAATTTACGTAAAAGGTTATTTTAAATCTTGTGAGTACGCTGGTGCAAAGTTATTGCGGAATGATTAATGTGAAACGTCAAAAGGTATTTCTTAGATTTGGTTGACTATAAACACTAATATAAATTGTCGTGGGGGCTTCACTACATTTTTATTGTTATGGCGAATCTACAATAACTCCTAAGCTGTTTTTTTAAAAAAATACCCTAACTTTCAAAAACTATGTGGCCAACTTTCACCTAAGGGTGTCTATGATTCGACGAATAATCGTTTCGGAACCGTTTTAGATTTTACAATATTTTTTAAATCTTTAAAAAAAATTGTAAAATCTAAAAGTGCACACCACAAACGCTCGTGTAATATTTTAAATTAATTACAGAAGTGATTATCAAAAGGAACTGGCTCTACGTGATTCTAAAGAGAAAAAAAAATAGTTCGTATTTTGAAGAAGTTCTAGAGATATCTATCTACGAGTACACAGAGAATTAATTAACTACAGAATAAAATACATGTCCACAATATATTTTTTTATTAGTCTCCTTTTATAATAAAACGTATTGTTGAAATAAAAAAAAAAACATCAGGCTTTTTTATAGGATAAGGGTGACAAACAAGCACACAGTCCACCTGATGGTAAGTGGATGCTGTGGCCTACAGACAGATTAAGAATCAAAATGCAGATGCGTTGTCACTCTTGAGGACTAAGATGGATTGCCTCGATTCCAGTAAAACGGGTCTTCGATTCTCTACACTCACGTATCACTCACATACGAAACAGCAGTATTAAGCTGCTATTTTACGCTGGTATTCTGTGAGAGCATGGTCCTTGCCCGGTCGGGGCGACCTATTCATGCTACAACCATAATATAGATGCAACTTTGCTCTACCACGTATAAACTTACTACGTATATACTTGTTCATTAGTGTTTCCTCTTTCTAATCATGTACTTTCCAGAACATATTAATGCGATAAAAAACACACGACTTAATGGGTGCGTTCGGCAGAAAAAAGCGCTAGCAAGCGCTTGTAAGCAAAATGGCGATCGTAAGCGGTAAGCGCTGTCAAATCGTAAGTAGCTATTTTCCTCCAGGACACGATGTTAGTTTTAACCGGGGAATCTAACCTAATTTAAATATATGTTTGTAAAGTATTCATATTAAAAACTTACCAATCATGAGTTTTTAATAGCATGTATATGTTTATTCATGTCATTATATTACTTAAAACTAATATTGCACAAAACAACTTATAAACTCTACTTCAAAACAAACAAATTAAATAAGCAAAATGGCGGATTGTGTCAGCGCTACTGAAGTAGCAATCGTGTCCTGGCCGAAAACTATTTTAGCGCTTATAAGCGCTTGCTAGCGCTTTTTTCTGCCAAACGCACCCAATGTCAGTGAAATGAGTGATTTAAAAACTTCGACAGTAGACTACAAACTTTCCCCTTCGCGTTCAAGGTGTGCTATTTTTTTTTTGCCAGAATTTAATCACTTAATTATTTTACTCAACAATTAACTTCAATGGTAGTAGCATTTTAATATACAAGCATAATAGAACAATTATAAAGAAAAATACAATGTGTATTCTCTATACATTCCTTTGTATGATTTGTCACAACTGACAGTGGGGTTCGTACAAAGTGGAAGCGCGTGTTTATAAATATTTTACACATTTCATGAAACTGCAGTCTGTGCATGGAAATGAATAAACTTTCAGCAATGTTTATTTTAATTATAAATTGGACTACGTGTACACATTCTTTTAAAAATATATTTTTGTCACATTTAATTATTACATTCAATGTGCAGTGTTTACTTTTCAATATACGCATTTTATAATTTTCAACCGATTTCTAAAAAGGAATAGGTTATCAATTCGATTGTAATTTCAATTTATGTAAATACAAATTCTCTGCAGTTGTTGAATAGATTTAAGACATTTTTAAAAATAGCAATAATTATATACCTTTGAATACTTAAAAATTAAAATTATATCCGCTTGATTTAGTTGCAAGATTACGGAGATGTACGATATACTCGTATATACACCACCCCGTGTTTTGGCTTGAATAACAGCCGGAGCCAACTTTTGTGGAGCAATACTAGGTCTGGTCTGTTTGGGTTTTGGTGTAATTGTTCCCGGGGTAAGGATTGTTATCATGTACAAACAAAATATAATAAAACCCATGGTGTTTATGTTGCGACGAAATATATTAGTAAGCACGGAAACACTCACCCACGTCCACGATCCTATCAGCACCTGTCGCCACTTGGCAGCCCCTCCTCGGGTGAGAAGAATTCCTCCCCCCTCTCAGGCTAAATGCACCGAAACACCAGGTACGCTTTTACAAGTCTACCTACACGGCCATCATCTCAACCTGCTCAACGGATACCGAGTCCAATTAAATTGAAGCGTAAAATCTAATTTTCAACCAGACAGAGCAGCAATTTCGTAAATATCTAATACACGATAATATTCAAATGCATTTGGTTGATGAATTATTCGCCATATTGGATCGTGTACGCACGCTCTTCTGACACCAGCTCTTACCGTCGATGGCTGTTAAAAGATAATAACAATCTTTGCCATATCATAGCGATTTCTTGGAACTAGTTATTCGAAATATAGTTGTATGTGTAATTTTAACATTATTACCCAATGGTTTTATGGCTAGTAGATTGTAATACGAATAATCTTAACTAAGCCGTGTGTTTCGCCCCACGGAATTGTAAAAAAGACCGCACGATTTATATGATAAATAGTAGACAGTATGCTGTCTACCAGGTGACAGTCTTTTTTTTAATCCTTTAAAAACGTTATGATGACACACTAGGATTTTCTCCTGTATCGTGGAGGCAGCTTACAAACATAAATTGCAGAAGGACTAACATCCAGACAGACCCGAAACAGTTATTTGTGGGCCATACAAATACTTGTTCCGTGCGGATTCGAACCCGTGGCACATAGACACGAATCGGCTCGGAGTCTGAGTATGCCAGACATAAATAATCCAGACCGGAGAGGAGGAGCAGCATCAAACCGTCCAAGCGAAACATCTGGTACTACAAGCGCCTAGTAGCATGCCGAGCGTGGCGATCATAGAGACTATAACCATATATAGTCGTGATTATATAGTCTTTGGTGGCGATTAATGTAACGGGAGAATCCTACGTCCAGCATTGATCTGATGAAGATGATGAAGAATCAGAACTTATGTTACTTTTAGTACGTTTGAGGAAGTACCTTTTTAAGATAATTGATAGAAGATAATTGATAGAAGTACCTTTTTATTTTTTACGGATAGCGTCAGATTCTTCTACAACTATGTAGGTACATACCTTACTAAAATCTGTCACTGCGAGTAGATAGATCCATAATTAATTCGGTTCATTTACTCGTTATAAAGAGGCCAACAAACCTTTGTTCTTTCTTTTTCAATATAAGTACGTTAGAATATTAAAAACGCAAAATTAGTTTTCCTTGACTTTAATTTGCTGTAATATTTTATATTCATAAATTATATTTACTAGTGATTAAAAGGCGCTAATATACATATTGCTTTGTGTATGTTAGGGACTTGTTCATATAATTAGATATTACACGAGAAAATAAAATATAAATATAATTAAATTCCATAAAAAGCGACTACGTCAACGTACAAAGAACGAAATTGGCACTTAGTGAACGCTACGAGAAATGAATCTTAAAATAAAAATTCAACTCCAACTTTTATGAATACGTGTAGTAAATAAACGTTATGCGACGTTTGGATTTTTTTTTATTTATGCTAGGTACTGAATAAAACTTTGTTAGAGTTTATACTTCTTTTATTTATTATTGCAAAGCTGTTATAATTTATGAGTATCCAGCAAATGAACGAGGCCTTGTGGAGTAGCTTTCGTCTTGTCGTGGCGTCTCTTTGTTCAACTGTACCGAAAATACTGACTTTTAGACTAGTTTGGTCAACCAAGAGTATGTTCTGTACGTGTAACTTAGCTTGTCGTCCAATTAACAGGCGTAAGGAACCAGCGGGTGACAATGATAGTGGTGAGATCTCGGTCAAAGCGAAACATTATACGTACATATATTTACATAAGAAATGTTAATATTTATATTAATTAATAATTAAAAAGCAACTGTCGATGCATCAGAAAATTGATAACATTTCTGATGCATCGACAGTTGATGATGAGGAAATGTCTTTACGTTACTCACACAAACAGAATCAGATGTACTCGTAATATGTAACCAGTAATTTTTGCCAACTAGAAATATGAACAAACAAAATCATAAAAAATACACTCGGTATTACGAGTACATATACAACCGAAGTGTCCCGAAACTTTAAATCCATTATATTTGTAGCTTTTATGTTTTCATTTTCTGTTAGTTTGCTACTTAAAATCAATTTATGAAATATAACAACATATTAATACAATTTTTTTAAGATTGGTGGTTATTTTTGTAAGAACTAAACTATCAGAGGATAATGGAGCATTCAACATACAGCTTCTTAAAAATTAATTCTTAACCCCTGAATCCTCCTAAAATTCCCATGCAGTCGTATGCGTCCGTCAAATCCCGAGCGGTCGCATGCGACCGCACCCATCCACAGCACTTTAAACCATTAAAACTTATATTTATAGACTACTTTTCTATAAAGAAATTTGGCATTATATAATCTATACGAAATTCTCTATCCTGTGGTCTAAACAAAAGTCAGTTACTCTATGTATTTTATTTATATTCTCCTGTCAATTTATGACATTTGCCGACCATACGAAAATGGCGCAATTTTACGGTAGACTGGGACTTTTAATGAGAAGCTGCCCACCTTTTTTATAGAGTAGGGTGACAAACGAGCACACAGTCCACCTGATGGTAAGTGGATGCTGTGGGCCATAGACATCTACATCTATCCTCGATTACGAATCAAAATGCAGATGCGTTGTCACCCGTGAGAACTAAGATGGAATGCCTCGTTTCCAGATAAAGGGTCTTCGATTCTCTATACTCACCTTACGAAACACGGCAGCATTACGCTACTATTTTACGCTGGTATATATAATATTTTGTGAGAGCGTGGTCCTTCCCCGGTGGAGCCGACCCATTCGTGCTACAACTATTCTACTAATATAAAACCACTTGAAGGAGTGACGTACACATATCAATTAACTTTGCTTGAATATCTCATTAAAACTAAAAATTAAGATTTATAAGTGTGCGAATTCGTCTCTACTCTATGTTTAACTATTAACAGACTTAGCCTTCGATCAACAATAAGGACTTAGCTCTAAAAATCATCAATATAAAGTTTTTAACAAAACAAAACATATATAAGTTACTGTATACGTCTCACTGTTGAGTGTTGAGCACAGGCCTATTCTCATTTATCAGAAAATTCCGACGCGCTACATCCATCCATCGTATTAGTGTTTTTCACATTTCCTTAAATTATTTTTTTCCTCAGTCATGCAGATTTCCTCACGATGTTTTCTTCACAGCTGAACGCGTGTTTAATAAGCACTTAAAATTGCAAATAACAATTTAGTAGGTACCAATGGTAATCGAACCTGGTTGCTCGCTGAACTGCTAAGGTTCTTTGTTTATAAAATTGTATACATAAACATATAAATATACTTGAACAGCTATAGATCTAAGTAACATCACCGATTAAAAACAAATTGACGCTATGCATAACGACCAGTAAGGTTTTAATATCATTTGCAAGCACCAAGCTTCTGAAAAATAATAATAAATCGCGTATATATATACACAATAGAGGTAGGCCAGCCGCGGACTACTTCCGTCGCCGCTTTTAATTATTTTCATTTCATTTTATAACAGTATTGAAACAGTTTTACCGAATATTGTCAAGAAAAGCAATAATGGAACAATCGAAGCTAAACGTGAATACTTACTACTAAAAACATTTGTTTGTTTTTCTAGTGGAAAATAGCATAAATAGCAAATTCATCGTCAATGGGTATTATTATTTATTACCAATCCTTTTTTTGTTCGCATTTTCATTCGATTATAATTTCATAAATATTAAATATAGCAGAACACATTAGTTCTTATTCATTAATAGGTAACTAATTTATTCAGCGATGAAATTTCTAACATAAACACATTGAATAACTAGGCTTGTTCCATTCATTGAGAATGATTGATTTGATTAAGCGGCCTCTCACAAGCTCACCCTCACATAATTTCTTAGTGAGCAATGAGCGTAGACTAAGTAGGGGTAGAAAACTGGCATTCAGGAATATAATCATTATATAAATCAGCTCCATTAAAGTGTGGAAGCACCTGAAAATGATATCAGAGATCCTCTTTGTTTAATTTAATGACAGGAGCGACAAAATCTGGAAGCGCGCGGGTAGCTTCGGTTTCCATAACAACACGCGCCTGGTGGTTGCCCTCACCCCCTCCGCGCAGCGTACCCCCGCGCACCTCCCGCGCTGTATCGATCTTAGCGTGTTCCATACCCCTCTCGCCCCTCACCACTCCAAATCAAATTACAAGAGCGGAGCAAGCCAATGTTACAATCCTCCGATTTTAGCCGCTGAATTTAAGGGTAAATTACGAGATGAGATTTTATACCTTTCAGTATGTCTTTAATGTTTTAGATTGTACACGTTTTCATACTAATATTAAATAATAAATATTAATAAAAGTTGTAAAATGATGGGTTATCTTTAAATTTTTAATTAAGAAAGTTAATATTATTTTTATATTTATTTTGCTTTAATTTTAAAGCATAAAGATTGGCGGCAACATTCGTTTCAAGAAAAAACTTTGTGATGATTAAAATTGAAAAGCATACAATAATACTGACGGCAAGAGTACTGGGCCAGTGTTCGCAAACAAAACATCACCGCAGAGCACTTTTTTAAGTACTGGCACACTGGCGTTAATCAAGCTAGCCGAAGCCGAACCCTCGTCCTAGCTAAATCAATTTTGTATTGTATTGCCGTAAAAGAATTTGTATTCCATTGGCGCGCTTTTGAACTTTTGATTGCAGCGTAGTAATAGCGTGTTTGCAAATTAGTTGATTTCCAAATAGGTTTATTTGTTCGTACATTTAGTTCACACCTCAGCATGTACAATATTGACAAGGGTTCATTGGATTAAGATTGCCGCTGTAGTAGTACGTGTACGTGGCACAGAATAAATAATGATAATATAACGGAGCCATTCGCAGAGAATACTTAATCATCTTGGCGGGAACGTAATTTGTTTCTAATATAGATAATGTCGATTATCGGTTTAAATCACTTTACTGGCTTAATGGCTTTGAACGATTATCTGTTTACTTAATGTTCTTTTACAACATAATACATTATACATAAGGACACCGAATACATTATCGCTTTTTCTTTTGCTGGCTGTAGGTTGTGTATCTATACTAAAATAATCAAGTGAAATGCCTTCCAACAAAATTATTTCGGTTCTTAAATTTAAAAACTTCATATTTCTTTTTACATTTCTTTCAATATTACAAATTTACAAGACTTGTTGAAAGGTACCTAGGTATTGTTAAAGTTTAGTTTTCTTTTGTATTTAGAAGCGTAGAATTTACTACTTCATAAGAATTTACGCAGTTTTTCTAAAAGATACTGATAGTTTAAAATATAATCAAACATAGATGATAAAAGAAAAACAGTTTCGTATTATTTATCATCGCAGCTTCTTACAAGGTTTCTGTTAGTTCGACTTAAAGATTTCATTTTTATAATTGAATGGGGAGCGGCTTTAGTTTTCTCTTTTGATTCATTTAACCAAATTTGCTAAGAAACAATGCAAAACATTTACTTAAGCCTAACGAAACAAAGCCTAAGTACATTTTCATGCTTATTGTTAATGAACATGAAATTGATATGTAGCTTTATGTTAGCATTATTTTGAAAAAAAATCCTAAAAAATTTTTTCTAGTTACTTTTATTTATTTGCTTTTTAAGGGAATTATTATAATTAATTATATACACTACAATAAAATACATTATAAAACATATAAAAATAGTCCTAAAACCAATGAAGTTTCCACAGATATCTAATACATATGAAAAGCTTGCAATTTTAATAAAAATTAAGTACTAAGCGGTTAAAATTAATACAATATACACAACCTATAGTGAAGCTACCAATTATAAATTAAGTTTTACAAGTATTTAAGTTTTACACAAATATTTTACTTATTGAAACTTTTCTTAGGTAAGAGAATGGTAGAAACATCGGTACATATTTTTCATTTGAAGTAAAACGGCGTTCGGAATGGTAGAAAGTAATTGTTTATGCACGGAGAGCCTTTGCTGCGACAATTTGTTCCGCTTTTCTGTTGCTACTAGGAAATTAGAACCGCAATTCCATTTTGTAAAAACATTCTGATGTTGAAATAACACAGTGATTGATTCGAAGCGTGGAATGTGATGTGACACGATTTAAACAAAACATTCGCCGTTATCGTTTATTTTATAGCGATCCGCTATAAAATCGATTATCGTATCGCATCGCTCGTCAGGGGACGGTCAGGCGCTCGGGAACATTTTAATGAGCGAATGCCGCGATATCTACCCGGACAAATCGACGAGGAATTTGTCTCTTCGAATAATGGACTAACTAACGCTACAATTATCATGTCTTGTTAAATATTTCCTTGTAAATTATGATGTTTTCGCTGAATGATGTTTGTGTTACGCGAATATAATAAGCATGTTTTTGAATTACTGCCAAAACTTTTAAACCTTGCTTACAACAACTCGAATTTATTTATCTTCTTTCATAATTCTTTAGAATTTTAAACATTCGTTCAAAGCAAGATTGAGGCGAATATACTGACAAAGCAGACGTAGCGAAACTTTCATTGACTTAATTTGCTCCCGCTGTGTACTAAATCTGAAACGTAAGTGACGTTGGATTACAGCCAAAAGTGACTTTGTTTCCAACTAGCCGAGCACTCATAACGCCGTAACTGAAACTTCATTTATTTATTCTCTTTAGCCTCTCGTAATTGGATGTTTCAGTTCTCTTAAAGTTTATTAATTTATTAGGACGAGATCGAACACTGCGGTCGCGGGAACACGTGTAGTGAGTGTCGAGAATTCGAGATTAGAGCAACGATATCAAGTGACCTCGGAGGGTCGTGGCTCGTGGGGCGAAGCGGACCGGCCCGGCCGACCGTAATCCGCGGCGCCTTACCTACCTACATGTCGTAACTAACTAGCAAGCGTTAATAAACACCTACGATGCTACGCACGTACAGAAAACCACTTCGTGCGGACACAAATTGCTTTTGTCCGTATCGAGCCTGCTGAGATGGGACCCACTGCAATTATTTACTTCTTATTGCGGCTGGCATATAATGGACGTACAATGAACGGCTTCACCCATGAATCCACTAGAGTTTCAAGCTTTCTTTGTAATGTTTGTATTGTGTCAGCCATGAACGTTAAAAGATACCCAACAAACAATTAGAACAATTATAAATATATAAATTATAAATCGAAGAACAGAGGTATGGAGTATAAAGGTATGGTATGGCATAATATGTAGTTAAATTACATTTGGATACCTCAGGTAAATATTATCAGGATCGAATCCAACTTAAATGTTTACGAGCTGCTGTAATAAATGCGAGATAAAGTAAGAATTATGTGAGCCCTTCGTAAAGCTGCGTATCTAATCATATTGAAATAGAAAAAGCATCAAGGTTGAAAAAGTGTATATGAAACTCGCCGAGTATCCTTATTTTTATTTTATCTCTGCGAGAGAGATAAAACATATTTTATGAGCGTTATCTACGCGCCGCCATCGCATCTATTAGCTCGGTACGAGGCGAGCATAAAACTAAAGAGAACGATTTGGCTTAATAATGTCGTACTCTGCGGAGTCTGTACTCTGTACGCGTGGGTGCACCTGATATTCATATACAGTCTTATCGGCTGATCGCGCTTTTGTACAATGTTTCTCTTTGTAAATAATAATGATTGCTTCTTTTTATTTTTTTAGAATGTCATTAATGTTATGTTTTTCTCTACAAAACAAGTGGTTTTTTTTGAAGTGAAAACTTCTTTAGCGGCGTTGTACACTTTTTTTTGTAATGGGTAAAAAATGTTAAACTCGCGTCAGGCAGGACACGTGACCTGATCGAAAATTCGTAAGACGGATCAAGAGTAGACAGTCGGCGCGGCGTAGGAGAAGAAAAACTTTTTAATGTAATATAAAATGTCATGTTTGTGTACGATAGCGCAATAAATAAATATTGTATTCTACCACATAAATGATAGTGCTTTTATACTGATAATTAAAGCAATTCGTGCAAAATTATACCCTAACCATTCCAAAATATCAAAGATGCACAACGTTAATACTCAAGTTTTCACTTCTGCCGGCACTCCCGGAGTGCAACCCGTCGTTTTTTTTAAACTATTCTAAGCCAGTGCTTGATTACTATGCCACCTGATCGTCGGCGGTGATGCAGCCGAAGATGGTAAAGCTTACTCACTCTTGCCTCGAAGACACCTATTATAATCGAACGGCAATAGAGATGATGGCAAATTATTCCACTCCTTTGTTGAAGTGGAACTCCGTTGTTTGAGAGGGAGGAATTAAATCGTGCAATTCCTTCTCGATTTGAGCATTACGACTAATTGAGAAGTGAAGTGAAGAGAACTTCTAAGTTTTAGTTAAAATGGATAAACATTTTATTCGTGACTCGTTACGTGTATCAAGAAGCAAAACTACAATTTCGTTAAACTTGTCAAGTTGATATTATGTATCATTTCTTTGTGATACGTATGTGATACTCGGTAGAGGTAGTTAGACGGTTCTGGATGGAATGACTATGCGTTTGGTTGCAGCGTTGTGGGTTATTGGTTCGAATTCCCCACATAATTAGTATTTGAATTTTGATTGATCTACACATAATTTTTCTAGATCAGACTGTTCTTTCATTTATTTATTTATTTTATCTTCAAGGGAAACATACAAAATTTTAGTCTATTACATAACACATATTAATCTTAAATTTGACAATAAAGTTTCCACAGTTAAGTAACGCATCGACAACAAGCAAACATCAGTGTGCAAAAACTAAAGTGAAGTTAAGTCAAAGTAATGTGTGATAGTAAAATGAAATGATAATTTAGCTATTAATTTAACTATTAAGTATCCATTACAGCTTCAATTTCCTTTTTAAACTGTCCATATGACAGAGAAAAGGTATCAACATGTGAAAAGTTGTTATTATAAGAATTACATGTACGAGTTATAAAATTGTTCTTGCCTTTATTTCATGTGAAATTTATGTATTAAAACACCCTGATAATGCAGAACAAAATCCCAGTTTAAGGTATGTTTTATATACCCAAAAATCTAATAGCAAGCTGTTATATTATATATAACATTAAATTTGCCTGTTAAAATTCTTCTCTGTAGTGAGGAAGAGTTATCACTCTCTAATTAGCAGTTAAATAAATGATTAGATTCTTTATATGAACTGAATTCATTAAAAACAAAAGGTGTAATCACACTTTTACAAAAGCAAAATGGTTTCGTTTATCTTTTTAATGCATTTAAAATTTTTGAACTTAGACGGGACAGGACGTAACTAAATTTCATAACTCATCAGAAACGTGTAAAAGTTGTAAACAACAAAACGTTTTATCTCCAAGTTGTATGTTGTATGGCAACCTATTGTACGTACAGTGTTTGTCATAAGCGGGAATAATAAACCTGTGGACGTTATGGTACACATTTAGTGTCTGGTGATAACCAGTTTCACGAAAAGACGAGGCACTTTCTTTCTCACGCTTCACGCGACTAACAAAACGACAGGGCAATACGTGCCGTAAAAACTTCGGAAGGGAAGTCACTCGCATAAATAAAATAAGATTAAGACGAAGTTTAATAGAATTCGTGATTATTCACGTTCCGACAGGCGGAATCCGGGCCCTCACGGAGGGTCTTCGCTAAAGCTCCAACGCGCTCTCATATTTCATTCCGCTCTAAATGGATTCCGCCTCGGCGGCAAAAAATATAAATATTATATCAAAAGGAAGATCAAACGCGTTTGGAGGCGAGCGTTTCGTTGTAGAGGGCTCTGTGAGGACCTTTATGGAGTCCCCACGTCGATGTCGCGTCAACTCGACTTTCGATACGACGGTAAACGTGCCGGATATATTGTAATGTAACATGAATACGAAATTCGGTTATTCCTTTACATAATGGGATGTCGTGGATATCAAAATATGACAGGTGAGTGAGCACTCGCTTAGTGTGACATCGTAAAGTATCTCAAAGTAATAAAAGAGGTTTTGACACCTTATTATTCAACACAAACCATTTATAAAAGTTAGGAAAGTTTTAATTGCCTCGGTTGACGGAGGCATGGTTCATGGCAGATGTTTTAGCTTTAGATTCACCTATGTGGAATGCTTCCGACGCAAGTTTTCAAACTCTCTTTCTTGAAATGTGCAAATTTTCAAACTTTCAACATTTTAATGACTATTATATTAAATAACTGTATGTTGTTTTATAGATATTTGTGTGGGGTTCTCAAAAGATAAAGATTTGAATTCTAACGCTGCTTAACACATTTACGAGGTGGTAGGACTTGTTTTTGTACCTAGGAGTCAGTACGGTAAAGTACCAATTACTCTCTTACCTATTTCTGCTATCAAATAGCGGTGCGTGCGTGCGTGTATAAGGGATATGTGAGGCATACCATCTTAGTTACCAGAGGTGACTTACTCTATGGCCATCTTTGTTTGAAGTTGGCAGCAGGTGTCCAGGAACTGGTACCATCAGGTCGACTGTTCGTCACTTCAGATTTATAAAAAAAGCTATATTTGCCGTGTGGTGACGTAAGAGAATCTATATAATATATGAAAAGATATCATGACTTCCTGTCCTTTATCCCTCTGCAGTCTGCAGCTACAACACTCTCCGGAAGGAACACAATGAAGACCAGACAAAATGATGTGGGGAATGATATGTAAAACAAGTTAGTTAAATTAAACTATTGAAAATTAAACTATTGATTTCTCAGCTTAAGAAAATTGCTATAATTAAGTGTTATACCGCGCTAAAAAGCTTTCAAACATCAAATAGAAAAATGAAAAACAATTTGTAAATACTTATCGCGATAGAAATTTATAAATCAACGTTTGAGAGTAATAAATGTGTTGAGCGTTAAGAATGGTTCGTGGGGAGCGACGTCGAATCGAAGGGTCGCAGTGTATTGTCCAAATTGTTCGGAGCGTTCATAATTCGTCGCACGCCTCGCTTCATCGCTAACAGTTATTTTCACGCGCTACAATTTTATTTTAAATGTTCAGTTCGCTATTTTAGGAGTTGTAACTTTGTTTAATAGTGATTTTAAAGAATTAAGGTCGATTCTTGACTGTAAGCGTATTTCAACGTTGTAAAATAAAACGAGACAAATTAAATACGATGTTAATCGAGCTGCTTCGACTGTTTAATGAATCGATCGATTATCGCATGCATTCTAAGTTACCCCGTCGCGTATTTAACGATACATTTGTCTTATAGATAGATAGTATCTCGATGCCGATTTATAAAACGCAGAAATCATTTAATCTTGATCAAGACACAAATCATTTTGAAATATTTAGGAAGAGAAAAATATTTTCTCAAAAACAAAATTGGGGAATTTAAAATAATAACCTTTTACAATTATATAATTAGAAATAATTTATACTCAAAGTTAAATCGACCATCCTGTTCATTTATTCATAACGAACAGGATATAAACATTAAACACTTCACCGTGAGCCATAAGCACGGAATATAAAAAACAAGAGGAAGTAGTAAAACCTCGTTAAATCAGCGATTTGTATTAACATATTATGCGGTACCATATTATAGGTACATACTACATAGCACTTATGTATTTTGATGTTTGGGACGTTACGTTGTTTAATAAAATAGTTTTTGTTTAAGTACTTATTAGTTCCTGACCGCAGTTACGCTCGCGTGGAAACAAAAGCTTATTTACGTCCATTTTTCCGCAGTAGGCTAGTTTTTATTTTCTCGTGGTAAATGATAAACCATGTGCCAGATTTACACATCATGGCTCAGTCATCTATGTGATAAATTTTCACCTAATCCTTTTAGCCATTTAATTCAATACTATGCATATTATAAATGATGTGATATTATGATGATATTATATATGAAGATTGTTTTGAATTTCTGAGATAATGTTTCTGGTATAATCTATCTATAAGAGCCACGCTTTTTCGCCTAATTAGCCTTTCTTATATATGCTTACATTTATATCATGTGTTGTGATCAATGTGTTGGAGAAATACAGAAAAACCACTTAAAATAATATATATTATCGTAATAAGAAATATATTTAATGATAAACGAAAGTATACCTTAAGGTGATACCTCGAAAATTTGGTGGTTTTTCTATTTAACATATTATTTTAAGTTTTATAAGATTACAAACCAACATTTTAGTATATAATTTTTGACTACATGAACTTGGATTGCATAAAAGGAAAACACGATATCATGAAATTTTCTCGATAGAAAAAAATTGTAAAGTAGGCTCTAATTATTTACATTTTTCCATGACACCACAATATTCCTACGAATAAGTTCATGGAATTATTTTTAAGGCATAGTAAATAATCATATCTAAGTTTTCATAAGCCAGTTTTTTAATCCTTAACGAAGTTTTGTTTAAATAAATAAAAATGTTGTTTGGCGCTTACGTAGTTATTTTCCGAGCGCTTGCTCGGTATGGCTATCTCATAATTTGCGTACTATGAAGTCATTGCATCATTTTCATTTTGACACTCCCTCAGTCGTCCGTTAGCTTCACCGACAAAGGAATAAGCCACACCCCCAAAACTTCGATTCATTTTCAAGGTATCCTCTTAATTAAAATTTAATTCGTAATAAATTAAAACAAATCCCATGTAGGCATCTGTGATAATGCAAAATTGACACCGCACCATCAATCAGTCGGGAGTCCGGAGTCCGGACCGAACCGAGTGAGCCGATCTAGTAGTATCGCCCTGCAGTTGTGGTTATCTTGTACAAATTGCTGTCGCCCCAGTGATTAACAATGTATATCGCTAGTGATTTAAGGCTTTGTGCATTGCAAAGCATTGATTTTTTTTTCCTAAGTTTCGTAAGTAAAGTTAAGTTTAATCTTTCATAATAAGTTTCTAAAATAATTCAACGAAACCTTGGTTATATGATATATCACCGAGGTATATTTCTCGTTTTAAATTTGTGTTGAAATAGTTATCGTCTGTTGCAAAAAAAAATAAGAGTAAGTTTATATTATTGGATTGGATTGCTTGCTACAATAAATCTAGCTAATACACGACCACAAATATTTTTTTACGAAACTGAAATGATAAACGAACTTACAGTCCACTTATTAGTTAGTGGCTATTACAGCTCATAGATACCAGAAACAAATTCAAACGAAGGCTATATATGCGTTGGCACCTCTGAGACATGAATCGAGCCTTAAACTGTACTGACTCTATACCCTTCAGACTAGAACGAAGCAATGCAGACACTGCTATTTTGGGCAGAAATAAGTAAGTGGGTCTAGAGAGTGGTATGTATCCAGACAGCCTGTAATTACACTGGCTCTCTTCAGTGCTTGCACTACTTATATACTATTTAATAAGAAATAGATTAGAGTTATAGCACAGAATAAATAATAGTTACAAGAACAGAAGAATCACTCTCTGATAGCAAACTTGCGAGCTTAAACCTAGTTACAATGTCGCTAAAGTTCATAATTCTTTGCACGCCTTTGAAGCGACCTTCGTTAAATTAGCCTACCGATTAAAGCGTTGAAAAAAATAATTAAAATTATAACAACGTGAAGGTCTTTGAAACTCAGATAATTTACGTACTTACTATTTTCTATTTTAATTTTTTTTTTGCTATTTACCAACATGCTACACGCGACGGCATTATTAATAAAAGTGGCAACGGGAAGTGCTACTATTTTCAATCTCTTTATATTATCGACCAAGTGTAAATCTACAACAATCTACTACAAGTCTAATAGCTAGTACATACTGATCTTGCATTAGTACGCAGTAACTAGTACTGGGAGGTCTATTTACACTGAAAGATTGTTTAAGGTCAATGAAATTATACGCTAAAAATTCTAAAACTGTAAGGCGAACTGTCGGGTCGCTAATCAAATAATTATCTAGACATACCTATAAATAATAATATCTTAAATTTCGGTCTGGCGGTAGCTCAGATGGTTAGCGCTCGCTGTAGATTTCACAGCACGCGAGCGAACCAGATTCGATCCCCGCCGGTACCAATGAAATTGTTAATTGTAATTTTAAGTACTGATTCACCACGTGCTCGCCGGTGTAGGAAAACATCGTGAGGAAAGCTGCATGTCTGAGAAGTACGAAAAAAATATATTTCGGAGACATGTGAAGCTCACAACACCAACACGCATTGGGGCAGCGCGGCGGACAATTCTTTGCCCTAAAATCCTCGCAATAATGAACGGAAGCCTGTGCCCAGGAGTGGGACGTGTATGAGCTTTAACTTTTAACTTTCGATATTAGGAACAGTAAAGAATGAAAAGTCGACATCCCCATTCGTATTTTTATTTAAGCACCCGCATACTATGCAGTATCTTTTGGCTTTTTGTGTAGTCATATTTGAATAAAAATAAATCAAAAATAAATATAAAGTGCCTAAATACTTACAAAGGGAAAAATTCTTTTTTGTACCTCACTGAATTAGTACCTTGTAGGGGACTGCGCAGCGTGGGTATATTTTCATGCCTAAAGCGCGGAGTGAGACAGGCCTGGTTATAGGTAGGTAGCCCAGACGGACTCTTGTGCAGAGAAGTGGTCCTACAACGTAGTAAAATGTAATAGATACCAGGTTTATAGTATTTTATTAGGACTTCTTGAAAGTAATTAATTATATTTGTGTTCAGATTTGAAATAATGCGTAGCTTGCGCGTGTGTTACCAGTCATTTTAAGGATTTAATAGCGAAGGATAGGATTATTGCTTTCGTAGGTTTATAAATAAGTCGATGTTGATTATAGTTTCCGGTATCTCTTTCGCTCCATTGTGTGCATTGTGTTCGTTAAGTCTGTAGAAGCGCTGCCTCATCCGGCGGCTATAAGGTCGATTCTCGGAAAGCCAGATGGTTGACTCCCTACGCGCCCTGACTCACTGTCTCGTCGGCAAGCTAGATTACAATGTCAATAGACGTTTCGGCGATTCAATTGCTTGTCTACTTGAGAATGAGTGTTCTTTTTTATTATTTTCGTTTCTAAACCACTCTTATTGTTTTCTATTTATTTGGAAAACCAACAGCATATTCAGTAATTGTTAACATTAATGTAACGAACTAAAAGTATGGCCAATAACATGTTTCCAATAATATATTGCTTGATGGTACATTGTTCTTGGAAGAAATTGAAACAAGAACAATCTAATAGCCAAATTATAAGCATTGTAATGTAATGCAATGTAATGGAGATATATGTATGGACACAAGCTTACAGATATTATTTTGAATGAATTCTTTAGAAGGTCAGGTAGATAAATATTTTACTTTACTAATTCTTTCGGTTTTTTTTATCTTCATAGAATATGATGAAAAACGAGCACACAGTCCACGTGATGATGAGTGGATGCTATGGCCCATAGACATCCACATTTATCCTCGATTAAGAATAAAAGTGCAGATATGTTGTCATTTGTCACCCCTGAGGACTAAGATGAAATGCCTCGTTTCCAGCAAAAAGGATCTCCGATTCTCTACACTAACCATACGGAACAGCATTCACTTCCTATTTTACGTTAGCATACTGTGAGAGCGTGGTCCAGCCCCGGTCGAGCCGACCCATTCGTACTACAACTATAATAGTTGCAGCTTGCACCGTGACTCTACCACGTAAGAAACAGTTCTTTTTGATTGAGAAACAGTTTTTATTAAAATCATCAAAATACAGCTCTCAAGTTATTCAACGCATTCCGTTCATAATATCTCGAATAACAATTTTGTTTTCCTATTCAACCTTCCTATAACTCAAATAACAAAGAGCCGGTCGCGCAGTAAGTCTAACAAAAGAATACGGGAATATCTGCGCCTCTACAATGCGAAGCGTATTGCGACTTGAAATATATCGGAAAATATTTCTTGCTCCTCAAATATCTAATACATAGTTAAAATCTCCTCAGGCATTTTATTCAAAGAAAAAGCAAATAGTTTGAAAATAGTATATCTTTTGTAGAGAAGTAAAAGAGAGCCTTGTGCATTTTTAAAAGCTTGTAACTTTTATTTTGTTATGATTTGTACAAGGGTTATAGGAAAGTGGTTAAGCAGTATTTTGCTTTTGACTAATAGGTTCTCAGTCGTTTATTTTAAAACAATTTAATTTAATAATAAATACTATAATATAATAAATAATAATAAATTTAATAATAATAACAATTTAATTTAATATAAATTTTAATTTTAAAACAATTTTCCATTTTTGTTCTTTAAAAATCCTAAACAAACATCGATTATAACATAAGGCTTAGATAAAAATTAAGAGGTACATTATTTACCATTGGTTGCGTTCGTAATCACTTTACTTCATTGTTAAACCGTCATCTTTTAAACGGATTAACCGCAATTAAATTGGATTGAATTACTAAAGACAAACCCTGATGCAGATTGAGAAATTCTTAAATATCCGTCAAGACTCTTACCAGGTCCTAAATGAACGAATACATTTCAATAATTTATTCATTCCCCTAAAGCGCAGTAACTGCAGGCCATAAAACGCGTAGTTATTATCCGTTTGTTTGAAGAACGTATTATGTACGTAAATAAACTTTACAAGCTTAACGCTTTAAGCATAAATTTTTTATTATCTCACATGTTTTCTGTGCCTCGAGCACGCATAGAAATGTGAAACGAAGAAAAATTATTTTATCGCTACCTGTCTCACATGTAGGCTATGCATGTAGCATGGGGTCATACGAAGCTCATTCTTATTTTATACTTATATATCAATGCAATACATGGGACTTTCATTGTAGTACCTACCTAAGATAATTTAACTACGTTAATTTCAAATACATGTTTTTATTTTATTTTGCCCCAAGTGTTATCTATTGAGTCTTGTCTCCTAGTATTTTTGCGCACTCGCTCGATGTACAACATAATAGATATTATCTTTCTCTTTCTATCTTTAGATAAACAGCTGTACCCTGTACCAGTACCAGATGAAAGATGTGCGCGCTGCGCTAGATAGAACAAATGTTCGGCTGACTTGCAGTTCATTATTCTATATTCTATATGGACAAGTTTATGGTATGCGACTTTAAACATCTAGAATATCTCGACAGTTGACAGATTTGTAAAGGCAACCAAAATAATAATTTAATACGTTATGTGGAATATAAAAGGAATGGTGGCATTTCGTTTTGTTGTTAAAAAGATCTCATTGGTGTAAGTGCAAAGGCATGGCATTATTTGCGTGTAATTTTACACTTTACTCTTCCACTTAGTGAAGCGTGAAATGATCGTTGGCGCGCGGGGAGCATCGCGGTTTGAATTCCGTTTCTGGTCGCCGGGTAGCTTCGGCTTCGCTCTTCGCTCGACTCGACTCGACTCAGTATTCGTGCGGCGTGCATAAGTAACGCGCGTTCGCTTATAAACTCATTCACTGTACGTCGATTACGCGTTATATTAACTGCTTGTGTGGTGTGTGGTTGGTTATATATTACTTGTGTTGCAGTGCACAGTGTATGCTGATAATACCTTTTATTTCTTCGTAGGTGTGTCTGGTGCGAGGATCTTCATCGGAATGTGAGTGAAGTGATGGTGCATTGATCGTGCCAGAACTCTACTGCAGTGTTAGTGTTAACAATAAAGTGCTCCATAAGTGTTGAATGGATTGTGTCTTTTTGGGATTGCCGTCACCAGTCATCGTGAGATTAAGTTGGGAACGGTGAGATATTTTATTCAGGTCTGATTGTTTTGAGATATCATCGTAAAATGTATTGTAGTGTGCAATGCATTTAGCTATATTTATTTCCGGCTTGTTACTTTATTTGCATATTATATTAGTGTGTATAATTTATTAAAATACCTAGTATTTGCATGTTATATTGTGTGGTGTACGTGTTTCAATTTCTTTATGTTGCAAGTAACAAAGAAAATTTTAAAACACACTGCTCGCTTTGTTTCAATTCTATTTTATAAAACTAACTTTTAAGTCAAAATCAGGTGCATACACCTGTACAATATGGCCTAGATTGTAGTCACAGGATCACGGCTCGAATCCCAGGCCAGGCCAACGTTTTGTTGAAAAACGCAAATTGTAGGTTTCGGGTCCCCAGTGTCCCTTAGGGCTCTACACGCTAAGAAATTTCACCGTGTCTAGGGCGGACCAATTCATCATGTATACGATAAGAATTTTGTCGGATCTAGGCACGAAAATTTGTCTTGTCTGCTTCAGACAAGATAAATGTAGACGTGTCAAAAAATAAGATTGTTTTCGGGCAGTCGTGCGTAGGGTATAGTGCACTAGTCAAGTTTGTAATGAATAGAATCATGTTAACTAGGAAGCAAAAAAGGATTATTGCATATTATATATATAAAAAAATTAAAAAAGTATGTAAACACGTACAAAAAACTTCAAATTATCTGAAGCAACTCCCCTCCTCCGCCCCTCCCTTCACCGCAACAACACAGAGCTCGTCTTGTCTAGCGCAGACGAGATTTTTTTCTATGTCCGCGCCGGAGCTTTGCACACAGATCGTGTGTAGAAGCGACACGAATTCTTGCATAGACCCGGCGACTTTTCTTAGCGTGTACAAGAGCCCTTAGTCTCTCAACACTGCATTCCGGCTTCCAACCCATCTCAGCTTATAATGCCGGAGTCAGACACGTGAGCAAAGCTTGGGCACAAATTTTCAAAATACTATTTGTATACATTTCGTATGCACAAATATATTACGTACTTATTTATCGCAAAGATGGCTGAATGGACGACGATTTTGTGGATGTCTTACTTTTGTTTTATTAGGGTGCATTTAATTATTTGCCTCATTTGAAGACATGGATGAAATACTCTAGAATCGCCAAGAAAAAGAGTTTTATAATATATTGTATTAGCGATTCGGGACGGCTTTGCGCGGGTGATTCTCGATCTCGACAACAGCGCCACCTACCGGGTCCAAATGTGAACATAAACCACCATGAATGGTTTCTAAGTCTATAACGGACGTAGGTAGAAACATTTTTTGTATTCTATATAGGTACATAAATTTTTCAAATTGTCTTATGTTTTTGTAAACTTTTATTAGGTACTTTTAGTTCCTCTATAGTAATAGAGCAATACCTAGTTTAATAAGTTACAAAGAATGAAACTATTATTTACGGATTTTTATCGCGTTTAATTACTACTTTAACTTCTTTTTATTATCCCGACGTTTCGGGTGCTTTACGGCAGGGATGTTATGGAGCTCCGTAACCGTATCCGAAACTATCGGATATCCGAAATAAAAAACTATTCGTAACCGTAACCGAATCCGATATAAAAGTTTCGGATAATTTCGGATAAGGGTAGGGGCTGAGTCTAAATGAGACTTGTTATAACAGGTTTCTTTTTTACATTAGCGGCGCGTGTCTCTTACTCTTGCATTGTTTGTTTATTATTTATGTTGCAGTCATACATAAGTCCCGTCAGTCAGTTTTATATTTAGGTACGAGTAATTAGTTTAGTTCGACGAAGTGAAAGAAAAGTGTTGTGTTATTAAATTGTTTACCTAATCTGGACCAAATGCGACCTAAGTCTAGTTTAATTTGGAGATTTTTTAATCAAGTTAATGCAGATTCCGCAAAATGTAAACAGTGTGATAAAACCTTTTCACGAAAAGGAGGTGGCACTACTTCGCTTAAACTTCATCTTAAATCAAAACACGGTGATAAGTACGAAGAACTTTTGTTACTAGAAAAAGATATCCAACAAATACCACATACCACGAAACAGCTGACACCATTACAAGAGTGTAAAAAACAGCTGTCAATAACAGATTCTTTAAAAAATAAAGGCGCCTGGGATGAAAGTAATGTCAAGCAAAAAGAAATTGATAAATTAGTAGCTGAAATGATTGCATTACAAAACTTGTCATTTAACTTTGTGGAAGGTGTCGGCTTCCAAAGATTAATGCAGGCAGCATTACCACGCTATCATCTAAGAGGTCGGCAGTATTTTACTAATTTGCTGTGTACTGATATATACAATAAAATTAAATTAAAGGTGCTGGGATTACTTAAGCAATTTGAAAAGTTGTCATTTACTACAGATGTGTGGTCAGAGCCCAGCTCAAATGTATCGTTACTTAGTCTTACTGCTCATGGCATCACCAATAAATATGAAAGAGTTTCTATAATACTCAAGTGTGAACAATTAGAGGGTCGGCACACAGGTGAAATTATAGCAAATAATTTAAACAATATTTTGAAAGATTGGGGCTTAAGCACGGAATCAGTTCATTGTATTTTACGCGACAGAGGATCTAATATGATAAAAGCTATGAATATGGCCAATTTCACTGATGCAAACTGTACTATTCATCAACTACAATTATGTGTGCGATCAACGATGGAAATCGAAGAATTTCTCTCGTCAGTAATTACGAAGTGCAAGAAAATTGCAACTCACTTCAATCACTCCCTAATCGCGCAAAATGAATTGAAACAAATTCAAACAGAAAGACTGAACCAATCAGGACTAAGTATAATTCAGGAATGTTCCACACGGTGAGATTTTTTTATTCTATTTTATACACCTATCTATTATGTAATTTTTTTTTATTTGATTTGACATTGTTTTTTCTTTTTTCACAGATGGAACGCGACGTATTATATGATGAAAAGAATATTGACATTAAAAGACTCCTTAGTACTGTATTCGGGCGCGCATGATATACCAATTCTTAATGCTGATGAATGGCTCGACTTGAAAAAAGTGTGTTGCAATACTAAAGCCGTTCGAAGAAATTACAAAGGAGTTAAGTAGTGCTACTGCAACAATAGCATCAGTGATTCCATTAATATATACTCTTAAAAACACACTAGAAACAGAGAAGAGTAAAGAAGAGACTTCTGAGAACTTCAAATTAATGATTACGAAAATGATCCAAGACATCAATGTCAGATTTCAGGATATTGAAAATAATAAAATATATACAATAGCTACTTATCTAGATCCACGGTTTAAACTCAAGTTTTTTACTGAAATTACGAAGGAACAGGTACAGTCTGAGATTCTGGGGATTCTTGGGTGTTCAAAAGCTTCTCGTGATGAAGGTCCTTCTTCACCTAAGAGATCACGGAATGAGATTCCGACAACAAGCTCAAGCAACTATTCACACATTCAATCTTGTCTAGCTGAAATATTAAGCTTAAGTGACGAGGAAGAGCAAAACATAGATTGTGGTGATGATGTGCACAATCAATTTATTGTTAAAAAGACATTACTAAATGAATACAACAGGGAGAAACGATTGACACTCAATGAAGATCCACTTTTATGGTGGAAAATGCATACCAAGTACCATTGCTTAAGTGATTTAGTAAGACAGTACCTTTCTCCACCTCCTGGAAGTGTACCAAGTGAGCAGCTTTTCAGTGCAGCTGGGTTAATTTATGACCCCTTAAGAAATCGACTTTCTGGTGATAAGGCTGCGAAATTGCTTTTTGTTAAGTATAATTTACCTTTGCTTAGTTTCGACTATTAAAAGAAATCATTAAGTGAAAGACAAGTAAATATTTTGTTATGTTATGTTCAGATTTTAGTTTTTATTCTTCAATATGCAAAGACTTAAGAAGACTGATTTATGCGTTGTAATAGTTCCTAGAAATATATTGAAGAATATAATAGAAAAAAAAACTAATAGCATTGTTTTTGATTATAATAATTTTGTAATAGCATTTTTAAGTAGATAACTTAAAAATATGTAGGTAGCTACATTAATTAGTATACTATTCTTATAAAATTGTTAATTACTTGAATAAATGACTGATTGTAATACCAAATGATAACCAAGATATAAAGCCAAATGATTACCTACTTATTTGTATTTTACTTAAATACCTCAAAAATCTTATCCGATCCGAAACTAACGGATAATCCGAAATAATTTTATATCCGTAACCGAAACCGAAACCGATATAATATTATTCCCATATCCGTATCCGTATCCATATCCGAAATATCATATCCGTAACATCCCTGCTTTACGGCACCCATGGTCACGGGGGGGGGGGGGGGGGGTCAAAATTAATAGTAAAAATAAGTTAAAGTAGTAATTAAACACGATAAAAATCTGTAAATAATAATTTTATTCAATGTGTAGTGTTCGCGTAATTTAAGAAATCATTAAGTTACAGAGAAGTCATTTTCTTACACTTAAGACATACGTCGTTAATATTCAGTCATTAATTTATTCATTACAGCCCATTAAAAGGCGGCTGCTAAACATAAGCCTGCCCTATATATTGGGTGCGTTTGGCAGAAAAAAGCGCTAGCAAGCGCTTGTAAGCAAAATGGCGATCGTAAGCGGTAAGCGCTGTCAAATCGTAAGTAGCTATTTTCCTCCAGGACACGATGTTAGTTTTAACCGGGGAATCTAACCTAATTTAAATATATGTTTGTAAAGTATTCATATTAAAAACTTACCAATCATGAGTTTTTAATAGCATGTATATGTTTATTCATGTCATTATATTACTTAAAACTAATATTGCACAAAACAACTTATAAACTCTACTTCAAAACAAACAAATTAAATAAGCAAAATGGCGGATTTTGTCAGCGCTACTGAAGCAGCAATCGTGTCCTGGCCGAAAACTATTTTAGCGCTTATAAGCGCTTGCTAGCGCTTTTTCTGCCAAACGCACCCATTGTCTCGTGTATTTGCCATATTTGTCAGGTTTGGCGGTTGTTTTTTCAATCGCAGGTTTTATTAAATAGTATTTAGTCGTCGTTATGAGGATGATGATCCCTGATTTTCGGATTACATGTACTTATAATGCATATCGACATCTCTGCCTAGATTGTTGACAACTCTTGCAACAGTTCTAATCAGCGGATCACGCGTTAATAAACTTTGTAAATTTTGCATGAAGGCAGGCTGGCGGACCGCCCAAACTTTGAACTATGTTTACTTTGATGTGCGCAGAAATCCGGCACTGGATGACAAAGTGAAAATGCAAATGTGTGTTCAAACTTTGCATACTTACGCATATGCCCGTGTCACAATTTGCGACTCTCTAGACTAACTTTGTAGACTATCTTAAAAATATAGACCCGGTAATGTGTCTTCTATGGTTTATATTAAAAAAAAACCCGTGGCAATTGAAAATTATCTATTTTTCGTGATATTTTAAGTTAGAATATTTAATCCACATTTTAAGCCATCAGTAATGAGCTGTTTTAAGATTTTTACTGGCATCATTTAAAAATTTAAGGCGGGATTGCACGAGTTTAAAGCACGTAGCCTCATGTCGTAGAAAGGGGATGGGGGTGGGGGGCACTAATGATCTGTACCATGTGTAGTCTTTACACAAAATTTTGTGTGTGCATGTTTGTTAATATTAAATAAACCTAAATGTTTGACACGTTTTCCATTTCTCTGTAACTATTTGTTAACCAAGCAGCAAATAATTTATTTATATTTAAAATATTTTATTCAAATCGCTTAAAAGAAGACTAACTCCTTTCCTGTTCTGCTTTTATTGAACATTTACTATATAATATTTTGAAAATCGAGATACTAAATACAAATAAAAGCAAATGAAAAGGAACATAAACCCTAGGTGTTGCTTCAAAATAAAACAGGAAAGTCATACGAATTCTTTTTTACGTCGTTATCTTCAAAACAATTTTCTAAAATTATTTTGCTTTTGAATATAATAAATGTGGGAAATGTAAGAAAAAATACGTACGTGAGTTTTTATTATTATTTATGTCACTGAGAATTTTCTTTTGTCCGTATAATGGGTGATTGATACAGCAATGTATTGTATTAAATTTACCTACAGTTTTATTATTTTTTATTTAAAGTTAATACCTAATATATAAGGACAATATGATTATACGGTTAAAGAATTTTTTGTGTCCACTAAGAAAAAGTCATCTAGTAATTTAATATTAATCATAAATATCTACATAAACCACAAAAAGTTTCTACCTATGTCTGTTATAGACTTTGAAACCTTTTTTTTTTTTAAAGATTGTGGTTTAATGAGAAAATAGTTTATAAATAATATATTATACATATTATAGTTAATAAATAAACAAAACTTCCTTTTTTTTTACAACAAATAAACAAAATGTATTCCTTTTTAGCGTAGTTGCACACGCCGGGTATCCGCTAATCACGTAATATATTACTTTACATACTCATAATCATGCTATTAGCATAAACAAATTAAAATAAACTTTTTATTTAAAATTGGTATGTGCATTTAAATTGTTAATTAAATAATCCATAGCAAATAAGATTAATAATTCAAACTTGCTTGCTGTTTATTTAAAAGTATAATCATCAGTTATTATTATTACTGTTATTCACCGTGTTCGTGAAATACTCATTAGTTTTAGGTAGTATAATTTATAAGGACCTTTGAAGTTATTTAGATTTTAGAGTATCGAATAATTCACCCATTATTATTTGATAAAATTAAATCAATTATGTAGTTGATTATTTTGCGTAGGGTTACAAACAAATTTGTATGGTAATGTAATTGGCGTGGGTTGTAACCAGTAACCAGGGTTGCCACCCGTTGTTTATAATAAAGTATGGAACGTTATTTCGGGCAAAGGTTACTGTATAGGACCAGTAAACTACGTGCAAATAATTTATTTATTTTTAAGGTTTTATTTTGATGTGTACTAAAAGAACGGATAATATCATATATACATCATATAAAGATCCCTATGATATACAATGAGCTATATAAGAATAAGCTATATGATCCAAAAATAGTTCTGTTAAGATTCAGATTTATGCTCTTCACATAAGTGGCAAAATATTTTATTGCTTTTTCTTATTAAGGCATTAAGGATGAGTTGGAAGCTAACGCCTGGTGATGTATAATACAATGCATTGTTAATACAGAAAAAAATCTGTTTTATTAACGTTGCTAGACCAGAGCGTTATCCTAACATCGGTGAGGCGTCATTGTCGTACAGAAACCTTCGAGTTTTCCCGGCATAATGTTATATTTGTGAAAATATTCAGTTAGTTTGTTCAAGACGTCGACCCGCGCTCGCGAGAAAATAATTAATGTGTTATTTAAAACGATTAGGTAGGTAAAATATTTAAAGCTTTCGCGGACAGAACACTGGTTGTAAATCAATGATATACAGAAACATCCTCCGCATCTCTGACCCATGGAGGCAATTTTGTTAAATCCAATCACGATCACTCGTGATTCTTTATTGTAAATTTTCTCTCTCTTTAGTATTATGTAGACAAAGTTAAACAACATATGCATACCTATATTTTTTTTCTATTATTTCATGAATAATTTGAACAACATATCAATTTATTAACTTTGCTGTTGTTAAAATTCTTTCGTCATTTTCCGTTTACTATTAAATTATACAATAATAAAGATAATAAACCGACTGTGTGAGTTAATATATCAATTACTTTGCTCGTGTTAATAACTCCAAAATTAAACGAGATTTAATTAAAGATATCTCAATTATCATAATAATATTAATAAAAACCAAGAGGTCGTAATTAATGCGATATAATTGAAGCCTCCGATTGTAACTGTTAATAGGGCTGCCGTTTGTGAAATCCGGTACAAAAAGGTAACTACGGAATTAATGAGCACACCTCAGACGTCAGACATTATATTTTTGTTTTTATCGTCTCGAGCTCTCGAGTCAGACGACTCGGGTTTCTCTCTAAAAGTAAGCAAATTATTAAATGAAATTTTTGATGGTTCTTGTTACGTTTTTCGTTTTTCTTATCTATTTCGCTGACTAATTTTAGTCAGTTCTTTGACTTCTCAGAGCATCTATTCAATATAAAGTTTTTTGTTGAAATGAATTTTGAGGGAAATTTTAATTTAAAATATATAAAACCAGTTCAGCTTTTTGATTTTTAATAATTAGGTATTCCACCAAAAAGCGAAAATGTGAAAAAAGGGCCAAGACTGTTAAAACTTGCCAATTTATAAATTTTATATCAAAGAACGTAATAAATTTTATTCCTACAAACTGTTCTGGGTGGGCCCGGACACATTTGTGTTGTAGTGGGATTCATTAACTTTAAAAAAAAAACTTATTTGTTTATTAATTTAAACAAATACATGACCTGCAAAGCTTAAAAGGTTGTCCTTTGTATACGCGTAATGATTTACTTTGATGCCAAATTTAAAGTTTCTATTGATGAGTGGGTCAATCAGCCGGTGTGATCAGTTACTTTAATATTTAAATTTAATATGTAAAACTAATATTCTGATACGCTATACGTATACATGTTTACATATTTAAAAATAATAATGGAAAGCCTAATGATAATAGGCGTTTCGTTTACTGAGATAAATTTCTGGATGCTAAATTATATTTCTATCGTTTATAATAATTGTATAATTTAAAAAAAAAATTCTAGCGATAAAGTTAGAAGCCATAATATAACCCTTATATGTGATAGAGCCACAATGCAGCTATATTATGGATACAGCATAAATGGATCGGTTCGGAAGAAACACGCTGTCACAAAATACCACGTAAAATGGCAGCTTAAAACTATTTTATTATGCACTTACCATTCGGTGAACTATGTGCTCGTTTGCCACCATTATTTCTGTAAAAAGCATTTAACATTAACAGCTCAAAAATTTAAATAAAAAATCGGTGATTTTTTATATGTATTATCTCTAACTTATCTCTCTTTCGCTCTCTCTCTCTCTCTCTCTCTCTCTCTCTCTGTTTATAATAACAATTTCTTTTAACTAACTATTAATTGTTTAAAATTCATTTGTCATCACTACAGGCCAACAAAAGTTTACTGCTGAACGAAGTACGATCCTGAGCACAGAAATAGTAATAATTTGTCTTATTATTATCACGATTTCTGTGGTCCTGAGCCTCCTGTATTCATCGACTACCTGCGTGTTTCGTCATTTCGTGACTTATCTAGTGAGAGGTCGCCCAACTTTCCAGTACGAGGCTGCCACTCGAGTACCTCTCTTCTTCATCGGTTGTCGGTTCTTCTCGCTATTTGTCCGGCCTATCGCTATTGCCCGCCCATGTTCTCTATTAGCTGCCTATAAAATATTAATAACATATGATGAGTTTCAATTTCGTTCGATTGTTATGATTTACATGGTTCGAAGTCTCAATTTGTATCAATATAGATCGCGCAACCGATGTGAATAGTTAATGTAACAATGACAGCGTAATATTTCGTTCCTTTTTATTTCGCCGCGGTTAACGGTCGCGCTATGCTCATTTATTGATCATTTCATTTGCTGTCACATAACAGCTGTGTATTATTTTCCCCTTGTGTTTATTAACGACCGTTTTTTGTTAACTAAGGAGTTTGTAGTTGGTGATGTGTAGTGCGTGTGTATTTCGATTTGAACACTTTTATTAAACACCCAACGTTATTATTCTATCAAAACAAATTAAACCAGAGGTGAAGTTTCGAAAATATTACGTCAATAATTAATAAAATCAGGCTATACTTTGCGGAAACCTATTATATTAAAGTTGGTAAGAATTACTTCACACTTAGCGGTCAGCCACCGCAGAGTCTAATAATACATCACCTGAAGATGCCTGAAGTGTAGAGACGAAACACAGGTCGTATTATCGTAGATGGTGTGTCTTTCCTAGTATAGTGGTGCTGGGATTAGTGATGACGGGATTAGTGCACATAATTGAGGGAGCCGTTACACCGTTAGTAAATACCGTTTAGTAAAGCTACAAAATTGTTAAAGCAAGCTTAATATTTGTTAGTAAAATTAATCATTAAAATTGTAAAAACGCTTGTCATTTTCGATGACAATAATTGTATTTCACAAATTGTCATGGTAAGTTTTTAAAAGATTTTATACGTGGTAGAGCCACGCTTCAGTTATATTAGTAGTATAGTTGTAGCACGAATGGGTCGGCTCGACCGGAGAAGGACCGCGCTCGCACAGAATACCAGCGTAAAATAGTGGCTAAATGCTGCTGTGTTTCGTATGGTGAGAACCGGAGACCCTTTATACTGGAAACGAAGCAATCCATCTTAGTCCTCACGGGTGACAACGCATCTACATTTTGATTTGTAAACGAGGATAGATGTAGATGTCTATGGGCCGCAGCAACCACTTACCATCAGGTGGACTGTGTGCTATTTTGTTACCCTTTCCTATAAAAAAAAGTTATTTTGTATTAGTTACAACAATGTAAACCTGCAATTACAATTCTTCGTTTAAGCTTTTATCGGTCAAGTTTAAACCTTACGTAATTAATCCGAGGTTCAAACCATCATAGAACAGAAATATGTAAAATTATAGCTTCATTTTCTACCATAGCAATGCAGCAGTGAACTTGTGATTGGCTCAGCTCCGGATTTAAGTTTTTCGAGCTGTAGTTTTTCATTTGAAATTGATTTTAATAGTCAAGATTTTTATATTTTTATATAGTATACTTTAGTAGCTGAAATACTGTTTCCTTGACTTTTTATTAACGAAATTGCTAATAATATTGATTTCACGTAGCAAATCACTTTCAATGCAAAGTAGTGACAATGCGTACAATCTTTCCTGCTTAATCATATGACGACGAGAATTTTTTAATATCTTTAGTTGTGAGAATGATCTTTTTGCCGAACAATTTGTAATTATCAAATTCAAGAACATATGTAATGCAAAATCTTACTTTTGAAAAGCTGATGTTATTTTATATCTTCTCACATTATTTTGATGCCCTCTCAGCGGTGTGTGACGCCCTAGGCCAGTGCCTAGTGTGCTTTACTATAAATCTATCAGTGGATGTGCTTAAATAAATTATATGATAATGGTCAAAAGTACATGTCTATATTTTAAAAAATCTGTTCTTACGCAATGTTAGTGGCACTGAACTGGATTCGAATCTAGAAGCCATATCTAGTAGAGAATGACCAGTTACATGGCTCTCTAAAAATAAGATCAAACAAAAAATAGATTAATCATTCGTCTTAAACAAAACAGATGTTAATTAGCTATCTCGCTATTTATAAATAAACAGTGATCGATGACTCAACGATATCAAATGTTCAAGACGTGGGTAAAACCGCAAGATTCGCGTGCTGGAGCTGGACGAAACATATTGGTAAGACAACTTGCGTTCGCGAGCTTAGCCCGAAACGGTTTGCGATTTTCTCAGAATTAATCCACATGGGGCTCTGTCAACGGGGGGCTGCTTTGATTTAGAGTTAAATAAAATTCTATTTTTGTACACTTCTTCACTAAGAATGTACTGTCATGGAATAGAAATAAGTGTTAAATAATGTGTTAGCTATAACATGCAATAAAATTGTTTATACTTAATTTAAATTCTACAAACCTACTAACTTTACTATCAAATATTTTATCTTTCGATTTATGAAGGATTTAGGGAATTTTATATAAATGTGACATTGAATAAAAGAAAATTTATTTAATCAAATGACGAAAACGTCAGTACACAAATTAGTAATTTCTCAAATTAAATTCATCGAAATGTAAGTAATCTTTCTAAGTCAATATTTCTTCACAGCGGGTGCTTTTCCGCTTGGCTTAATATATCCGGCCAAATCATGATGAGACCCTACAGCTATTCAAATCAATTTACCTTCACCGTCTTTACAAAGAAGATATAATCCCGAAGTCTCGAGACTCAAAGGGATTATACAATAGGTACTCGAAAATTTTAATAAGTGAAAGTAGGACTGTAAAATAAAATGAAATTTGAAGTTATTTTTTTTGCAAACAAAATTATTTATAATGCTCAAAATCACATGAATGGATATTTGGTTTTTTTTATAGTACTTTTCTGATGTGGAGCACTTTCATTTTTGGAAAACTTGTGTGGTAGAACCACGTTGCATCTATATTATGGCTGGAGCACGAATGTGTCGGTTCCACCGGAGTAGGACCACGCTCTCACAAAATACCGGCGTGAAACGGCGGATTAATGTTGTGTTTCGTATGGTGAGAGTAGAAAAACGGAGACTTTTTACTGTAACGAGGAATTTTATCTTAATCCTCAGGTATAACAACGTATCTGCATTTTGATTCTTAATCGAGGTTAGATGTGAGATGTCTTTAGACCGCAGCAATCACTTACCATTAGGATGCCTGGTTTTGGGTTTTCCGGATTCTGAAGCCCAATCCCACAAACCAGTAATACAAAGCATTATCGTCAATGAAAATCTTTCAAGTTCTGCGTGGCCTACTGGCACATTCTTAAGAAGTAAAACCTCAGAATATATTCTTTGCTCTGACACTAAAAAAACCAATGTCAAGTGCACAACGAAAAGATTGAAGAAGATGAAAAATGTAAAGGTATAAATAGTTAAATACTATTTTTATAGTATGGTTTTAAAAAGATTTATTTAGTCGAGAGCCTGACATTGAGATCGGCACTTATTTTATTATTTGTAATAGTTTGTATTCCATTGCATTTCACTACAGGCCGTTGCAAGTCTATGTCCTAAGCCATCCTTATCATTACATCCTATCAAAAGTCCATTACTCAACATAGGCCTCCCATACCCTCATAGAGGTGATATTTGCCATAGTGGCCGCGTTTGGCAGCAAGCGCGGTTTTTTCTTTTCTTGGTCTTATTAGATAGACGATGCTGCCCATCTCCAGGTTGGTTTCACTCCGTCTTATTCAGTTAAATTTTAAATCAGTTAAAATTAAAACAATACTCGGAAAGGCATATAATGTATGTGTTTATTTGCAATTAAGTAGTTATCTTGTGAATCACTTACACTTGTCAGTCTGGCCGCCAGCATCGCGCGGTATGTTTAATAATATCATTTACCGTTTAAAATGTTCAACACGATTATCCAAGGCGACCATTATGTTGGCTCATTGCTAAGTACAAAGTGCCGCAATTTACCCGCGGAACAACATTTTGTTCTAACGGGTACTTACATCATTATAGTACGTGTAGGATAATCTCGCCTACCTCACCTCGTGACAGATTAATTTGTAGATGAGAAATTTTTAGCTAGCTTGTATTTAATTGTAACAATCTTTTCATCTTTTTGTTCTCGCCGCTCTTGTATTTCATAAAACTACCAAGCAAAATTAAAAAAATATTTCTATAGCGCAATACATTTCCGCCTCACAAGCAATTTTTCTCATACAAAAGTGCAATTCGTTGGCGGGTTCGATGCTCGGGCAGAGCGCCAAGTAGCGCGGCCGGTCCGTAAATCACGGCGGTGCTACCAGGCTCGCAGTGCACCGAAGAGCCCCAATCAGCCGGCTTATTGACAAACATACGATCCGGGTATAATGGATTCTGTCGCGATTTATCTGCGGCTTTCGCCTCTTGCATTTCGCGTTAAATCTAACATTTGATATTAATATGAGCGGATTATAAATGGCTTACTGTAGTGTTGTAAAAGCATTACGGAGTAATTATTTATATAAAGTAAATGAATTGAATTATCAAAACATAATAGGTAATAATATTTGTTGTACAATATTTAATTTACATATTACTTGCCACTATTATGTTATATTAAGCGTCATTATGAATTTTGACAAATCGTTAGTTATGGGTTATGGCGTCACGGAAATCGAAAACTTTCTCATAGAAATATCTAGAAAATACTTTTCCAATGCGCACTTATCCTCGAGTGATCATTAAAAGTGTGTATCGCACTAATGTCGTCGGCTCGGCTCGTTGTAAAATTCCATGCCACGAAGCAACGTACCACTATAATAAGTACTGCTTCCGTCTGCATTGTCAATTTAATTAGTAATAGTTTTTATCCTTTTTAGCCTGTAATTGGATCGCTTAAAATCATGTGGCTACTGTTTAGACCTATTTCATTGTATGAATGAATTGCTCCTTGTCGATCGCTGTACTACAATATATTTTACCTTTGACGGTGTCTACGGAATAAGTGTTCAAAGTTAATAAAGCTAACGGACTGTTTTTCTTATTAATATTATACTTTCTCATAAGTTCAACGTTTTTTACTTTGTGAGAACTGCTCTTCTGAACCGGCCATAATATTTTGTATTTTTACTCTTAAAATGGATCGAAATAGAAGATAAAATAATAGAAAAATAACAGGCATTCCATCTTAGTCCTCACGGGTGACAACGCATCTGCATTTTGATTCGTAATCAAGGATAGATGTAGATGTCTATGGGCCACAGTAACCACTTACCATCAGGTGGACTGTGTGCTCGTTTTTCACCCTGTCCTATAAAAAAAAAACTCCTTGAATTCATTATCATCAGAAAATATCCTTTTTTAATAGAATGCAACTGATGAAGGATTTCATGAATTATTCCAGCTCATAAGTGATCACAGGTCTTCCCCATAGATAGCCTCAAAGAGGGATTTTGTCATACTAGCCACGCTTGGCAGGCATGTTTGTAACCACAGTTTTTTGTTATTTTGAGTTATTATCAGGAAGATGCTGCTGGTTATCTCTTATTTTTGTTTCCTTCTGTCGCTTCTCGCGACACCCACAGGATGGATGATATGGTGTATATATTTACATATACATATATATGTATATATATATACATATATATATATATATATATATATATATATATATATATATATATATATATATATATCGAAATCTCGAAAACGGCTCCAACGATTTTCATAAAATTTAGTGTCCAGGGAGTTTGGGGGGCAATAAATCGATCTAGCTAGGATTTATTTTTAGAAAATGTCTTTTTGTCCGTGTTTTCAGGCAGTGAAAAACTGCTACAATATAAGAAGGTAAATTTTAACACTGCGTTAATGATCGTAATAGCTCAAGTGAATATCGAGCGGTCGCGAATCGTAATGCCTTGGTTCGCGTTTTTCACGTTCCCTTCTTTTGTGAGAAAATCTATTATTTCGAGACCTTTTTTTTAAAAATACGAAAATTTTAATTAAACTAATTGCACTCATGATTTTTTATTCAAATAACCAGTTCAGTTTTTTCTATTATGTCAATAAGATCAAAAAATATTATTCATCGGTATGTAATTTGTATCTAAATGTAATTTCCAAAAAAAGCAAAGCTCGGTCATCCGGGTACTAGGCTTTTATGAGTAAATGAATGAATGAACTATAAACATGTTTCCTTTCATATTTAAAATTATGCATCAGCAAAACTTCGCTGCGTTGTTTCAGTGCCTAATAGGCGAAATCCAGTTTTTCTGATGATATTTACCATCACCGCCAAGAATATGAATAAACAGTTTTGTGGTGCATCAGTACGAATCATATTTAAATCTCTGAGCGATGCTCACTGCCTTTGTGCTTGCTACCCACGGCTTTAAACACTTATACGGCGTAAAATTGCGTCTACAAAAGAAACATCGGTCCACACCAAGTATTGCGTTACATTTAGGACTCTAGGATAAAATTAATAAAATCAATGTTAAAATTAAAATGCATAGTACATTTTCTTTCTTTTGTATAGTTTCCTAAAAAGAACATCCTTTATCGAACATGCTTCGTGAGACGACGTCTCGCCAAATATTTGAATATTTCTTTAAATAAAATACAATATTACATTAATGCAATAAAATGTTAACATATCGATGTTTTCAATACCTTATTGATTATTGTTTTACTTAATTAATTAAAAAATTTAATGCACAATAATTCCTGCCCCAAGTAAGCGTTCAGTTTACCGAGATTGGTAGGCATGGCAAGCAATTAATATTTGGTCAAATACCCAATCTGTCGCAAAAATAAATTATTGTTTGTGTATAATATACACTTTGACCTTTAAAGTAATTCCCTTTTAATTTAACGTTACTTAACCTCTCAAACCCCTAGCGGTCTCATGAGACTACGGCCATATTCCGTAAAATCCCTAGCGGTCTCATGAGGTCGCACCCACCCACAGCACTTTAACCCATAAAAACTTATATATAGAGACTACTTTTCTATGAAGAAGTTTGGCATTATATAATTAATATGAAATACTCTATCCTCTAGTGCAAAAAAACTGTTATATACTATGAATATTTATTTATAATCTACGTTCATTTCGTACGCCATTTTTGCGTGAATGTTAATGTGTTAATTTTTGGATTTTTATAGTGGTTTATTATAAAATTACAATGAAAGTTTCTGTGTGAATATAATTTATCTTTTTGCGTAAATAATTTAAAGTAATATATATTGAAAAAATTGAGATTTTCACGCTGCCGACATTCGCTTGGTATGTTTTTTTTTTGTTATCAAAATACAATAAAATCTTTTTGTAATGATAAAACCTGACTTACGACCACAGAATAGAGAATTTTGTATAGATTTTATAATGCTAAACTTCTTGTTAGAAAAGTAGTCTCTAAATATAAGTTTTAATGGTTTTAAGTGATGTGGGTGGGTGCGGTCGCATGCGACCGCTCGGCATTTGCCGGGCGCATGCGACTGCATGGGATTTTTATGGCGCTTGAGGGGTTAAAGATATTTATTATACGACGGCCGTGCAGCCTAGTATCAGTTCAGGTTTCAAATTCCTCAGGCTGAGGTTTCAAATTCCTCAGGCTGTGGTTTCAAATTCTAATTTAACCAAAAATAGTACATAATTACAACTTGCTGGCTGTCTATTTCAGATCTGGTTGTGTTGTGCTTGTTGTTATGTCTCTGACACTTCCAATATTCCATAATACTAGTGTCCTAAAATACTAGCCTATGTCGATTGGTCGATTTCGATACGTCAGGATCACGGCGACATCTTACGATAAGTGACGGAAGCTAGCAACTGCGCTGTATAAGGTATATCACTGTATTAATTATAGTACTACGATTATAGTGTTTGTTATAGCGCAATTAGTTCGTGGGCTAACAAAGCACGCATTACGCATTTCAATCGGAATTTATGGATTAATTTCCTCTCGTTACTTATATGACGACAATGTACATATTTATGGAATGAATTAGTAATACACACCTTTAATCACATTAAAAGTATTCAACATTTAACCTTATTTAAAATAGTACATATTTAATACTCACGCAAAAAGCACATAACTACAAGGACAGTCGGCAAACCCCTTTGGTTCATGTTCTGGTATAATAAATATGTTAAAATGTGGTTAATAACTTTAGCTTATGAATAACATTGTTGTAAAAAGTGTAATAAAGAAACTAGATTGCTTAGAGAAATTGGTGAAAGGCATTCGTAATTTTTTTACATACCGTTACGGTTATAGCGTGTTAAAGTCAACTGCTGAACATAGGCCTCCTCCATAGATTGCCTAACAGGGGGGATATTTGGCATAGTTGCCACGTCAAATCACGCCAACACTACCAAATTGGGTTGGTGACAATTAATAAATGACTGTGTGGTGGCGGCGTAACAGAATCCATCAGCTCAATCCGTTCCATCCATTCATTACAGCCTATAAATAGATTGCCTCATGGGGTATTTGTCATAGTTGCCACGCATGGCAAGCGGGTTGACAACCGCAGTTTTTATTTTTAAGAGGATAGAGTAAGTCAGCTCAAATTCTAATTTCGCCCCCACTTCCCCGCGCGTCGTATGCTATGTACCGATATGTTTGTAATCATTAATACTGTAAGTAGAAAGGTCGTTAGACACTTATTTCATTAGGTTTATCATATTTATGCCTGTTTCTTAACGCCAAGCCAGTCGCTTCTTATTTTTATCACGGTTATTTCTTATTTTAATTTTACGTCGTCCTGTTGCGTAATGTGTATTCTGATCGTAAGCGACACAACTTCTCCCTTCAAAAGCCTAAGCGATACTAACGGTGCGACAGGAATCAAGCTCAAGACGCCGATAGTTTAGGTAATTTCTTTTTACAGTGAAAATAATGGTATTTTAAAAAAAGTAAATAACATAAGCACTGCTTTATAGTTAGTTCAGTTAGTATGCAAAGTTTCATGATCTTATTTAAAGTATTTTATGAATAACAGCGGTTTATTGTTTATTTTGGAGGTAACTTTGGATTTTTTTTCTATCGAGAAAATTTTACGAAATCGTGTTTTCGTCTAACATAATCCTTAACATTAATCCTCAACTTTACCATATATTTATTCAAAATTAATGCTGCAATACTTTCGGCATAACGAAGGATCTTGCTAAGCCATTTGACATTATATTTCCCCTTAATATTCATTCGGAAGACACTGCTGCCCATCTGTTTCCCACTGTCGTCGCTTACGACACCCACGGGATGATACGAGGTAGTGGATATTCTTACAACGCTACTACACGGTCAATTTTTTACACGTTGTTCAAAATTTTATAATGTAAATTATTAATTTAATTTAAGTAGCATCAGCTTGTAATGAATAAGTTAAACCTGAGCAATGTTCGATTTGAATAGATTCAGCTGATTCCGCAAACTCTTAGCTCGTGTAATAAACGAGGAGCACTCGTAAAACCGCAAGACCACTGCGACGTTCATGAATATGAACGGAGTGAACAGGCCATTCGCCCGCGCTCACAACTTACATACAAATGCGCTTTGTCTGATTAAAAATGTTAAAGTGAAATTGAGGTATTTTAAGAAAAATTATGATACGTTTAAAGCAAATTTATTTATATGTTTTAAAATTAAGATGCCGATGATGGTGGCGGTGTGAGAATATCCACTATCCATATCGTCCCGAGGGACCGAGGGTGTCATAAGCGACAGAGGTGCAAACCAGGTGATGGGCAGAACTAAACGGCGGTTGTTAACACTACTTTGACAACTATGCTAACCTCGTTTTTATGGCGCAACCATTGGGGAGTCCTCTATGTTCAGCAGTGGACTTTGACTGGCTGCAGTGATTGAATGGGGGGTCGCGGGTTCGAATCCCGCACGGAACAAGTACTTGTATGGCCTACAAGTAGTTGTTCCGGGTCTGGATGTTCGTCCTTGTGCAATTTATGTTTGTAAACTGCCCCCACAATACAAGAGAAAATCTTAGTGTAGGGGTAACGTTTTTAAAAAAAAATGAATGAAGATTTATTTATGGCTGAAGTTGATCACTTAAAGCTTACAGTTAAAGTTATAGGCTGTATACATCCCACTACTGGGCAAAGGAACTTTCGGAAGGAACATCGAACTTTACATGTCTTTGAAATAATTTTTTTTCTTATTTCCCAAACATGCATATTTCCTCACGATGTTTTCCTTCACCGCCGAACACGTGGTGAATCAACAATTAAAATTGCGACTAATTGTTTTATTCGTTCCGGCGGGGATCGAACTCAACACACAATTTACAGCGAGCACTTAGCCCCTGAACTACCACGGCTTGATCACTTAACTTTCCAAAATTTGTTTACTACGCTCGATATATAGATAATTATAGAGGCCCAAATGACTGTTTAATTACAAACAAACAAAGCCACTCATGCGTCCTTTATTGCAGTGGAAAACGATTTATATTTTTTCGATAGTCGTTATCAAGTCAATCACATTTCGGTGTTTGAAACCAATCATTTTAGATTTACACAAAAAATGTTTTCGTGGTTCGAAATCAGGATCAATTATGAACCAACAGTACATAATTTACGACGAAGAGTTCACTTACATAATTATAGCAATTACATTTTTATACTGCCGATAAAACAGAATATTATAATAGAGCATTTTCAAACTTTCAACTGTTTTATATTACAAAAAGTAGTTTATAAAATTATTAGCGATCTGCCTCGGCTTCGCACGGGTGATTTCTGGACCTTGACCGCAGCGCCACCTACCGGGTACAATCTTGTGAATGTAAACCATTCTCGAATCAAATTAATGAAACGCACAAAAATTTTTCGAAATCGGTCCAGCTGTTTAAGAGCAGTTCAGTCACATACACACGGGCAGAATAATCATATGTGTATATATTTAATATATATATATATATATATATATATATATATATATATATATATATATATAACGCAAGCAATTTGTATTTGCATTATGATTCTGCCAATTACCTACGGCGTCGTCAGTTTAAAAATGCTCTCAGTTGTAGCGGCGCTGTCGTCACCTAAATCGTCGAAACCTAAATCGAGCTATTAACATTCCGAATCATAGACAGTATATATAGAACTTCTCCGAACTATCAGTCGGAGCGTTGGCCGCTCTCCGGACAGAACACCTTGCCCGGCGGGAGATCTCCCCTTTTCCTTCCACGGCCACAGTGGTGACCCCGACGTGATCTGAACACGCAACCAACAACCTTCGGAAACTTCAAGCTTCATCATCGTCATAAAATACCCCACCCATTCGCTCCCGAACAGATATCGTCTGCAGTCTTCATATCCTGCAAGCCATCTAGCTTCACAAGGTTCATCGCAGCACTGGAATAATAATGCTTCCTGTTCCTTCAAGCTACTCTCTGCGCTATACAGTGTTCGGCACGGCTCTGAGCCTTACTGCTCGCCTCTGCTTCACGGCACTCTCGCAGATTACTTGCCTTTTTCTCGACTCACCGCAGACTACAAGGCAATCTCCTGGCACTTGCACATTCGTTGGCAACGAGGCTGCCCTATCGACCTCCGGTCTGAGCAGGAGGGTGATGTAGCGGCGCTGTCGTCGCGCCACTAGCACACCGAAACACACCGAAGCCTAAACCGCGCTATTAACATTCCGAATCATAGACAGTATATATAGAACTTTTCCGAACTATCACTCGGAGCGTTGGCCGCTCTCCGGGCAGAACACCTTGCCCGGTGGGATATCTCCCCTTTTCCTTCCACGGCCACACAGTTATGTAGTATGCCAAAAGCAAAATTATGTTTCAATAACAAAGTATTGTAAATCCGTTGTTTCAATATAGTAAAAATCTCGTCGAAAATATGCAACCTAAAATGTAAAGTATGGAATTAGGCAGCAAATGTCAAATTTTGCGAACATTAGCACCGCGGCTAGGGGACTCTTTCTTAACAAAGATTGTTCTGCGGACCTGATTCATATTATTTTTATCTATTAGAGCTGTTGGAGTTCCTCCGCTTCCGCTACACAATCCCGCATTTTTTGGCTGAATAGTGTAAGAATATCCACTCCCCCATATTATTCCATGGGTGTAGTTATAGGCGATGGAGGGAAGAAAATCAATAAGATGGGCAGCGGCGTCTTCCTGGAAACGACTAAAAATAAAAAACTGCGATTGGCAACCCGCTTGCCACAACTTTGGCAAACACGGTAAGTATCCCCTCTATGTGGCAATGAGGGAGGCCCATGTTCAGCAGTGGACTTTAAAAACTGTAACGCTATGTTAAACCTTCAAGCGTGCTAAAATCAGCCCTCTGTCCCTAGGTTACTGGTCCGTCAGAAACTTCACCAAGCGTGAATCCTACGGTTCAGTGGTGGCGACAGCATTTATCATAAATTCATCACCTCTAAGAGACTCATAATTACAGTCACACTTTTAAACGCAGTACTAGGGAGGCATTATAGCGCACCACATAAAAATGTTACGAGGAGTTATCAAAAGGGCGCAGTAAACCCGGTCTCGTCGGCGACGACGCTATAAACTGCCCGCCGGGGCTATCCACATTATAACGAATATAATGAAAACCATGTTTGAAGTAATTAATTGTTCTCGGTTAACTTGATCTTTGTGGATTTACAGTTTTCTTTATTTCAAAATAGATAAGTAATACTTGGTGTTAAGATTCATTTTCTGCCTAGAAGACGCTTTGGGTCGGTACCAACCTCTAACATATTTATAATATGATAATAAATGACTGCCTAATAGCATTGCTTGCGCTGTTTTATTTCAATTGAAGGGCATAGAGAACCAGGCACAGGCTCTGAGGCTTTCTGTCTTTGTCTTCAGGGGTGACAACGCATCATCAGCCTGCCCGTGTTCTTCGTTCGAAGTTGGCTGCAAGAGTCCATGGTCTGCTGTAGCCACTTGACATCAGTAGGACTGTTAGTAGGCAATTTTAAAAAAAATTTCATCATTACGTTACATATTAGCACTAAGTTAACTATGGATTTTTTTCGTGAAAGCACGAAACAAATAATATTGTTAGGATGGTTGAAATAATACTAATTTTTACGGAATTTATCGCGTATATTTAACTTTTTTACCCGACGTTTCGAGAGCTTTACAGCACCCATGGTCACGGGAAGGACTGAGATGTTCAACGTCCAGCTGTCATAGTTAACCGCGGTTACCATAGATTAAGATTTAACTTTTGTTCCGATCTACACAGTATGAACTTATGGTATCATGGAGTCTTGCAGTTGTATGCTTGGGTTGGGATTTAATTTTATTATCAACAACAATTTATTATTGTTAAATATTGTTAAATATTGTTATTATCAATAACAATTAAATCCCAACTCAAGCATACAACTGCAAGACTCCATGATACCATAAGTTCATACTGTGTAGATCGGAACAAAAGTTAAATCTTAATCTATGGTAACCGCGGTTAACTATGACAGCTGGACGTTGAACATCTCAGTCCTTCCCGTGACCATGGGTGCTGTAAAGCTCTCGAAACGTCGGGTAAAAAAGTTAAATATACGCGATAAATTCCGTAAAAAATTAGTATTATTTCAATGGACGTTGAACATCTCAGTCCTTCCCGTGACCATGGGTGCTGTAAAGCTCTCGAAACGTCGGGTAAAAAAGTTAAATATACGCGATAAATTCCGTAAAAATTAGTATTATTTCAATGTGTAGTGTTCGCGTAAATATAAGAAAAAAGAAATAATATTGTTAGGATGGGTTATAAAAATCGATATAACTTAAAAAAATTGAAAAAAAAAATGCGGTCGCATATTATCCACGACGATAAAACTGTATATATACCGAAATTGTAACCAGCTCTGCAACAGTTATTAAAACTGTCTTTTAATCACAAAATATCAAGCATTTGCAACTTAGTATTTTACTTAGTATTATAGTGAATATGCTTGAGCGTCTTTGTATGAATAAAGTGCTTATGGCTGTAAAATGTAATAAATATGCATAGCTTTAGCGCTAAACATGCACCTAGTCTACGTGCCGTGAGAAGAGCGATCTAATCTGCTACATTTTATGACTAATTTATGATTATTGCCTTACCAAATCGGTTATAACTTCTTACGATATGAATTTCTATAAAGGAACGATTTTAAATGGAGATGTTCATTTAGGTCTTTTATAGCTTCGAGTTAATTTTTATTACAACTGAACGTCCTCGGTTGGTCGTTCTGTTAACGGAAACGGTTATTAAGTTATCTACCTTTAGTGTCTGATCAAAATTCGTGGAGTAATAATATTTTATAATGTGATGTAGCGTGGTATTTATTATCTATAAATATTTTTATTTCTTCACGTTTATATTTTATGTGGGAAGAGAAAAAAAAACACTATTCGAAATGACTTATTGTATTCTACATAGAAACTTCTATTTAGATATTATGCAAAAGGAACAGGCCTGTGATATAATATAAAAATCAAAAATTTATTCTACAGTTGTAAGCTCTATTAGGGTCGTCTTCTGGGTACTTAACTCAAAATTTTAATCAAATTCGGACTTGTTCTTAACAATATTCTACATATAATGCATTTCTACATCAATAATCAAATCTGCTCAGAAAATGAGAATTTGTCATTATATATCTTTATTCTTCTTTATATATATAAATTACGTGTCACGTTGTTTGTCCGCTATGGACTCCTAAACTACTTAACCGATTTTGATCAAATTTGCACACCGTGTGCAGTTTGGTACAATTTGAGAGATAGGATAGTTTTTTTGCCCATGAGTGACCCATTTTTTTTTTTTGCGAATATGTAGGATTTTTAGTAGGACGAGAAAAAGGGTCGTTGAAAAGGGCAGAACAACGTCTGCCTGGCAAGCTAGTTATAATAAATGATTCGCATGATGGTTAAAAATATTTTTGGGTTTCACAAACCTGCACAAAAGAATATTTTGTTATTAGTGGTGGGTAAGGATATTGTTAGATTATACAGCGACAGTAGACTAATGGCAAGGCGCGGACCACGAACTCAAAAAAAACGTGGCGTGAACCACTCGTAACACAAGCAATTTAAGCTTACTACGAGTGGTTAAGGGGAATATTAGTAATGTTTATAGCATGGTTAATATTCTTTAAAAAAAAAAAGATTAAGTGGTCGGTGGTTGTTGCAGGGCTACAATGGTGTGTGCGTGCGCGGCGCTGCGGGGGGCGGGCGCGGCGATCCGGCGCGCATGGCGGCGCCAATGAGGGAGGGCGCGCCGGCCGGCGGAGCTCGCCCCGCGCCCCACGCGCACCCCGCCAACTTCGAGTACGATGACAACGAGTGGGACATCGGCATCGGCGACCTCATCATAGACCTCGATGCCGACATAGAGAAGACCGACGAGGCGGGCGGCATGGCGGCGCGCGCCGAACCGGACGCGCAGCGCACCGCGCTCAAGATGAAGATCAAGCGCACCAAGCCTGGCACCAAAAGTTCCGAGGCGAAGCACGAGATCGTCAAGTCGAACGAGATGAACGGCGAGCCGAAGTCGCCGGCCGCGGCCGCCGCGCCGCCCGCCGCCAAGCGCGGCTCCGGTGGTCACCGGCGCGACAAGGCGCGCGAGAAGCACCACCACCCGCACCCCGCGCACCCCTCGCACCCCCCGCACGACGTGAACGGCGTGGCGCGCGTGCCGCCGCCGCCCAACGCGCCCGGGCCGCCCGCGCCCGCGTCCGTGCCCGCGCAACCGTCCGCGCCCGCTCCTGCTGCCGCGTCCACACCCGCGCCCGCGCCAGCCCCGCCCGCAAAGCCCGAGCAGCGCCCGCCCGTGCCGCGCCTCGAGCCCAAGCCGGCCGCGCCCGCGCCGCCGCCCGCCTCCGCGCCCGCGCCCGTGCCCAGCGCGACTCACGCACCGCTGACCACACACACGCCCCATACCCCACACACGCCTCATGCGGCACATGCACCGCATGCGACCCATGTGACACACGTGCCCTCCCCCAGCGCCAAGCCGGAACCTGATGACTCGCGGCAGGAGGCGCCCACGGGGCAGCCTGCAGCAAAGAAACAAAAAACCGAGCCCAAGGTAAATTAAAAGAATGTTTTTTTTTTTCGCCTTGTAATTTATCCTATCCTTATAACTGTTAATGCTGACTCGCCACATTGATCTAATGATATAAATGTTTTCTATTAAAATAAAATTTTACAAGTTTAACAGACCCGTTATATATCAAGTGCCAGGAAGGTCAAATTGTAATATAATTGACCCAGTTTTAGATAATTTTTTATAAAACAGCTCGTGCATAAGTTAGAAATGTCATTATGAACTACAGTCACGACAGGATATATAGGATTGTTCTTAAACCACAACCTCATTTTTATACTACAACAACAAATAAGTAACTGTCGCTGTATACATATTATCAGTATACGTCCAGATGTAAAAGATAAGTTTCAAATTACTTGCTTGTATAACACGTTACAAAGCTGTATTTAAATATAATCGTATAACGTCTTCTAGCGTAACACAAACTTATCGAGAGACCTTGATCTAGATCTATATTTGTCCACAATTGACGTGGTCGACTCTATGAGTGGAATACTTCAATCACTCGTTGACATTTATCAATAACAGTAATCGGCCACTCGGACTGATTGCTCTTATCGCCCGAGTGTCCGATTATTTTAGGCTCGTGTATATAACTGTCCTGGCTTAGAACTTTAGTTTTTACGTTTATTAATAAGAATAATTGGCCACTAAAAGTCCCATCGCTTTTATCGCTCGAGTATCCGATTGTTATAGGCTCGTGTATTTAACTGTCCTGGCTTAGAACTTTAGTTTTTACATTTATCAATAACAATAATTGGCCACTTAAAGTCCGATCGCCTTTATCGCCCGAGTATCCGAATATTTTAAGCTCGTGTATTTAATTACTCGGGCTAAGGACTTTAGTTTTTACATTTATTAATAACAATAATTGGCCACTAATAGTCCGATTGCTCTTATCGCCCGTGTATCCGATTGTTTCGGGCTAGTGTATTTAATTGTCCGGGCTTAGGGCTGTTTGCGAGCTTGATTGAGTGCAAACGTTCGTGGGGTGTAATCCGCGCCTGTCGCCCACCGCATCGGTTCATTAAATCTCCCCACCGTTCCCCTACGCTCGTAGCCTCCGGACGCCCGAGCATAGCAGTACCCGCTGCCGTATACAAATTAATGCTATTGTGGTTTCCGTGGCTAATAATAATAAACTTTGTGTGTCACAGCTATGCAAATGCCTGCAAACAATTAGATTTAGAACAAATGTGCATGGGCCTAAAGACATTATTATAAAAAGGCATAAACTGTTATTATTACGTACTACGTTAGATGATTGATTCCACGGAACAATAGCTTAAAACAGCAACATATTATGTAATGCAATAGTCGTTTCATTCTACTAGCCTATTGATTCTTTCAGTCCATTGTCATAACCATAGAATAAATGTAAAGTGTTGTAGTACTTACAAAACACTATTTGTAGAAATAGTTAAGTGTAAGTAATGTTAACTTAAATGACATAGCACTATTCGTAGCTGATTGCACCAAAATGCCACGAATTCATCACGATTTACCGCATCGAATTTCCAGACTATACTTATCGACGCTTCGGTAGTTTAAGATGTAGCTGGGATAATTTGTGGCAATTGAATATTACAATGCATCGGCTGAAATGTAAATTGACGAGATATTTAGGATAGGGGTTAGTCTCCCTATTGCTTTTCTTAACATTATTTGCTTCAGCGAGGGGAGCGTAAGCAGTCAACGCGCAGCCTTCGAAATTTATTTCATTAATCACTGTCAAGTGATTTAAAAATTCTAAAGCGCTTACGAAATCAATTACACGCTCACTCCCCAACTGGAAATATTTATAAACTCAGTCTAGCTATTAATGAGAGTGATATTCATTTAATGCTTTTAGCACTCTCTTCATATTATTTTTAAATAAGTAGTTTCAATTAATAGTTACCGTAGCTGTCTCATAATGATTATTATACTTTCCTCCATTTGGAATCGAACACTCAATAGATCCATTACTATTTGTGCTAGTCTGCGCTCCTTACATTTAAACTGTCGCTAAATAGACTATTATTATTACGGTCGTTGGAAGGAGGGTCGCCCCCTTGTCAATAAAATGTTTTTGGATTCTAAACACGACAATTTAATCCTACAAAGCGAATTCAAGCAAATATTCGTGACTCTATTGCTTTGGAAAGGGATCTGGCACGACGACTCTTTTATTGAGCGTTTTATGATTTCTAATTCAAAAATATTTTCTTAATTTAGGATAAATAATATTTTGAAATGTTTGGAGGGGTCTGCTGCTGCCATGCGAGGAAAGGTACTTTTATAATTTTGTTCTGTCACTCTGCTTAATGCGCTACAGTTACATATTATGCAACTTCTTTTTTAATTTTATTTTTCTATACATTCCTTACATACTCATTACTCATAGTTTTACTCGAAATTGTTTAAATTCTACTTCTTTTTCGTTTCCTATTAAAAAAATAATTTGTTTTTGCGTATTACGTAATTTGAATTTTGTAAAGTAATTTTTTTTTTAATTATTTTGTTACGCTTGTTACCTTTTGTGTTAACGCTACTATTACTTCAATGATAAAAAACTTTTATTTAAAAACTACGAAAACGGTTTTATTTGGTTTTAAAAACAAATTGAATAAGATTTCCAACGAAATGACCAGAGCGCCATAATGTTTAACATGTTCACGTCGTCTCGAATGAGGTTAATAGCAGCATCGCGGTCAATTATACTGATCGTTCTGAATAAATTTACATATTGATTGCTGACTGATCAGTGTTCTCTCGACTCCACTAGCCGGTATCATGTATGTATCAAAAGCATTCAGCTAATTCAATTCCGTATATTCAGGAAAAAGTCAATGGAAAATATTGTTTTTTATTTTCAAATTTGTGATCAATGGACAGAAGCAAAATATACACCTAATTGAGTTATTTGTTATTTTACTTGAGATTAGTTTCTTGAATCATCTTCAATATACTATTGAAAAATTCAGACCATTTTTCGCTCCAATGACTGTATTTACATTAGAGAGCGGACGCGTATCATGTTACCTGCCTCTAGCGTTTCACAATTCATTTCACGAAACGTTATTGCTTTGACCAAAACGTCGGAATCGCTCAACCGTGTCGCAAATTAAAATTTCAATTTTCAATACTCGCAGTAATTGTATGATGCATTAAGATAAAACGACTCCCGGGCCCGATAATAAAACGCCTCGTATAGGATCGTGGAACGATCAAAACAGTGATTGCACGAGTGCCTCTCGATAATTATTTTAAGCCCATAACAGCAACGGGAATGTGAATGGCGGTGTAAAAAAGGATCGTAAAATCGTCTGCGTTATTTTTAGTTTAACTGATAATAAATATTTTATTGACAAATGATTCAAAATGTTATCCCCTCGTGACTAAATAAACAGTTTAGAGTTAAAAATGTTTCGTGCCATCACTCCCACATAGTCTGAATTTAGAGTATAGCTTGCAAATAAGGATTATTTTATCAAATTATAAAAGAAAAATATTAAATCTAGTGTGTATTCCTCCATACTAAGGAACAAATTTAGGAAAAGCTATTGTGTCTATAAAGTTAAGTACTCAGTGTCAAATTCAACAGCCTTGAACTGAGCAGAAATAATACAAAGTATAATAATACGTATATCATATTTTAGTAATGTTTGAAGGTAAACAAATAGGTTTAATTAATTATGTGTAATAAGTTGAGTTGAGGGTTTAAGGAGGTGATATTTATGATGAGGATGACAGAGATGTGTCCCTTTTTTTTTCGAATCAAATATATATCGGTTACCCATAAATGTTGAACGTATAATATCACCGACTGATAACATAGAGCGCGGACTCGGCTATACCTACACTCACAAACCCGCTGTCTGCTTGCCTGCTATGGGCAAATATTCTAAGAAATGCACGCCAGCTGGCATGTGCATTCTTAGGTAAGCAAACCTGACAGTAGACTTTAAATAGCTTGTTGACTGATGATTGAATTAATTGAGTTCATTGGTAATTGTCGTGTCGGTGAACAGGCGGTAGAAAATGCATGGAAGTGGCAACAGCTGCCGACTACTGTGTGGGTAATTAGTAATTACTGTTGTCGTAATTAGGACGTGAAGCCGGCCAAAGCCCGTGGCACCGACAGCCTGCCGCTCTAACGAATGCCATTATTATTTCCGCTTCGTATTATGCTTCAGCGCGACGTGTTGACTCTCGTTTATTATGTCACGAACAGTGTTATGATCATTAATATTCTTCCTCGTACACATTGCTTTAAATCTATACATTTAATAAAAATGTAAATGCTCGTATGTAATTGCTTTTACGTCAATTCTGTTCGATTAGCACGCTCTCATACTAGTTAATAATTAGTAAAAGTATTCTTAAAAAAATCTGTGTATTAGAATAGATTGGATGTTACTATTGTTATTATGTTTTAGATTATTTTTAAATCTTTCTCAGATTAGTTTATTAATGCGTTCAATCCTCCTTCAATCATTTAGAAACGACATGTTTCTATGTCGCATTTATTATAAAGCCATTTAAGTTACTCGACAGTCCCCCGATGTAGCGTGTCGAGGATCGTGTTGGATTGGCTTGTATTTAGTCGACCGAGTCGAGCATCGAGTCGGTTGTTTTGTCGATAGAGGCATTAATCCGCAGCTGGCGTATACCTGGCCTTCTCTTTGTTCGAGTGGAAAGTTTCGCAGCCAGCGGAGCCCGAAACGGATTTGTCGCAGTCGTGTTGCGCTCTCTATTTGTGTATGCGTACTGGTATTAGTGCTATTCAAGGAGTAATTGCTTTTATGAGTTCGCTTTCGCTGTATGTTTACTTCACTTCACCTTTAATATTATTTTTAAAGTAATTACAATTAAAGGTATCACTAAATACGGATCTAGATAATACGAAATTTGATTGAGTCACGAAGCAATTTTATCAATCTTTTTTTTTCCTGAATCACAGCGCTGTTATCGTAAAACATACGCTTAATATTTATAAAAACTGATAAGATTAAATATGATAAGTGAAACATTTAATAAAAAAAGAAACGGAGGCTATGAAAGGGGATAAATGGGACGGCTGTCAGTAGCTTTAAATCTAATAACAGTCTTAAAATAAGTTCAATGTTGTTTGAAAAATAAAAGCGTACAAAAGAATCCACAAGTCGAGTCGGCCAACCAGTCTGTAGACTAATAAAACCTTCTCAAATGCAATATAGGGAGCCCGGGATCAAAAGCCGATTTTTTGTTACATTTTTTTTATAAGCCGCTATTTTGCCCTCTTTTGTGTCCGTGTTGTTTACTAATGGGTTCGGTTGGGTTCGGCTTAAGATAATAACTCCGGTTTTTTCTCGCCCATGTGTCGGGTGGAGTCAGTTTTTGCCGCCGGAAATGCGAGAATGCTGTTCTGTAAGATTAAAATATATTTGTTGATCTTTCGGCTTAATCTGTTAACGGGCGAGCTGCACTCACAGCGCGCTTCTCATGTTTTTATATCAATTCCAAGCGAAGAGGTTACAATATTTTTTTTAATTTACTCTCGCTTCATTCGAGCCTTGTGTTTGTTTTGTAAATTGACCCTTCCTCATTTAATTACAGACCTGGAAAGTGTAATCGCCCCTGGCGCTCACAATTTTTCATCCCACAAGGCAATATCGACGGCTATAATCGTTATCGCCGCATAATCAATCACGGCTCTCGTTTAATTCCCCAATATCCTGCGGTAGAACTAACAATTACATGTGAGGGTCCCGTATCGCTGTCGTCCAGAGCGGTGCCAATAACATAAATTGTCACGGGTCCAGCCCCCTACCTAGCCCCGTCCCTCTCGGAACGATGCCCCTCACACTCTGCTCAGATTACTATGGAGTCTACAATCGATATTCAATCTCTGACGCTACGCTCTGCCTACTTTTCTTACTTTGTATCGACGCGACGACGTTTAAAGCTGATGATTGTGATGGAACAAGCGACCATGCATGAAACTCTGACGAAACTTTCTCTTTTGTTCTTAACCGAGTTCCAAAAACGAGAAGCTACCATATTCGACGTGTATGTTTTTTATGTATGTTTATCGTTTTTTTATAGATAAAGTTTTTAATGTAACAATATAAATGACGTTCAAGATGGTAACTTGAACTTGTGATATTCCTTAATCCGCTCAAAAGGGTAATATGAATATTCAACCTTTTTTAAATTAAAAAAATTAAACTGATTTGAAAGCAAAAAAAAACTTTATGCATAATAGCTTTTGAATTCGAGTTTTCATTTTTAAATAGACTATATCGTCGACTTCAGAAGCTAATATGTGGATTTTTTATTCGTTGTTTTTAAAGTCGGTTTTACCTTTTTAAAAAGTTTAATTATTATCTTAATAAATAGTATCCACGGCATTATATTCTGTTTAATTTTTTATTATTTTTCTTCTTCGTTTTTAATTTATAATCCAAGTGCTAATTCATTACAATTTCCGCAAGTAATTAAAATTTAATTAAGACATCACAGACATTCAAAGGAATGAAATCTAATGTGTTTGTGTTATATTTGTACCACCTCTCATCTTAACTAAAACATGATTATTATTTATTTCAATTAAGAGATACCATTAATTTGGATTCTAGTGTTGTTAATTAGTTATTGCTATAATCACTCTTATGAAATTAAAACGATATAAAGACATGTTTTTCATTTTAAACTTAATAAGAAAAAGAAAAACATTTAAATTCTGGAGTCAATCAAACGTACCGTGCGTTTGTAGAATCTCTTACCGTTACCGTTACAGCGTATTAAAGTCCTTAACCGTGAACTGAAGAGCTGTAGTAGCTCAGTGGTTAATGTTCACTGTAAATATAACAGAACGCGAGTAACCTGGGTTCGATCCCCGCCGTCACCAATGAAATTGTTAATTGCAATTTTAAGTGCTGATTTACCACGTGCTCGGCGGTGAAGGAAAACATCGTGAGGAAACCTGCATGTCTGAGGAATAAGAGAAAAAATATTTTCTAAGACATTGGGGCAGCGCGGTGGACACTTCCTTGCCCTAAAACCCTCTCAGAAATGAGGGGAGGCCTGTGCCCAGCAGTGGGACATATATAGGCTGTAACTTTACTTTACTTACCTGAACATAGGTCTCCCCCACAGATTGCTCCATAGGGGGGATATTTATCATAGTTGTAACGCTTGGCAAGCGGATTGGTAGCCGCAGTTCTTTATTTTTAGTCGTTATTAGGAAGGTGTTGCGACACCCTCGAGATAATATGCAGAATATCTTCTTTAATATTTCGTTATTGATCCACTATAAACCCAGTCTTTTGTTTTTTTTAATATTACACAAACTATTCATGTCACGAACCTACCTCACACAGTCGATTTCAACGTTCGTAAGTAATGACCTTAACAGCTCAGTATCCAAAACTGTAAGGGGATAAAAACTGCACCCTACATCCTGTTATCACATAATATAAGTGCGCACACGTAATTTGTTTGTTAAAGACGGCGGCTCACAGTTACACCCGCTGTAAATAATTTAAATTCAACCCCTCGGTGCACATAGGGGTGGTGACTCCCGTATCAATTGTGTTGTGTGCGTTAGTATTTACAAGAGAATGTGTCGACGTGTGAGTGTCGCTTATATGGGGACCTCTGGTGTTACTGTCAGTAAACTCGATGACATTCCCGTCTCGTTGAATATATCCCAACTTTGCTGCGTCTTACTTAAACATTACGACTAGCATGTGTAAATATAAGTTATAAAACATTTTAAAACGTGATGGATATTTTATTATTCGCACGAAGTGCCACTAATCTCTACATTTCCATATTACTCTAATCATAGCTAACATAAAATATGAAGAATATAGCATGGAATCATAAATTATTCATAGCGGTTTCCCCGCTTTTTGTAACGCCATTTTAATTTCAATTATGTTTAATGATCGCATTCCAAACACGAAATAATAACAATAAAATGTTTAATGCGCGGTTAATTTAGTTATGGATAGCTTCGCCAGCCATGTTTGTTACTCGTAGCTTGTAGCTGCACTCGTGCGGATGGTTGGATTAATCAACACTTAGAAGCTGGGAGTTTAAATATTTGAACATTAAATTAATTTTCAAATGTCTATAAATCTTATATTTACTTATTCAGTTGTCATTAATGTTTTAAAAATAATCTATTTAAACACATATTTGTTCATTTGAGAACGTAATGAGCTAAACGTAAATAACCTGTTTTTTTGGAGAGCTATATTTTTAACGAGATAGTGTAATAGAAAGTGTTACTATCACAAAATGATAATAGTTAAGAAACGGAATTGTTTATTTATAATTTACTGTAGCAAAGTACTATAAATGTAAATTAAGCAACTTACGACAGACTAAACATTGCTGAGGCGGAATAACCGGTATAAACTATAAACATTTGATGAAAGAAAATTTATTTGTCGATGTGAAAAGTTCAGCGCGACTCGGCAGCCGGCTGTGAATGTTTATAATCGTAATATTTTGATGCGTCCGCCACCCACGTTACCGCATTCGTCTATTTAGAGACAGCTCCTCAAAGAAACTTCGGCCAGGCACTTGATTTCTATTTGTATCGCCTTAAATTACGTCTCGCTAAATTAAAAACAAGTTATTTTTAATGACAAGATTATTCCTGGGCGGCACGCAATTATTTTATTTAACACTATTTTTTGTGCTAGGTAATATTAAGTAAGTTTCTTTACGTGGGCTTATTAATTTATATTGACTGATAATTTCAAAGAATATACATTAACTACGTTTTGGATTATACTAGCTAGCCAGGCAGACATTCTGCCCTTTTCGACGACCCTACCACATACCCTTTATCATGTCCTATTAAAAATCCTTAAATTCGCAAAAAAAAAAGTGGGTTACTCATGGGAAAATAAACTATCCTATCTCTCAAGTTGGACCAAACTGCACACGGTGTGCAAATTTGATTGAAATTAATTTAGGAAAGTAGTTTAGGAGTCCATCGCGGACAAACAACGTGACACGTACTTTATAAAGGCTAAACGGGATATTTCTGGATATCTGGAAAAAACTTTGTTCCACTATTTGAATTTATCATCGGATAGGAATCGGCTGTGCCGATTAATCGTCCATTTCTTAACCGATTAATCGGCTAATTGGCCAATCGGCCAAAGTACTAATCGACCCAACTCTAATATATATATATTAAAAGATAATGAAATAATATACCTTCTGTTCTAATACAAGTGCGTAAGCACTTAAAAAAGGAGTCGACCTTTATAAAAACTTCTGGTAAGGAAATACACCTGCTATTTATTTCTTTAAAGACTGAGTGGATTTTTGTTTCCAATTCCAGTAAAATAACTAATTATGAATGCTTATATTTTGTCCTCCATTATAAATATAATGATAGTAAACTTTTGTTAATCGTGTCGCTGTGATTTTTTTATTTTTAATTTTTAATAATTAATTAATTTTTAATTTAAATGGAACATAGCTAAATATTCTGTTTCATTAATTAACGAGTAGATTAAAAGATTCAGACTAAGGCAATAGGACGCATACACCGTGCTTTAATCGATCTCGGTCTAATTGATAATAATTGTTTCGTAAGCTACCGGAGTTGCTGCCAACTGTTACTAATTAGTCTAACCACTCGCTAATTATTATTTAGTCTCTACTAATGCTAATGTCTTCAACTCTATTCACGTCCCGCGTCGTGATTTTGAGAATTATTATAGAACTCACTGCATGGTTTTGTGATTTTTAAATTTATAATAGTAGATATTGTATATACATATTATGCAGTAATATAATATATTAATGTGAAATATTAGGTCTTGATTGTGTCGGAAATTGGTTCAGGTAATTAAAACTCGAAATATTCACAAATTTACTATATTATGAACATTCACAGAAATCAGTCACTTTTTTCTCAATACTCGTGACATGTCTCTATTATTCTTTACAATTATTTAAAAAAACTAAAATAAAAAATATAAACATTCCACTAACAGGTCTTTACTAGGAAATAATCGTTGAACTGGCCACTTGCGATGTGTAATAGGTTTGACCATAGACTTAGGTTCTAGGTCTATGGGTTTGACTTGGAATTATAAATTAAACTTTTCAACTTTATATTTAAGGAATTTTATTCCTTTTTTAAAATCAGTTACTCATTTGTTTTTTTTTTTTTAATTATATATCGCTGGATTTGCAGCTATTGATTCTAAGAAAATTCGTGTTAGTTTTGAACATGAGTTTTTACGTGGAAATAATGCATCTCACAACGTGAGATGCATAGTTTCTCTGCGTGACAGACTCAGAAATGAGGATATCCGCATTAAAACCAGAGTGACCGACATAGCCCAGCGGATTAGTTAGCTGAAGTGGCAATGGGCCGGCCATATAGCTCGAAGAACCGATAACCGATGGGGAAGAAAGGTTCTCGAGTGGCAGCCTCGTACCGGTAGGCGTAGTGTAGGACGACCCCCCACTAGATGGAGTGACGACCTGGTAAGACGTGCAGGAAGTCGATGGATGCAGGTGGCTCAGGACCGTGCTTTGTGGCGTTACTTGGGGGAGGCATATGTTCAGCAGTGGACTTGTGAAGGCCTGTAATGATGATGATGATGATGAATGCATCTCAAACGCACGCAATCTGGATTTGTGTAGGCACTGGAATATTGACAAAATAATTAAGGTAAAGATGGTAATAATTAAATTAATTCACAGCATGTTTGTGCATTATGTAATTATTTTTGAAGATAGCTGTTGTTAACCTTACTTTTAGCTTTGAACATTAACACTGCATTTTACGCGCTCTATTTATATACACATACGTAACAGTTCTGTTTTAGTAACGCAGCGCATTTATGTGTTTTTAAGTTTATGTATTCGTTGGTTCGTATTCATTGAATTTATTTTCGTGGGAGTTATACGCTCATGTTTATTTTTATCAGCGGAGTGCGACTGGTTATCTGATAAATGTCTGAAATAAAACAGCTCGCATTGCATGTCTGAACAAATTGACTTAACTGCATATTTATGCGTGCATCTGTCAAATTTATGGATACAATAATTGAGAAAAAAAAACATGTACATAATTAAGTTTTCGCAAACGAAAACTTATCTTGTTTCTCGCTTAATTATAAGTCGTATTTTAAAAGATAATTTTATTTAAGAGTGTCTACAAAAAGCTACATCAAAAATTTGACAAAAGTAATCAATATACCTTAGTATATCAAGATATTTTATGTAACAAATTGCTTGTATGTTCTTTTGTTATATTTCAATATTATTCTTTTTAATTCAGGGCAAACACTGCTTTATTCAACAAAGCAACACAAGTAAAAGTTATGTTGCTCGTAAACTTACGCTGTGCATCTTCCGTTTTGAAATGTAATGTTTATTTTTCAAATATGTTGGTTTTTTTTTTGATGAATATCAAAGTGCTATAATATATATTCACAAACTAATTCTAATACTAAAAACCTTAAAAATATATATTATAATAACTAAATTAAATTATTAAAAAAGAGAGGTCCTTTAGGCAAGGTTCCGAAGATACTGGCAGCGTTTCCCCGTTGAATAGCTAGACTAATTTTTTGTCCGAGGTAGCTGCCAGCTCTTTGGTCTCCTGTGACGTCGATTAACCTTTTTGTTATTTCCCTAAAAAGGCTTATAGCGCTAGGACCCCACAGACCAAGGGTCTCGACACCGAAAGGGACAAATATATATTCGGAGCCTAGACCCCTGTATTTGCAAACTTTAGCCTTTTCTGCCGCTTCACAAGCCGCACCAGCTCTGTTGTTGGTTCCACGTAGATGGGAAGGGGCCAGCGTGTCTGAACAGGTTGCATCCCATACCAGCACCCGGCCCATCCTCCATGGAATCAAACTCATACCGTCCGGTCTCTTGCCATCGTCTCTTGCAATACCAGACGGCTCAAGTAGACTTGGCACGTTGACGGTGGCAAGAGACCGGCGCATGATATCGTTAAGAGCTGCATGTCTCGAGAAGCGACCTGCACTTTTTTGGCATGATAGCCCGTGATATCCTAGCTTGTCGACGTCACTGCCACACGGACATTTATGAGGAGCGCAGACCGGAACCCCAAGCCGTAGACAGGTTGCGATTCGGAGCGTGTCAGGCTCAAGAAATGTTCCTGTATTTCACGAAGGATACACGTGAAGCCAGTAGCCGGCCTCATGCGTACCCACGGCCAAAAGCCTAGCACGCGCCGAACCTGTACTAAAGCTCAAAAGATTGTCATAAGTCAATTTGCAGTTTATGTCGTCCTAGCTCCTCTGTGAATTTAGAGAAAATTGAAAATTTTGACCAGGGCATGCAATTAAGAAAGCGTTTCTAGCTTCTTCCAGTTGGTAAATTACATTTTAGTTTACTTTGTATTTTATTTTCTATGAAGAGGGAATATCATTGTCATTCAAACATAAATATTATATATTTCCCTGTAAACCTTTTTAAATTAAATTGATTCTGTGATTCTGTCTAATCACAACAGCAGGCAAAAGGATTATAGCACAGTTACCCTACCAAGATGGCTGCCTAAAAAATAATATTATAAAATTCTAAAAAGGCTTTTTCGAGATCTGTCGACACTAGAATATTTGTTGTTTTTTGAAAAATATATTTGTTTAATAATTTTTTAACCCCAACTATCAAAAACGTCCTAATGAGTTATCTATGCGTCTCCCAGTTCTGTAGCGATTTTATACTAAAGTTGAGGTACATCGTTGTAAAGGACTCCTACACTAATGTGTTTTAGTTGTGTGATTAAGTCACATTGTACAAAGTAATAAACGTCTGTACAACTAAATTATGCGACGATATTAAATTATCTCAGCCACGACGTTTTATCAAATCGATAACGCTTTGTACGGATAAATGTTTTATTCAGATAAAGATTTATGGAAAACATAAGATAAATGTCGACACTTGAAAATAATTTCCATGATATTTTATATAACTTACTGTCATTTAAATCTATATTTATACACGAAATAAATCTATAGAAAAATTGATCACGATTTAATACCTATAAGTTTTTTTGCTAGAAGATGTAATCGCAACATAACGCAAAGACAATTATAATTTCAGGTGGATTAATGTAATATAATAGGAATTATGGACTACATAACTTTAAGACTTCTTGGCTTTTATTATGTAGGGCTACCTAATTATCGATCACAAAAATACGAGTACATTTTTTTACATGTTCATTTATGTATATAATTATATTAACTTATTATAATGGTGCCATCATAAATAGTTCTTAATCAAATAGTTATTCAACGTCGATGTATAAAATACTCGGCATAAGGTACTCGACATTAAGCTATTATGTACTACGTACTAGAGGCGACACTGCATTCAGGTACTCTGTTCCACTCAACTGCGGTGCATACACCGGTCACTCGCTGGGCGCGTGTAGAGTTGTCACGTGTTGTGTTGATTTAAAAAAAATCTCTTGATAAAAATATGCCGTCGTATGTACTTAGATATTGCACAAATAATTCAAGAAATGTCAGTAAAACCAATGAATTACTTTCATCGGCTAATAAGATACTTAATCAATAAAAAAGTATTATGTAAAACAAATAATTCCTAAGACGCCTACTCGTGTCAGGGAATATAGATTATGAAATTAATATGTTCAGATGCGAAATTTCTGTGGGTACTTAAGTATAGGATGAATATATTATTATACAATTTTTTTTTTGTAGAAACATATATAAGTTATTATAATTTGGCAAAATTTGTCATGTTTAAATCTGCTTGTTATTTTTTTATTTTATTTTTAGGTTTTCACATCAACGTCAAAGTGGTATAAATTCGTCAATTTTTAACTCTCGCGTGCCCAGCATTTACGAACGACTTTTATTCTAATTTAAATAAAAATATTTGTAATTTAAATGTTGTGTTAATAAGTTTTGTTAAACATACATTTAGTATGTTTTTTTATATTTGATTTAAATACCTTTTAAAATATTCAGATAAAAATATCATTAAAATGTAATTATGATATGATGAATACACAAAATAAATGACAAAATTTAAATATTGTTCTCGATATAATTTACCTATTTAACAATACAATCTTACCTACGGGTCGTTCTACCTTTGTTTATTCTATGATAAAAAAAAACAACCGCGCGAACACCGAGTAGCGCGCATTTTTTGTTTGAGATAACTGTTCTGGTACGTAAGTACATAATTCTTCAATGGTACTCGAATCTCTTATTACTGGGGTGTTTCGCGTTCGCATAGATAATTTTATTATAAGAACAACGTTAATGTGAAAACGAAAACTTGACCATTAATTTGTTAGTTGGGCAAGTTACATGAAAAGGTATTGAATGTGACATTTTTTCCTTACACGATCTTTAGAAAAGATGAATATCCCTTTTAAAATTACTTCTTTTCTAAATGTAGAGTATTACAGAGGAATACAGGAAAAGCAAGTACATAACAGTCGGGCAATGCAAATGAAGCGGAATTTGCGACTCGGAATAATCTCAAGCGAACACTGGAGCAAGCGAGGCTGGAGGCGCGCCACGGGATCGGCAACGGATTAAATAAAGTTTCGTACAGCGTTAATTGCCACCAGGGGCTCTGCCTGAACGCCAGCCACGTCTATAATGAGACGGCTTCTTTAAGGACGCGTTTACAAAATGGATAGGTATAGAATCGCACTACTACATTGACAAAAGTCACACACACACTAGTGTACGCACGGTTGGCTGTGGGAATCGTAGTCAAATGAAATTATTTTGATAATTTGAAAGATTGAATTTGTTTTTCATTTCTTATACCTACCTCAGAAATATACTTCGATACGAAATATGAATACCTGCTCCAAAGACTGCTTGGCACTGGAAGCCCTCTACTGGTAGTGAGATGTTAGCTCTGGACTTTGAACTGGTTTTGTCAGTTATAATAAGACCTTACCTACCTGCGGACTTGATGGAGTGACCTGAAGGTGTAATTTGGTGATTACAACAATAGGAACTCCTAGACTAGTGGAACTAGGTGTGCCGAGTTTGGGTTCGTTTTGTTGGTTATGATGAGACCTTACCACCGGACTTGATGGAGTGACCTGAAGGGGTAATTCAGTAACTACTGCTGGAATTTCTGAACGAGTAGAACTAGGTGTGCCGAATTTGGGCTCCGTTTTGTTAGTTATGACGAGTCCATACCTCCGGACTTGATGGAGTGACCTGAAGGTGTAAATCGGTGATTGCAACTGGAACTCCTAGACTGGTGGAACTAGGTGTGCCGAGTTTGGGTTCGTTTTGTAGGTTATGATGAGACCTTACCACCGGACATGATGGAGTGACCTGAAGGTATAGTTCGGTGATTACAAGTGGAACTTCTAGACTTGTAGGACTAGGTGTGCCGAGTTTGGGTTCGTTTTGTTAGTTATGATGAGACCTTACCACCAGACTTGATGTAGTGACCTGAAGGGGTAATTCAGTAACTACTGCTGGAATTTCTGAACCAGTAGAACTAGGTGTGCGGAATTTCACTCCATCAAGTCCGGTGGTAAGATCTTATCGTAACTAACAAAACGAAACCAAACTCGTCACACCTAGTTCTACTAGTCTAGGAGTTCCATTTGTAACCACCTGATTACACCTTCAGGTCACTCAATCAAGTCCGGTGGTAAGGTCTCATCGTAACTAACAAAACGAACCCAAACTCGGCACACCTAGTTCTACAAGTCTAGGAGTTCCACTTGTAATCACTGAATTACACCTTCAGGTCACTCCATCAAGTCCGGAGGTATGGACTCGTCGTAACTAACAAAACGAAGCCCAAATTCGGCACACCTAGTTCTACTCGTTCAGAAATTCCAGCAGTAGTTACTGAATTACCCCTTCAGGTCACTCTATCAAGTCCGGTGGTAAGGTCTCATCGTAACTAACAAAACGAACCCAAACTCGGCACACCTAGTTCTACCAGTCTAGGAGTTCCAGTTGCAATCACCGATTTAGACCTTCAGGTCACTCAATCAAGTCCGGTGGTAAGGTCTCATCATAACTAACAAAATAAGCCCAAACTCGGCACACCTAGTTTTACTCTACAAGAAGTTCAAATAGCGGTCGCGAAAGTACACCTTCAGGTCACACCATCAAGTGCGGAGGTAAGGTCTCATCATAACCAACAAAACGAGCCCAAACTCGGCACACCTAGTTCCGCTCGTCCAGGAGTTGCAGTAGTAGGTAAGTTTATATATCCTACTTATTTTTAGCGAAATAAAAAACTGTGAGTATAAAAATAATAATTTTATCACTTGTCAAGTACTTATGTTTCCAATTTGTTTTTTTTCTAATATTTTGTGTATGTACAGCGATCTTTTCAGAATGAGCCACTGCAAACAGGCGATACAATGTCCACTCACGACGGCGGCCGAGCGCGGACTGTGGTTTCATCGAAATCTTTGTACAATAAATCAAAGCAGGCACCAACAATAAAATAGCCCTTATTGCAATACATTATGATTCATCCGTATTACCAAAATATGTGAAAAAATGTGCATCAGTTTTTATTTTTTTTACGACTATTTGTGACATTTTGTTAAAAAATAAACTCAGGGTTTTTTAATTGAATATGTCTGTCATCTTATAGTATTTTTTAAATTTTTTAAATATGTTGATAATAGACCAAAACATATACCGAAACACAAGCCGGTATCGTTAATTTTGTAGAAAATGGCAACGAAAGTTCGTTTTTACAATATAAAAAACTACTATTTTCAACAAAAGAGTTACAGACATTTGCAGATGAAGAACCAATCTATACATGGTAGTTTTTACTTATATTTGATTTGGTTTAGTTTTGTCACAAAATCTACCGAAAAACACCCTAATTTTGGTTGATTTGCAAACGCGTCCTTAATGAAAACGCCGAGAACGTGCGATACTTGGTTAGGTTTATAAAATGTGAACTTGACATTGAGGCCGAATACCGAATACCTAACCATGAAAAAATAAAAGTTATTTCTTTAAACGATAAATGTGTTTAAATAAAAACAAACGTAAATTTTAAAACCTATTTGTGGTTAGTTATGATGAATATAAACCAGGTTTTTAGCGTTTCTTGGAAACATTTTCGTTTTCCTCGTAGATAATATCTGCTTATATATTATTGCTTACGTTATTTTAAACAAATTTTCGATTTGTATCTTCCATATTGCTGTTCTACTTACGCGATACTATATTATTTCTGTTTACCTTGACTTTTAAATCAGCGTAAAATATTTTACAATTTATTGTTATTTTGTTTCATTATATCTATTTCTGAGGTTGAATAATCATTTATTGTTGATCACAGGGGGTCAAATAACAGCTTTATCATTAAACTAAACACGTACTTTAGTAATTATTGAACATTGTGAGAGAGTAGAACCTGCACAGGATAACATGTGTTACAAGTTACAGAGTTTCGGTCCCTCACACTAGTCACAATTACTTGCGAAAGTGAAAATGTAGTTTTGGTACGCAACAGTGATTAGTGATAGACTTATGATTTAATATATATATATTAACCCATCGATCACGAAATCACGATTAAGATGTCTGATAACGATACGGCGCGGTATCACGATGCACTGCGAGGCGAGTAACATCGCTCATGGCACACGAAACAAGTGAGCACGACTGTACTCTGTATATCGCAACGCCCGTAATAATTACACAGATTGGCAGACAGATAATTGAAATCGCGTGAATAATCGCTGGAGATGCGGCATAAGCCGTTGTACACGTCACATCGCGTGAGCGTGTTGATTAAGGTACTAAAAAAAACTAGGTAGACGTCCAAACACATGCTTCGAAGTAGTGATGTAACGGATATTCGCATTCACATTCGCGAATATCCGCATATTTTTCAATATTCGCATTCGCATTCGCAAAAAATATGCTAATATTTAGCGAATGTTTTTAATAATCAAAAGGTAAATTATTATATGCATGCATATGAAATAATAATACAATAGATAACACTTAGATATTTTTATTAAATCGTACTTCTACATTCTAAATTAAAGTCTCATTTGATAAATAACATAAAACTAACCTCAAAACAAAACAAAACTTTTAGAATGAACTTTCTGTGACTAAATTCATTCAATTAACCAATATCGGCTCGGCTATCTTCAATTTGAACATGGCCGATACGAAATGTCAAACCTGTCAAACATTTTACGCGCGCTTTTTTTGAAATTCCAAAATATTCTCATTCGCATTCGCATTCGCGAATGTTGAAGATAAATATTCGCAATCGCATTCGCATTCGCGAATGTGAAAAATCCAACATTCGTTACATCACTACTTCGAAGCAACGAGGTCCGGTGTGGCGAGGAGTGCCGCGTTCAAGTATGTTGTGTTGTTTGGCAAAAATTTTTGTCATTATGGTCGAATTGTAATAGCTGTGTATGTTGTTTGGGAATGACATTGGACTTTAACTTTAAAAAAAATTCCATAACAAAACTTTTATAAGAAACAACTAACAACTTCGAGGAACACAATTACAATAAAGCAATATAATAATTGAAAATACACGCTTTTTAATAAAGTAAATTATTATCTTTTAGCACCCTATGAGATTCCATTAAACAGTTCTGTAGGTATAGTAAGAAACGACTATAGGAAAGATGAGAAGACCTCATGGCCACCGATGGATGGCGTATTTACCATCTCGCAAAAAAACTATGGAATCGATTTTTAAAGTTCTCCAGACCGAAGTTTTCCACAGCGGCCAGTCTCAACGGAGTCTAGGTCACAGCGCAGGAAAGGGATTATAGTGTCTGCGCAGGTGCAGGTGTACTCTCTATTCCCTCACTCTCATAGTCCGATGGGACGTAATCCGATACGACCGGAGAGGGATCAAGCGCTGTACATGAACTTTACGTGTTTACCGGGCGAAGGGTTGAAACACCGCCTACTTTCTGACTGCGGCCTGCTACTGAATTTTTTTGTCAGAAAGAACTATGTAACAAATTTTGACCCGACCCGGGATTCGAACCCAGGATCTCATGATTATCAACGGCATTTATGGCCACCAGACCAATAAGGCAGTTGAATCTATTTTTTGTGAAACGTACACGAAAATAACTTATAAAATATAAATGGGGATATCTATAAAAGATTTTAAATCCGTGCAAAAATGTCATATTCATCATGTAAAATAGAAATATTGATTCCGGTTAAGTCATTTTTCCATGCCATGAATCGCATCCTGATAAGGAAAACAACGTTGCCATATAAGTTATACATATAGGTATTATTACATATTGACAGTAAATGCATTTCAGCAATCAGTTTACTAATCTTGTGAGGAGTGTTACTCGCGCCATCAATCAAGTCAAGTCAGTGCAAATAAAAGACGAACATAAAACGTCGGACCAAGGTTACACCGATATGTCAATATACTAAATGCGATGACGTTTTGTTTTTGCATAAAATATGTTGAGAGTCAAATTATCAATATTTATCGAATGCTAAATAATAACCTAAACGTTACGATAATTATAATAATTTGATAAAATCATAGAATACTATAATACACAATAAAATGGCTGTCAACTTTATTTAATGCGATGATTGGCGTCGCCAAACCCGATTGATTAGCTGTGTTGATAGATAGAGTAAATTTACACATTTCAGGCTTGATTAATATTCAAGATCATCATTAAATTTAATACATATTTATTTATAAATAGGGTACAATTTGACATTTTCTAAATAATTTGCATGCGAAATTTGGAAACGATTGTAACGTCAAAACACATCTCTTGTTGACATTTTATACGTGTGAATTGACATGTTCGTGTCATTTTAGTGGCTACGCGGGCTCCGCCCACTCCCGCGTTCTATTATGCATGTATTATTCTATGGATAAAATATTGATTGATAATGACACAGTACCTGAGCGAATTAGCTTTGCTCGTCGTTAGAAAAATATACATAATTTGTTCAGTGATAACGCTTACCTAGCTTAACTTGGAAAGTAAAACATTATCTAAATCTTAAAGCAATAACATACATATTACACAAAGATCCAATCAAATCGTTGAAGCCGTTTTAGAGAAATATACCTACATATAGGTTATAACCGCGTATAATACCGGTATACATATATTATTAGGGTAAGTCCGGGGGAGTTGGCCATAATTTTTTTAGAAGCCAAAACTATAAAGATTAATTACAAAAAAATACAACTTTTGTATAAACTTTTGACATTAACTCTTGCAATATAACATAAAAATATTGAATTTTAACATAACAACTCATAGTGACAGGCCTGTTGGTCTAGTGGTTAGTGACCCTGACTACTATGCCGGAGGTCGTGGGTTCGATTCCCACCCAGGACAAATGTTTATGTGATGAGCACGATCATTTGTTCTGTGTCTGGGTGTAATTTATCTATAATATTTATGTATTTAGAAATATAAAAGTATGTTTATTAGTTGTCTAGTACCCATAACACAAGCTCTGCTTAGCTTGGGACTAGATGGCGTTGTGTGATAGTTGTGGAATATTATTATTATTATTATTATTATTATTATTTAACTTTTATTCCAAATTTCCATGTTGGCCATCTCTCCCGTAGTGCCCGGTAGAGATGGTCACAGTATTAAGTTTTTGAGCCTTAGCTCATTATTCTTTTTTGGCCACATAATGAACACTTATTATCAAAATCGGTGCAATTTTCATGTACCTACTGTTGGCATAAAACGCGTGGACGCCAGTCTTCGATGAGTTGCGTTTCATAATAATTTTCTTCACTGCCACAAAGTTGTACACTTCTCTGTTTCCATCTTCTTTATCAGACGAATCACATAATATTGGTTCATCACTACTTTCAGATAACTTTTATAAAGATTTTATGCATAGTTTAATGGGTTTAGCGAGATTTTTCTCATTTTCTTCTTCGAATAGAGAGGCTGGTTCCGAGGATCCTTGTTTGTCGTTATTCTACAAGTATCGTCTTTCCGTACTCTTTAGAAAGTTGTGTTCTTTCATTTTTAAATAGTGTCCATAGTCGCCAAGTTCAGCTCCTTCGTGAGCTGACTGCTTTTTTTTAGTATTCATTTGGCATATAAAAATAAATTGTAACTTATTATTATGAAAACATAATTATTATAAAACTACCTGTAATAATACCTCTTATAATACCTGTAAGTACCTAATAATAATATAACTTATGGCCATCTCATATACTTACCATGTATGACCATCTCTCCTAAATCCTAATCATTGTTTACACATTCATTCATTCATTTCATTCATTCATGTCAACACATTATTTGTAAAATAAATCGCCATTTTGCGGATATATTAAAGTTTGGGTCATAAACTGAACACTTAAATTAAAAAAAGAACTTTTTTGTTTTATGATGTTTTATCACCAGTCTATATTGTAAACCCTTTGACAACTTTAAGTTCCTCGCAAATCAATATAGCTACATTTTACTTACTTTTTGTTATTTTTGATCGAAAATCGAGCGAAATGTCGATCCTATGTACTACACGAAGTGTAATAACGAGAAAGTAGTCAATCTAGGAAGCCTCTGCAAATTTTTTTGATTGGCCATCTCTACCTTACGGCCAACTCTCCCGGAATTACCCTATTTATAATATTTTAATCAATACAGTAGTAGAAAGTCGCATATAACACATCCTACTTTATACTGTTTTGATTAAAAATATATAATAAACAATTTTCGAACTAATTTATGTTTTCGTAATGCGAATGCATGCAAACAATTGTGTATATAATTAGTGCTCGTATAGTACAGGATATTATTTCGCAATCACAGTTTTGACTGTGATAATGTGCGCTTAAATATAATAAAACGTCAAGAGTTTACTGTTTAAAATTTTAAAATAATAAAGTGTGAGAGCAACGGTTGCCATATGATCGGATTCGTTTGGATTCTCTATACGTTATAAATGATCTCCAGACTCCCAACAAAACTCAAAATCTCCAGATAAACAGCTTCTCTTCACATTACAGCTGCCTTTGATTTAATAAACTTGGTTACTATTTGAAGTAAATTTTTTGAATTTTAAATCTCTTCGAAATATTATATAAAGGGATCCAAATTGGTGGGCTCAGTTATGTCTAATTGCAGATACACGTGGCAACCTAAAAATTAGGTGTATTTAAATTAGTTATCTGTCAAAAATGTTAAGTAAGTAAGTAGCATATTACTTTTAAAAAATAAACTTTTTATTTTAAAAATTTTATTTATAATATTTATTTCTCCCGACAACAGCCCAAAAATCACGACATTATATAACATTGAGTCTAGTAGTATATTTTGGTTTTCCGATCTGGCATTCCTAGTGAGAGCACACGTTTTACTTGCTCTCTTGCTTACGAAATTAATTATTAACAGCAATAAAACAGCTACACTCTCAGCGTAGCACAATTCTAATTCAACCATACAGTATGAGATAGAGTTACACGTGCCGGTCATAATATCACTTTACTTTATAAAATAGACAATGGAGAAGAACAAGTGACAAGTTAACTTACAGTTCACTTAAGTAAGTAGTGGCTGTTGCAGCTCATTTTGGGACCAACTCAAAAGCTACTGATGTGTTGACATATCTGATGCAGTGTCTCCAGCCTCTATTATACTGGCTATGTAAGCAGCAGTGCGAGCCTTTCTGTGCTCTGGTCTGAATAGTTCAGACCAGAGCACAGAAAGGCTCGCACTGCTGCTTGGCTGTGGAAACAGGTGAGGGAGTGATGCCTCCCATAACGGTTACTTAGACAGATAAGGGTCCTGCCACCTAAGAAAAACATGTATCTACATATTATGTTATTTGTATTAACGAGATGGTTTTACTGGCGTCCATGGGTTATCCATCGGACTTTACTCCAGAGTCACCTCTTATGACACCTACGGTGCGATTTAGGGTTATAAGAGTAGATGTTCTAACGCTATATTTTTTCGGCTCTGAATACTCATTGTATTATGGAGTAAACTTAACTAAGTTTTCAAAATTGACGAGGAACATCATGAGTTCTAATCTGATATGAAGATATTGTATACTCGTACAACATATTAAACTACGCTTCTCGCATCAATATTAAAATTTAAGACAGGCATCATCGATAACATCTAGTATAGCGTTATCGATGGTGCTTGTCTTTACATGATAACACCAAAATATTTTACATAAATATGCGTACGAACAGCAACACTGCTTATCACGATGTATCACATTCACCGCAGAGAATGCGTTTTTGCTTGTTCTGGCGGAACAACTACAATAACTTTAAACGATTCCTTCAGCACGTCCTCAGAGTCTAACCCGATACCACTCAAATGAATTGGCTTTCGAGCGCCACGCACAATTCAATTCTATCTTTTATTTTCTAGCCTTTATTTCCAATAGATATTAGTTACTAATAATGGGGTATGAGTTTAAAATTTTGGCAGCGGTTAGTTATATTATTTCAATCTAATATATAAAAAATAATTTTTGTTTCTTCGTATTTTACGCACTGCCATACCGTTCATTACATTGCAGTAAAACTTTGTCAACTTATTGCTTGCACTTGCGCGAAGGTATATATAGAAGGATAGGCATAGTTGAACTTGAAACCGGTAGATAGCGCTGTTGTAGAATTTAGATCACCCGTGTGAAGCCGAGGCAAATCTCTAGTTACTTATAACAATTTGCGTACTCGTATTGATAATGATATGATATCTCATTATGTTCAGCAGTGGACCAGTGAAATGCTGTACCTTTCACTGGTCTACTGCTGAACGTAGGCCTCTCCTAAAGAATGACACGAAATACTACTGTCCTGAGCCACCTACATCCATCCTTCCTGCATGTCTCAACAGGTCGCCACTCTATCTAGTGGGGGGCCGCTCCGAACTTCGTCTACCGGTACGAGGCTGACTCGAGAACCTTGCTTCCCCATCAGTGGTCGGTTCTTCGAGCTATATGGCTGGCTCATTGATATTTTAGCTTAATAATCTATTAAATACTTACTAATCGTATAATCTTTTTAGTAAGGGGGCCCCCTGACTATTAAAAAGATTGTTACTCTGTATTCCATTGTGACAACGCATCTGCATTTTTTTATAGGATAGGGTGACAAACGAGCACACAGTCCACCTGATGGTAAGTGTTTGCTGTGGCCCATAGACATCTACATTTATCCTCGATTACGAATCAAAATGCAGACGCGTTGTCACCCGTGATGACTAAGATGAAATGCCTCGTTTCCTTTAAAAAGTGTCTCTGGTTCTCTACACTCACTGTACGAAACACAGCATCATTAAGCTACTATTTTACGCTGGTATTCTGTGAGAGCGTGGTCCTTCCCCGGTCGAGCCGACCCATTCGTGCTACAACTATATTACTAATATAACTGCAGACTGGCAGTGGCAACAAAATTTTGTTGTGAATTTTGATCCCTAATATAATAAACATATGTGTCTATGGGACACATCAGCCACTTACCATCAGGTGGAGTGTGTTTGTTTCTCATGTTAACTTTTGTAAATATATTGAAATGCCTACTTTAATAATATTGTGAGTTCATGTGCCAATCGACGTGTTTTATTCAAATTATTAAAAAAAAGTTGGTTATTGTTATAAACTAATTACAAAATAATGAATGAAATACCTAAAGAATAAAAATATTCACGAAAAGTACCGATGTATCATCACTAAAATTGCGTGTGAGTCAGCACACTAAATTAACGCCTGTTTTAAAATTTAAAAACATTACTTTGCGGTTTTCTTAATTATATTTTTAGCAGAAGGCCAGAATAAAACGTTGTACATGCAAATAACTCAAATGTTATTGAACGGAGTAAACGGTAAGAGTGTCACTTAAATTTCGGAGGATTCAATGACCCTAATAATATAGAGTTATCCTTTTGAAAAAAAAAATCAGTTCCAAGAGCTTGTATAACGTCCATGTCACACGTATGCCGGTAGCTATTGTAAGTATTACGCTCGAAGTTAGTCCTTAAAATAGGCTTTAAAATGTTATAGTATGTTAGAAAACAGAGTTCGATCTCAGATGGATCTCAGAGTTCTATGTGCTAATTAATCACGTCCTTTGTGGTAAAGGCAAACATTAAAAATTTGTTTGTCAGAGAAATTAAAACATTATTTTGAAAATATTTGAAATCTGCCAACACGAATTGAGATAACAGGTGGACTCTTTCCTGTACTGTGCTTCCCCTCTCACATCCTTACTACACCCTCTTAGTAAGGATAATGTACCCATGGGTGGAAAGCAGTTAGGTTATTTCTATACTTATTGTGTTTTTGTGAAAGTTGGAAAACTGCATTGGTAAAAATGTGTCTAAACATTGGATTGGTTTTCGCTGAGGTATTATGAGCTGATTTTGTAGGTGAAACTATTTAACTAACGAGATGGGTGACTGGTAAGACATGCAAGTGAGGATGCAGTGGCTCCGTCTTTCTTGTGTGATTAATGTAATGGTCATTTTAAATTTGTTTGTATTGTATTTTATCATATGAATAACGTTCATCTAAGTATTAAAAACTTGCCCTTAGTTTTTTGGAATACCTACTTTGTTTTGATTTACTTATTATGCTTAATCTAGTATTGGTCAGTTTAACTTTCAAACTGTAAAGAATTTTTGCAAAGATTTCTAGTTTTATTTGTGATAAACATAACTTACAACATATAAATATAATAATGGATGACATTAAAGTTAAAAAAAATAATTATTTAATCACCTTGCACCAAAGCACAGTATTAGTGAACAATGTTGTTCTCACTAGGAACATAACAGAAAGGTTCTAATTTTAAGTGCCCATAGCGTGGGTATTACATACAATATTATTAATGCACTTGTGGATGTCCATTATACTATTTATTAATGATTTCTTGTAATTTAAAAATTTGTCATTAAACTTAAACATTCAACTCCTTAATAGTAATAATAATAATGTCCAAAAACACCGCCAAACACCTTCATATTTAATACATTCAAATATAACATTAATCGCTATTAGCGTAGGAAGAAGATTACAAAAAGACATGTTGTAGTCGTACTTCCAATAAGAATTAGAAATTACAAAGGTTAGCTATTTATTAGCTCTTACGAGTACATAAGCGGATATGTTGTTTTTATCTTCGTCACTTATGAATTATGAAGATATCGCGGCTGGAGATCTTTCAACGAGGTTGTAGTTATAACGGTTTTGTAGGCAAAAATATGCGCGTGTTAAAAATATTGTTTATTAACAACGCCATGAGAAAATAATAAAGTCATAATGGTTTGAACATGAAAGTCCTTAGTAAAGGCGCTGGTAATTGCATTTTTTAGACATAACCATATTTGTATGTGGCAGCTGCGACGGGATAACTGGAAATGTCATAGTAAGTTTAAACTTAAACGATGCGTATTTTGTTTCGCTTTTAAAATTACTCCCCGGACGAGTTTCTGTCCAAGGCGCTCTTTTTATTGTACCAGTCCGGATCGTTAATTTTTAAATTAAGCACTTAATTACAAGTCGACGGCCATTTACGCCCGAGGGGAACCTTATAAAAACTTATAGCGGGTAGTTGCATCGATAATTGTACATGATTAAGGTTAAATGACGCTATCGAAGCATCCTCTGAAATATGTTTATTAAAGTATCGGCCCCACGCGGTCTCGATTAGAGATTGACCAATGGACAATGCAAATTACACAAACAAAATAATCGACTCACTGATTACTTGACGATGTTCAAATATAGAATTTGGTTATTTTATTGAATGAAAGTAAATATTTTTTTATGATAATATGAGTAGTACTTCAAAATAAATTATTAATTTATCAAATGTTGCATCAAACAGCTTTTACTTGACTTAATTTTAATCTTAACTTACTTACTTTTCGCTGATTACATTAGATTTAATTACAAACCTGACGTCTGTATTTTGCAATCTGCTTGTTCAAACCATAAAATTATGCAAAATATGCTCCCCCTCTCTGAATAGAACTCCTTCTCTGTGTAAGGTCTAGGTATTGCCACCGTCTTGCTTACTTTTGCCGCCAATCAGCAGCGCCTGCTTTGATGTTCTAGTCCAAAGGCTAAAGAGCGCCATTATAATTACAGGCTGCGAGGCATTCCATTTTAGTTTTCAAAAGTGACAATACATCTGTATCTGCAGATGTTCTTTGTACGATGTTGGTGGCAGGTGTCCAGGAGTGCATAGAGCCACCTACCATTAGCTTGGACTGAGCTCGTTTGTCACATCAATATTGTGAAAAAAAATATCAAGGTGATATTTGTTGATTTGTTATGTTATTGAGTTCGAAACCCTGAGCATGTAAATATTATATAAATAATCCCGTACGAGTGCTTTTGCCGGGTATCCGGTTGTGCGATTGGACGTGTTTGAAAGGTCAGAAAATGGTCATAAATGGTCAATCGGTTTGGTTAATTGATCAGTGATAGATTTTTTTTTATTAAGCATCAAACTTTTTCAAGGTCAATTAATAATTTTAGAACCTCATTTCTCACAAATACCAAAAATGACGGCTTTATTCGATAGAGAATGATCTACTGATATTTGGTCAGATCAATTTTATTTTATAAAAATTAATTAATTCGCGTAGACAGTTGTGCGCATGCGCTGGGACCACCAAACAATATCAGGATATTAAACGTAAGAATTACGAGTATCTACTGTAAAAAAATAAATGCACACGTCTGACCAAGTCCATCTTTGCAGAACAGAATAATCGCGTCCGTTGTAATTAACAGGATTATTTTCACGAAGCTTTTGATATACTTCTTCAGATAGCTTCACTTCAAATTCATCTAAATTTGGTGCTTCCCAACTTCATCATCGTCATTATCCTCAACTGTAGAATTGAAAGTATGATCATTTGATAATCCTGGCCTGCGTAAAGGTAAATGTTCGATGAAATGCTTAAAAAACTTCAAAGCGAGAACATTATTTATCCATTCCTTGTCGCTTAATCTAATTAAGCATGGAAAATCACAGCTCCTTAGCCTTTCATCCTTCCTTTTTCCTTTAAAAATAATCATAGATGGAATGGAATCCCTTACAACATTTACCCAAGGCAAAACTATTGTTGTGGTACCTTTTTCACCAAAAGTCTGTTTATAAGCATATTTTTTGCCTGTCAGAGCAATATAGTTTATTATTATATTATTATTATTTTATTATATTTAGATTGTATCTTTTTTTTTAAACTATCCCACCAATATCCAGCATATTGTTTTGTTTTGGAGAATTTAGGTGTTTAATTTTTACTTGTTCTGCCAAACGAAAGGCCACAATACGTATTTGCATGACGATTAAACCAAATCTTATTTCTTGCATTGTATTTATGTAATTTAAAAGTTTAATTTCTATTTACGGAGATAAAACAAAAGGTTGCGTTGTTTCATTTTTGTGACACAAATAGGGTCTTCTTTGAAACGAACACAAATACCTTTAAAGTGCTCCATGGTGTTTGATGCTTAATAATTTTTTTCTATCACTGACCAATTAATCAAACCGATTGACCTTTTATGACCATTTTCTGACTTTTCTGTTTTTCACATATGAGGTGCAAAGATCGCGGAGCTGGGTCCCGCGACATTTGCGGCTCCGGCTTGGCCGGTTCTTGACCGATACCCGGCAAAAGCACTCGTACGGGATTATTTACATAACATTTACATGCTTTCGACACGACGGGACAGAGGCGAAGCGAGCGCTTTCATCAATACTCTCGCGCAGGGCCTGTCTCAGGGTGTCTCTGCGAGAGTTACAGTCGCCATAATATTTTATATAAGCTTTGTCGGTCCGAGGGTATAATAATGGAATGTTGGCTGTTTCCGATATATGTTGTAGGAGCGTGCGGCGTTGCATCATAACAATCACAATCAAAACATCACAATCGGCGCGTCTTGGTTCCTGCTCCGCAGGGCGCACGCTGCGATGTTTAGGTAATTTTTTTTACAGTGAAAATAATGAAGTAAAACGTAAGCACTGCTTTTGGTTGCTCAGTTAGTATGCGTTTCATCTTATTTAAAGTTTTTTTAACCGCGGTTTATTGTTTAGTTGGAGGTAACTTTGGATTTTTTCTATCGAGAAAATTTTACGGAATCGTGTTTTCGTTAACATACTTACATTTTCTTTACCATATATTTTTTTAAATTAATGCTGCAATACTATTAAGGATTGAAATTGAGGTTATATTTCCCCTTAAGTAAAAAATTAAAAATATTTTTTGTATAAATGACCATCTTACATTGCTTAACAACTTACACTGGTCTTGCCAAATAATTGCCTGATTGAAATGTTTAAATGGGTCTATTAATTGATGAACAAAGGCCAACTCAACAAATTGGAAGTCTGTTCAAGTGCGTAGAGATTTAGAGGTTGTCATGATGAATTATCATTATGAGTGAGCTCTGTAAACATGCTGCGTAATTAAAGTGGGAGAGTTTCCCCTTTTTAGGGTACCACGAATCACAGCCGGTTTTAAACGGGATATTATTAATATAGTGCTTACAGTTGAAATGTGGCGAGCGACGAACACATTTCATCCGTCGCGAGGCATTTATACAATGTAGGCATCGTAAGCGGCCATTATATCGTAAATCACTGTTGACGCGCCGCGGTAATTGGCTCGCCGCGGCCGTCCACGTCTTTCTCTATCACCACTCTGTTGATGGAGCCCTGGTACCGTATTTTCGAAATCAGCGGTACCGCTAGTCGTCCTCTCTTCAGTTCAATCTCAAGATTAACTCTGACTATAATAATAATTAATTATTATTAAACATCTGTCGAGCTTGTCGCCATCCCGGTGAGTCACATAGGCATGTCATCTCCGGTTGTTCGGCGCTTTTTAACTTTGAGTACTTGCACAGGCTCAACCTAGTAGCCAGAATTCTACACCAGGAGCTCGCTCTGAAATACGGTCTCGTGGACCGAAAATTGCCGTATTACATGTACTTGCCGGAAGCCGTGCTCGAAAATGACCGCGCCGGGCTCTACTGGGACCGGGCCATCATCACAGACAGGTCTATTCTTGCTAATAAGCCTGATATTGTGCTGATGGACCGGGCACAGTCAAGGATATTTTTGATCGACATTACCATTCCGTATGACGAGAACCTCGTGAAAGCCGAAACAGATAAACGAACAAAATATCTGGACCTGGCTCACGAGGTAACCGACATGTGGGGTGGTCTGCCGGCCGAAATTATTCCTGTAGTCGTCTCTGCGAATGGGCTAATCCCAGTCAGCCTCTCGGGTCATCTGAGGCGACTGGGACTCTGTAACGGACCGCTCCGAGCTCAAATGCAGAAGGCGGTGCTCCTCGATACCGCCCGCATCGTCCGCCGGTTTCTTTCCCTTTCCTCCTAATCCTCGGCCGTTTGGTCTTCCATCTGGTTGGATCTTATTTATTTATGTATTTTTTGTATTTATTTTATTGATATTTATGTATATTTATCTTTTCATTTTAATTTAAAATTATATATTTATAGAACCCAACCAGATGAGAAAATTATATAGATACCCCAAAAATAATTATTATATAAGGAATAGTAATATTAAATGTAAATTATTATAATATTCCCTATATTTTTAATCTATATTAATTAATTTAACAATCAATTTATTTTTTTTTTTTATAAAAAATCGTGGTTTTTGCGGATGCAGTATTACTTGGACGTTGGACAATAAACAATAATTCAATGCAATTTGACGTTTGGTCGTAATCGTAAATCATTATTTACTTGTTCACATTGTTATTACGGAGTACAATAATAATTGCAAATAATCACTTTTGTTTATTATGTTGAAACGGTTAACAAGTTTGTACTTAGAAATTGTCTATTATTGGAAATAAATATCAAATGAATTATTTATAGAATTTAAGCGACAAACGAAACTTACTGCAACCCTATAGACACCATCCGCATTCAACTTCAGAGAACGTTACCGACGCGTGTCTTTCTGAGTACTAAGATGTAATGACCCGGAGTCTGTAAATGTAGGTATGTACCTAATACATGCGTTTAAAATTTGCTATTTTGTTCTATTATTTTATCGTAGCAATAAACGATACTATATATTGTTGTTTTACTTATTCATATTAAGGGTAAGAAAGACTATCTATAAGTATACTTATAGTTCGTACTGCATTTTAAAACAAAAGCTTTTTCAAAGAATAAGTTAACGATTTACCGTTTATTTCTTTTCATTTAGTTTTCAATTGTTTCTGTATTGTTATGTTATTCTATCTCTTATTTTATGAGTGGTTGTTGGTGTCAGATGAATGGCGCCCGGTTTAAATCGGTTGGCAATAAATGAACGGCTGAACACAGCGAACTGGTCGAGTGACTTGTCGTTTGTGATAGTTACGTTGAATTGAAATCAATTAAACACTAAGCGTTTTACATTTATTTTGTAATTCATTAACCGGTGTGAATTTGAATTAATTTTGTTAATGATAATTCAATAAAATGTTATTACAGTTCAGTTATTTCGAAATAAAACATCGAGTATAACTAGAGTTGCCAGGTCTTAAAACCGAAAAGCCGGACAGACCAGCGAACTTAGCAGGACATTTTGGTAAAAAGGCCGAACACGCTTAACTTTTTCTTAATATAATTTAACATTTTTTTAAGTAAAACAATGCTTTTTATCACTTACTATAAAATATACTTAAATTCTAAATGAAAGAACAATTAAATTGAATAAATCAGTCGTCTTTATTAATTATTCAATATTCATTACAATATTAATTTCAATAATTGCAATATTACATGATGTCAAATTTGAAAAGCCTAACAAAAGTCGGACAGGCTTCTAATTTGGCCGGACACGCAACCAAAAAGCCTGACTGTGTCCGGCTTTATACGGACGCCTGGCAACACTAAGTATAACGAACATATTACGTGATGATAAAAGTAAATACTCCCTGCAGTGAGAGGAATCCATGTCATTTTAAACTAATTTGAATTAACACATGTTTTAGCTTCAATTCAAGCTTGTAGACTGATGTTGCCTTGCCTACCTTCCATAATCTGTTGGTATTTGTCACAGAGACATTTTGAGTGTTAGGAAGGACGTGGGTGACAAAATGATTGGTGCGTCGATCCGTTTGTTAAAAGGTACGGGAGAGTCTCGCTTTTACTTCCTAAAATTACAAGCCACGCGAATGGAACCCCGCACTTTACACTCCGCACACTCGCAGTTTTAGATTGCTCACGCTCCAATACACAAATACAAAGTCCGCTTCTATTTTCCACAAAAAGGCAAAGTCCATTCTAACTTGTTTGTTTTTGGGTTGAATTCACAATGTCTGTCGGTCGACTAATAAATTGAAACATAGTATCAGAACTAAATGCTCAATGTTTGTTTTGAATTTTAACATGAGTAACGTGACTACGTGACTACTTTAAAACGATAAATTGTGTTTTAAATCTAGTTACATAAATTTGTGTATTAGTATTTTAAGTTTTTAATATTATGATCTCTATTAACATTTAACAGTACATTTTTATCTTTTGCAGGTAAGTCCGAACTCGTTGAGCAGGTGAGAGTTTTGTTCCCTTTGCGGTCTGCCGGCGACATGTGTGAACTTTATTATGGCCGGTTTTATTGTTAGGAGCTGGCGTCGAGGCTCAACGGCCATGTTTAGCCTGTCCTTCGCATTAATGATTTCGATGTCACTGATGTACGATGCATTATTTACGAGTATGTTCTCTTAACTCTCTACTTTTTAAAACAAACGATTAGTTTTATTATATTCAACACCATTTGTTTGCTATTGCGTGTCGTATCTGTTTGTTTCCGATGTTACGTATTATATCTGCTAAATTCACACGCAATAAGTTCGCGTAAATTTATCATAAATTATAAAGCACGAACATATAAAGGTACGTTAGCCTTATTGTTTGCGAAGTCGACGATGCGTGTGAAATTTAACGTTCAAGTCATTGTTGCGGTACTCTTGCTAAACGACTTACATCAGCATCTATTGAGCTGTGAGACGGTGCGCATTTAGGATCGCATTGAGGCTAACTCGACGCATTAGCACTCATAATAATAATGTCGAAGCGAGGAGAATTACAATTTATTGTTGGTGTTTAAATGACATCAAATTGTATGTCGACTTGGATCGTAGCTCTTATCTAAGAGATTTTATTGACCTATACATCGCAGCTGTAAAACGGCTGACATGAATTGTTAATGAAAGCATGGATGCTTAGTTGAAGGATGATGATTATCTCTCTGTATTTCGATATCAACGTGGCGACACAGAAGGTGAGTCTTTGACGGCTGATTGATTCATTTAATTGTAGATTATAAAAGAGCGCTGGAGCCCAAGGGGTTTATTGTCGTGGCTTTTATTATCTCCGGGCGCACATAAAAAGGCAGAATCTGGCAACGCGACGATCTATTAAACGTGCTCTCCTAGTAGGTTTTCGTTGTTTATTGCTATGATTATTTCGGTGGAAAATTAATTTAGCTTTTGAGCATTTACATCAGTGTCATCTGTTTATTTTGTTATCGACTTTGTTAGTGAATAAAAAATGAAACTTTAGGTATGGGAAGGCTTTCAAATTAATTTTAAAATTAATTTACGTGTGAGTAAAGTAATGGGCGAGCAAAAAATCTAGGAGGTAGTTCCGCTAGATGAGGCCATTTGCATCGTAGCCCGTCCAGGAAATTGCTTGTGGGAATTGGGCATCTACGCAGCGGGGGTGCAAAGTACCCGCTGATTACACACGGCCGTGACACTAACTACCAGCGCCACTCTTGTGGGAGTATTATACACGTCGTTGTAATTTATCTGTAAAACAACGCTCGGAATACGTGCGCTGCGACGAAACGACTTGTTTTCAGAATTAATTTCCCACTCAGAATGTAACAACTTTTTTAAATAATATGACATTTGAATTAACTTTTATTCGCTACATGTTTTGCATGTTTTTAGTATTTAAAGGTGTACTTGTATTTGCATTAAATAATTAGGTGTTTTCGTACATGTTTATGTTTTATAAGGTGTAAAAAATATTTCTTCTAATAATTATAAATAATAGTGGTCGTCCAATGGTCGATATTCACCGTAATTTCATTTATTTAACGTTTTAATATATAGATGCGTATAGTTTAATTTATTTAGTTTAATATGTATAATTATGTATGTATATGTTTACCGCCGCACTACAACTACAATATGTATAATATCCGGCGATTTTGTACAGACAATATATTCATTCGCGTAAGTTTGATATTAGTTTAAACATTTTGTGTTTAAAATCTACTTTAGTAAGATAGAAAACATTCATAGCGCTTTCACAAAAAAAATTTTGCGCGTAGCTTCTCTTCTCATTTTATAAGTATTTAGGTATATAAACAATTATTTTAGTAACGAGGTGTTGGTTGCATACGTTAACATTTCATCATGTGTGTACACAACGTAACGTATACATCGGTAATGTGTTAGCTGCGTCACAGCAACCGGCTCACGCTTTACTGCTTTCACATTTTTGTTTATTTTTAATCTGTTACATACCGCATTAAATAAACATGGCGCGTTTAATGTACGTCTGTCATCGAGATATCTATCCGCTTTTGTTGTGATAATGCCTGATAATAGCGTCGTTACAAAATCGAGTTGTAGTTACTCGATTGAAAACAAATAAAAAAACGCTATTAGTATATCGTGCCAGATAAAATCTATCTGCTCCATTAGTTGAAGTTGTATCTATGAAAATAATCAGTGGCGAGCGCCAAGCGGCCTCTTTTACGTAATTACTTCTTTATATTTTATTGCCATTACGTCATTTTACTATTTGTATACAGATAGAAATCTGCTTTTAGCACTTAAGCATTAAATAAAATAATTAAGACTTGAATGTTTTGAACACGTTATTTCTTTTGCTTTGTTATAGGGACGATGATTGAAGTTATATTTGTATTTTATATGCACCTTTCAAAACGTTATGTATTTTTATGCGATAACATATCACGCCTTTATGGATTAATCGAAGTTGTTTTAATTTTAAGCATATATAAACGGATATAACATAGTACAAACAAAAAAATTCTATAAAAACCTGCGTGAAAGAACATGTAGCTAACGTGAAGTACCGACGCTCCGGGAAGTCTGCTGTCTGTGAACATATTCAAGATCGTCCCCACCATTACATCAGATTTGGTAGACATCAGACCTCAAACATCAGATAGATAAACCACAAACCCTCGCAAAAGAACACCGAATCCTACCAATACGATGATACACGAGGCAATTGAAATAAAAAAAAACATCCTAATTTCAGTAGAGATGATGAACGGGTGCTGCCATCTGCTTGGGATCCTATAGTTAACAAAATTAAATCCACACCCAAGCATACCATTGCAAGACTTCAAGACACTGTAAGCTCGTTCTGCGTAGATCGAGGCAAAAATTAATATTCAAAAACTGAAGGTAGCCGGGCTAACTTACTAAATGATTGGGACGTCAAACATCTTAGTCCCACCCATGGTGGTGATGTAAAGCACCCGAAGCGTTGGGCATTAAAAATAAGTTAATTAAACGCGATAAACGATGTAAATATGTAGTTTCATTCAACATATATAAACAGACTCGCTAGCTGTAGGACTTCTTTTCTACCAAGAGGCATAGGATTACCAGATGACAGGAGTTTTTCTGACATGTCCGGAATTTTAGCCCTCTCTTAGACAAACAGGGAAAATATGAAAATCTTAGGAATTTGTAAATAATAAGAGAAAAATATAAGGAATATGAATTAAAATATTTCTTAAACAGTTTAATCATAAAAAAATAATAACAAATGAATCAAATCTCAACAATAACATTGTTTCATTCATCTGATCCGGCTCGTACTTTTTGTTGCTGAATATTGCGCATAATATGGCAAGCACGCGCGTGAGTTTTTTTTTTTATAGTTAGATATTTTTGTTGCCTCCTCATCAATTGTCAGGAATTTTATTAAAAAGTTAGGGACTTTGCCAGGTAAACTCATTTTCGGATCTGGTAGCACTATCTAGGATTTATTATTACAATTATTTATTTACGGTAATTTAATAATTGGAAAACAAATTAATACTTAAAAAGAATATTGTACATTTGGTTTGTTACTCTAAAATGAAATTAGCAACACAAAACACACTTATCGCAACCATTCAAACACATGTGTTATTTTTTAGTGGTTATTACTGGCAGGTTTGAGTATAGACATCAGCAGTGTGCAAGCAAGAAGTGAATTGATGAAATAAAACATAAACACTCACGCCTGTCACCCAGAGGGGTAGGCCGAGACTACAGACTTCCATTTGGCACGATCCTGACACACCTCTCTTGCCTGCTTCACATCCATACACCTACGCATACATGCTCGTCGGTTAAGGGTACTCCTAATTTGGCCCGTTTTCAATAAATCGCCAATTTGGTCGATAAATTTTCGCCTAGGACGTCCCTTTCCGACTCTGCCATTCACTTCTGCACCATATATTTTCTTTGTCACTCTTTCCTCATTCATTCTTTCCACATGACCAAACCACCGAAGCATTCCTTTCTTAATCCTGGTCACAACATCATTTGCAAACCACACTCTTCTCTTATTACACAATTTCTTACCCTGTCATTCAGATTCAGCCCTAACATACTCCTTAACGACCGCATTTCTACTGCGTTTATTCTACTCTCGTGCTTCTTCTGCCACACCCAACTTTCACTACCATACGTTAAAGTAGGGACCAACACAGCATTGTGAATTGCCATACGTGCCTTTTTCGACACATTTTGACTCTTCACAGTAGAGTGCAAGGCCCCATTTACTCTATTTCCCGCCTTCACTCGTCGTTCTATATCCTTATCATATCTCCCATCCCTGCTAAATACGCAGCCCAAATATACAAACTCATCTACTTGCTCGATCAACTCCCCTTCTATTCTTATTTCACAAATCGTTTTACTTTCTTCTCTTTCAAAAACCATATAAACCATACATACCTTCGTCTTACTTGCGTTCACTTTCATACCCCTTTCTTTTAATGATCTGTTCATTAATGTAACCATCATTTGCAACTCGGTCGCCGACGACGCAAGGATAACTTGATCATCGGCGTACAAAAGGCATTTGACGGTTAACTCACCCATTCTTAATCCGCATTCTTCAACTTTAAAATTTTGCAAACAACTGTCCATAAATAGGTTGAACAGCCACGGGGAAGCCACACAGCCCTGTCTGACACCTTTATGGATGTCAAACCAGTCCGAGTAGACCCCGTTGATCCTAACACAAGCACTAGGGTCCCTATAAAGAGACTCCAATGCCTGTATCAAGCCAGCGCTCAACCCAAATGAGTTCAGTGTTTGCCATAGCAAATCCCTATCCACTCTGTCATAGGCCTTTTCCAAGTCCTTGAATGCACAAAAAACCTTTTGGTTTTTGTCCAGAAACTTGTCCGCGATCATGCGCATGGAAAAGACTTGATCTGTACATCCCATTCCCTTTCTAAATCCCGCTTGCACTTCCCAAATTTTTCCATCAGTTTCTTTCATGACCCTTTCAATCAGTACCTTAGCATACAGTTTTCCCACAATGCTAAGAATGCTGATGCCACGGTAGTTTTTACAGTACTGCTGCGACCCTCTTCCTTTATATACTGGGACTATCACGGCTTTGCACCAGTCTACCGGTACCCGCTTCACTTTCCAGCGTAAATTAAACAAGGTGTGCAGCAGGCCTGCCACCACTTCCTCTCCAGCCCTTAGCATTTCGAGTGAAACTCTATCATATCCGGCAGCCTTACCTGCTTTCATGCTTTTCATTGCTTTCATTATTTCATCTATACTTATCTCGCTTCCTCTTTTCTCTTCTTTCAGTGTTTCTCCTTCACTTGGTACACACGTTGTCTCCTCACTCATAAACACGCTTTCAAAATATTCCTTCCATCTCTTTAAACTCAAAACTTCATCATTCAGAATATAGCTATTCTCGTCTCTTATAGCATTCATCATAGGCTGTTTTGAATGTCCCCTGGCAGTTCTTACAAGTTTCCAGAACATTTTAATATTTGCCTGGAGGTTATCCGATATTCTTCTATCATTATTATCCGTTCTTTCTTGCTTTTTTCTTTCAACTACTTCTTTTACTCTCTTATTAAGATGTCTAAAGACTGCCTTTTTTCTTTCAATATCATCATTCGTACCACTAGAATTAGCAGCCTTTGTTGCTAGTATATCTAGCCATGCTCTCTTCTTTGCTTCAACTTCCATACGTATCTCATCATCCCACCATAACGTATTATTGTTCCTTTCATTCTTTCTCTTACTAACACCACATACTTCGGTAGCTGCATCCACTAAACCTTTCTTAACATTTTGCCATACATTCTCCAAGTCTAACTCCTTCATACATAATTCATCCAAACCACTTATATTTTCTTTCAGTCTACATTTGAACTTGTTTTTATCACTTTCATCTTGTAACCTTTCTGTTCTAATACGCTGTAGCGCAGTGGTAGACACAGACGATCGATGGCGCCAACGCCTGAATAGACCATTAATTCGGCATAAAACTAAATAATGATCCGTTCCTACGTTAGAACCCTGGTAAACTCTCGTATCTACCACTGCGCCCCTCAATCTTTCATCCACAATTATGAAATCTATCATGCTTCTATCGTCACCTCTTTCCCAAGTATACATGTGAATCCTCTTGTGGCGAAAGCATGACACATGAATGGATTTAACACCATTTATAATCCCATTCTCTATCTGCGCAAGTAGTAATTCCATTTTATTAAAATGTAGCAAACTTAGCGAATATGTCTTTGTCTGATAAGGATGCGGGCATGGTGGATTGATTTAGCAAGACCAGCCTTGAACACCTCTTACCTATTTCTGTCGCAAAATAATTGTGTTTTGGTCTGAACGGTATGCAGAGCCAGTATACTTACAGGCCGTGAGGCATTCTATCTTAGTCCTCAAAAGAGAACGCGACTGTAGCTTTCTTTGTTTGAAGGTGACCGAAAGCTCCATGGACAGCAGTACCCACTTACCATCACTGAGTTCGTTTGTTACTTCATTCTTATTTAAAAAAAAGGTGGAGAATAAGTGATAGGATATCACTTATTTTCATGTTTTTTCACCACGGCTGTAAAGTAAAATTATGTATACAATGTTATTACTATTCTAATATTACTTATAATTTTCGGTTTCCATTTTTTAGTGTTCATTTTATCATTAATGACAAATCAACAATTCTCGGCTGTAACAACCATTGTTACGCCAGTCAATCTCTTAACCGTTATGGGACAGACAAAACAAATGATCACTTCCGTTCAAGACCTTTTCTACGAAAGAACTCAATGAAGCGTCGCTATGCACAGAGAGTACATAATTTTAAAGTTCATAAAAAATTCTCCCGGTCTATTTTAACTACATATTATATTGTGTCTTATCATCCAATTACATGATGACAATTTTATATCAATTATTCATGCATGACTCGGAAGTCAGATTCTTTAATCGATAAGTCCTAAAGTATCCGTTACCGTATACCGTTTTCCTCAAAAATGGTTAAACTTTTATTTTTTTCTTACTTTACCCTATCATGAGCTTGATATCTTTTATTACGTAAGTTTTCTATATTGTGACACCCGAAGAGTACTGACGTTTACAGCTAAGTTTTCGTATTGTAAGCATCAGCTGAAATACTGCTGTGTTGAAAAAGTAATCATTTTGTACTTATCGTTTAAGGACTTTGTATAGTGTGCAAATGAATGTCTTATATTGTTATTATTAATATATTGTAAAGGAATCGTAACAATGGAGTACAAAATAGTATCTATAAACAAAGCCACAGAAATAGATTAACAATTACTCAGTATTTAGATTCGGCAACAAGGGACGGTCATTGTTTTACATAGCGTGGGAATAAAACCGCTTGCACGGCACACAAAATGTTTTACGAACATTCGTGCAACAAAACTACCGTGCACAAAGCAAGAGCGAGTGAAACTTCGCTTTTAAAATTTTAATCCCGGCAATTCACGGGCCACGAAGCGATCGCTACGAGTCTACTGCTGCAATCTTTTACTGATTTGCAGTTATGTGACCCTTGTCGGTACTACGACTCCACCAAAGATGTTTGCCAACTTGTACAACGAAAATCAAAAAATGATTGTTTTGAAACAAGCTGTGGCTAGCAGTAAATTTATCGCTTTAGCGATGGTGAATTTGAAATGATTTATTACAATAATAGTCAATTGTTGCCGAAAATTTTTCAAAACGGTCTTAGGGTTTACCACACCAATCGATCGATCGTCTATCGATACTACGATCGACGTCGATGTCTTAAATTTACGCGAACACATTGAATAAAATTATTCCACAATATTAAATAGCGGTCGGTGCAGCTGGGCGAGATCTCGAATAATTAAGCAACTCGATCGGCCTCGACTAATTCATTCTGCCATTGATCGATGGTGGAATGGATAAGTCGACGTCGATCGAAATTTCTACAGGTGCTACCACACCAATCAATTGATTGGTGTGATAGCACCCTTAAATTTGTGTTTTCATCATCATGAATAGTCCGTAAAAGTCAACACCTGGATATGGCACCTTTTCGTTGTAGGGAGAACTTGTCACAATTCATAATCATCACACGGTAAACACACCTGCAATCAACTAGAACTAGTGAACAGAGAATTATTTCAAAACAGGCCTAGGTGCATTGTCACCCCTAAGAGCGAAGATTACATGTCTTACAGCTTGTTATTAATTTATGTCATGGTTTTGTAGGATTAATCTTTTAACATATTATGTTCGTGTAAAATGTACTTTTAAATAAATGTAAGTTCAGTTTGGATTTTTTTATGACCCGAAGTTGGCAAACACCCCCAAACAGCTGTCCTGCGAATACCTAATGATCACTAATTACATAGCCCTTACTTTGAACTAATCACCTACTTGTATAGAATAATAGCATGCCATTTCTTATACGCCGACGCAATTTATTTGAGCTGTGGATAAATTGTTTTAGGGTTGTTCCGCCATACAAAGAGCCCTTATAATTTCGCACAACTCGTTTATCCCGACGTCTTTCAGGGTCTTTACTTTAAGAGGTTTGAAACGAATTAGATAAAGATTTAGGATCATGTTATTATGTTATTATATAGTTATGTACTTTTATATAAAAACAAAGAGTTCAAAATTTTACGTGGGACTGGAAAACCACTAATGAATTTTTTATGTTTAATGTCCTGACTTAGGTTGGGATTCAAACCTTAATTCCTTCCTGTTAGGTGGTATTAAATTTTGAATACTAATGAGTATAATGTAACATATTAATTAAATATTAATTTTACTTCAACGGTTTTAAGATTCAGATAATTAACTATTATTAAGGTAGGATCAGATTAATGTATAATATAATATAAACTGTTTTATAAGGGTTAATTTAAGTTGATACCTACTAGAAATGTGTTCCAGTTTAATCTCGTTCATTGTTTCGTAGCGCTGTAATCAATTCAATTGTAATTCTTGGTGTAAAATTATAAAAATAAGAGATCCCAATTAAATGAAATGAATGATTTTATTCAACATAGATTTTTATATAATACTTATTGAAAGTTATTTTTTAATTTACCACTGGATGAATGCATGTATGAAATGAAGAAGTTAATGAACCTGAAAGAAGCGAAAGAGGTATGTAAGGATCGTGACACTTGGCGTTCTGTTCTCTCTGGCTACCCCGTTAGGGATTGTGCGTGAAGATAAGTAAGTAAGTAAGTAAGGTTCGCAAAAAAACCTCTGTCCTGGGAAGAACCAGCAGGAAACCTAGCTGGAATTTTTTCAAAAATTATAACAAAATAAATCTATTGTAATTTAAATTTACAATAGATTTATTTTGTTATAATTTTTGAATGAATTTTATAGAACCAGCATGGTGGCGATCACCTCATTCCCAGGGGAGATTTTCATTTATGTATTCATTTATATTATAATAACCCTTTTTTTTAATTTTTATTATTACGCAATTTGGTCAGTAGTTGTCTCGCAAATTTCGGAGCATTAAAGTCGTAGTCAACTCAAAGTCTGTGAGTGTGTTCCACAAGACTGCGTGCTATCGCCTACCCTGTTCGTTTTGCTTTATATTACAATAACCCTTTTTTTTAATTTTTATTATTACGCAATTTGGTCAGTAGTTGTCTCGCAAATTTCGGAGCATTAAAGTCGTAGTCAACTCAAAGTCTGTGAGTGGGTTCCACAAGACTGCGTGCTATCGTCTACCCTGTTCGTTTTGCTTTATATTACAATAACCCTTTTTTTTAATTTTTATTATTACGCAATTTGGTCAGTAGTTGTCTCGCAAATTTCGGAGCATTAAAGTCGTAGTCAACTCAAAGTCTGTGAGTGTGTTCCACAAGACTAGCCATCGCCTACCCTGTTCGTTTTGCTTTATATTACAATAACCCTTTTTTTTAATTTTTATTATTACGCAATTTGGTCAGTAGTTGTCTCGCAAATTTCGGAGCATTAAAGTCGTAGTCAACTCAAAGTCTGTGAGTGTGTTCCACAAGACTGCGTGCTATCGCCTACCCTGTTCGTTTTGCTTTATATTACAATAACCCTTTTTTTTAATTTTTATTATTACGCAATTTGGTCAGTAGTTGTCTCGCAAATTTCGGAGCATTAAAGTCGTAGTCAACTCAAAGTCTGTGAGTGGGTTCCACAAGACTGCGTGCTATCGCCTACCCTGTTCGTTTTGCTTTATATTACAATAACCCTTTTTTTTAATTTTTATTATTACGCAATTTGGTCAGTAGTTGTCTCGCAAATTTCGGAGCATTAAAGTCGTAGTCAACTCAAAGTCTGTGAGTGTGTTCCACAAGACTGCGTGCTATCGCCTACCCTGTTCGTTTTGCTTTATATTGTAATAACCCTTTTTTTTTAATTTTTATTATTACGCAATTTGGTCAGTAGTTGTCTCGCAAATTTCGGAGCATTAAAGTCGTAGTCAACTCAAAGTCTGTGAGTGTGTTCCACAAGACTGCGTGCTATCGCCTACCCTGTTCGTTTTGCTTTATATTACAATAACCCTTTTTTTTTAATTTTTATTATTACGCAATTTGGTCAGTAGTTGTCTCGCAAATTTCGGAGCATTAAAGTCGTAGTCAACTCAAAGTCTGTGAGTGGGTTCCACAAGACTGCGTGCTATCGCCTACCCTGTTCGTTTTGCTTTATATTACAATAACCCCTTTTTTTTAATTTTTATTATTACGCAATTTGGTCAGTAGTTGTCTCGCAAATTTCGGAGCATTAAAGTCGTAGTCAACTCAAAGTCTGTGAGTGTGTTCCACAAGACTGCGTGCTATCGCCTACCCTGTTCGTTTTGCTTTATATTACAATAACCCTTTTTTTTTAATTTTTATTATTACGCAATTTGGTCAGTAGTTGTCTCGCAAATTTCGGAGCATTAAAGTCGTAGTCAACTCAAAGTCTGTGAGTGTGTTCCACAAGACTGCGTGCTATCGCCTACCCTGTTCGTTTTGCTTTATATTACAATAACCCTTTTTTTTTAATTTTTATTATTACGCAATTTGGTCAGTAGTTGTCTCGCAAATTTCGGAGCATTAAAGTCGTAGTCAACTCAAAGTCTGTGAGTGTGTTCCACAAGACTGCGTGCTATCGCCTACCCTGTTCGTTTTGCTTTATATTACAATAACCCTTTTTTTTTAATTTTTATTATTACGCAATTTGGTCAGTAGTTGTCTCGCAAATTTCGGAGCATTAAAGTCGTAGTCAACTCAAAGTCTGTGAGTGTGTTCCACAAGACTGCGTGCTATCGCCTACCCTGTTCGTTTTGCTTTATATTACAATAACCCTTTTTTTTAATTTTTATTATTACGCAATTTGGTCAGTAGTTGTCTCGCAAATTTCGGAGCATTAAAGTCGTAGTCAACTCAAAGTCTGTGAGTGTGTTCCACAAGACTGCGTGCTATCGCCTACCCTGTTCGTTTTGCTTTATATTACAATAACCCTTTTTTTTAATTTTTATTATTACGCAATTTGGTCAGTAGTTGTCTCGCAAATTTCGGAGCATTAAAGTCGTAGTCAACTCAAAGTCTGTGAGTGTGTTCCACAAGACTGCGTGCTATCGCCTACCCTGTTCGTTTTGCTTTATATTACAATAACCCTTTTTTTTAATTTTTATTATTACGCAATTTGGTCAGTAGTTGTCTCGCAAATTTCGGAGCATTAAAGTCGTAGTCAACTCAAAGTCTGTGAGTGTGTTCCACAAGACTGCGTGCTATCGCCTACCCTGTTCGTTTTGCTTTATATTACAATAACCTTTTTTTTTTAATTTTTATTATTACGCAATTTGGTCAGTAGTTGTCTCGCAAATTTCGGAGCATTAAAGTCGTAGTCAACTCAAAGTCTGTGAGTGTGTTCCACAAGACTGCGTGCTATCGCCTACCCTGTTCGTTTTGCTTTATATTACAATAACCCTTTTTTTTAATTTTTATTATTACGCAATTTGGTCAGTAGTTGTCTCGCAAATTTCGGAGCATTAAAGTCGTAGTCAACTCAAAGTCTGTGAGTGTGTTCCACAAGACTGCGTGCTATCGCCTACCCTGTTCGTTTTGCTTTTGTCCCCTGCGCTTACCACACTTACGCTATGCATAGTGTTGGGTGGTGAACATTCTTACAGTGCAGCGCCATTAAACTAAAATTTTATATACCCCCGTTATTAAATTTCTGTGTGAACATCCAAGAAATTATTATTTAGGAAAATTCTTATTTATTCAATTAAACGCCGTTTTTTATGTTGTTAAAAAGCAAAAGACTGAAAAGTTTTACATTTAATCTTCATCCTCCGAGCTTAAACAATTACAGTATATTTAATAAGATTCTCGGTCGGGTTGAGCTGGGCTTTATCTCTATATAAATTTATGAGATGAATTTTCTTCGACGACGTAATCGTTGCGACGAATAAGAGTACCATGAACGATTCTTTGCTAAATGAATAAAACTTTTAATTGAATTTCAACGGAGAACAATTTTCGACGATTGCAAAACTTGGAAAAGATCGCTTTGATTTACACAGAGTATAAAAATGTATAAAAATGAAATTCCGCAATAAAGCTTTGTCATTATATTACGGTTATTTCCTTTTCTAGTCACATGTTCACAATCCCCTGCCTGTGTAATAAAAATTCACAATTCGTCACGATGAATATCTCGAACGTTCCGAGGAGGATTCTCCGCTAAATCACTGATGTCCATGTCATATCACGTGCTGAAAATGTGTCTTTTCATTTCTTTTGCCTATTGTGCTTATTGTGTCTCCGTGTCTCCTACGCTATATAAATAACTCTCATAATATGTCGTTTAGAAAAACAGCTTATTTTTCATTTATATTATATTTTTTATATTTTCTTTACTAATACACACACACACGCACCCACGCACGCACGCACGCACGCACGCACGTAAGCACGCAGGACGACGCCGCACGCACGCACACACATATATAGTATACACATATACTTGTTGTAAGCATTAATTACTTAATTATTTAATGTTGCTTTTGTGGGAGCTTGACGTTAATTTATTGGGTCTATTTTGGCTATCTCGAGACTCATTGGGCAACAGTATCTTTTATAAAAATGACTTCGGTTCTCAACCCGCATGCCTAGTGTGGCAACCTTGAGGCATCTCTCCTCTATGAGGCAGTTTATAGAAGCAGGAGGCAGTTCAGCAGTAGACTTTCATATGCTGTAATGAATGAATGAATGAAAGTTATACGTCTAATTAAAAAAAAATTCAATTCTGCCTAACCCTCTGGGTGACAGGCGTGAGTGTTTATGTTTTTTAAAAAATAAAAAGTTCTCATAAGCCCCTGATAGTCCTAACTAAATATATAGTAGGTCGGCTCAACCGAAGAAGGACCACGCTCTCACAGAATACCAGCGTCAAATAGTAGCTTAATGCTGCTGTGTTTCGTATGGTGAGTGTAGAGAACCGGAGAACCTTTTTACTGGAAACGAGGCATTCCATCTTAGTCCTCACGGATGACAACGAATCTGAATTTTGATTCGTAATTGAAGACAGATGTAGATGTCTATGGACCACAGCAACCACTTACCATCAGGTGGACTGTGTGCTCGTTTGTCACTCTATCCTATAAAAGAAAGTATAATTACAGGTTGTGAGGCATTCAATTATAGTCAGTAGACATTTACCATCAGGACTGTAAGTTGGTTTGTCAATTAATTTTTATAAAAAAATAAATTGATAAAAAACACAATAATTGATTAGGTTTATTATACTTTGTACCTCCTACGACTCAAGTAAAGCTGTGAGATTTATTGCGAAAACTAACTCGTGAAATGATATGTTAAATGTTTGAGGTGCACTTCAAAGTGAACACGAATCTGTAAATCAGGGTTAAAGCTTTCTCTACGTGGCTAGATTTATGGTACGGGGGGTCGGTACTCGCGGAGGTATTCTCCTCGCTTTTGTACGACTTATACTCGTTTTATTATACTCATTTACTATTATTTTTTTATTTATAGTCTGCAGAACCAACAGCATTTTATAAAATAATAAAGCTACGTCAATACTTACATTTCTTACTGATAACTACAGGTTCTTTCTTTATAAAAATACTCTTTTAACAGATTCCTGAAACTCTGCGGATATTAAAGAAAGGGCATTAAATAAAAGTAGAAATTGACGGCTGGCTAGCCCCCAGAGCTTTAGTGTTTGGCTGCAATGTTGCTGGACGTGGATTTCATTCCCGTAAGGTTTCTCTTAGTGTACTCGTAATTTATGTATGATAAACGCACCCACGATACAGGCGAAGATCTTAATGTAGTGGATGTAATTTTTTTAGAAATATAATTTTACCAATCACAAAAATCAAATATACACTACACAAATATGAGTTACGTACTCGTATTTGTTCAGTTAAAACTTTCTGTATTAGCTAGCGCGAAACATGGCTAGCAGTACGAATCCATTCACCAATTTACAGCATATAAAAGTCCACGGCTGAACATAGGCCTCCCAGCCTCCCACATAGATTGCCATGTGGCAATCTATGTGGGAGGCTGCACTTGCCATAGCTGCCACAAGTGGCAGGCGGGTTTCTGTTATTTTGAGTTGTTATTAGGGAGACGCTGCTGCCCATCTTTGTTTTAGCTTACTTTTGTCGCCTCTTAGGACGCCCACGAGATGATATGAGATAGTGGATATTGGGTGTGTTTAGCAGAAAAAAGCGCTAGCAAGCGCTTGTAAGCAAAATGGCGAAACTATACAGTTTTCGGCCAGCACACGTTTGCTAACTTCGGTAGCGCTGACACAATCCGCCATTTTTTGTTTGTTTTGAAGTAGAGTTTATAAGTTGTTTTGTGTAATTAGTTTCAACGAATATAATGACATGAATAAACATATATACATATATACATGTTATTAAAAATTCATGTTTGATAAGTTTTTAAAATGAATACTATACAAACATATATTTAAATTAGGTTAGGTTCCCGGTTAAAACTAACTTAGTGTCCTAGAGGAAAACACATATTTACCATTTGACAGCGCTCACCGCTTACGAACGCCATTTTGCTTACAAGCGCTTCCTAGTGCTTTTTTCTGCCAAACGCAGCCATTCTTCCGCCACCACTACACGGCATGAAGTACGAATAGTGCGTATCTATTTTCATTATTATTTTTATTATTTAGAATTGATTGATTTGTATTTAAGTTTTATTCTAAAAAGATTGAGTGATTACTGGATTTCCATTTGAATAAATGAAACAAATGAAAATCAAAAAATATATTTCCAAATACAGTAGGTCCCTTACAGTACTGTCACTGCTAATATTTCAAATCACAATATAAAAATACTCGTATTATCTCGATCGCAACGCATTTCTCAGAGTGAAATGTTTCGACTATGACAAAAACGAACGAGATAACTTGTAGTTGAAATAGTGCGACGATAGCGAACGCAATCGATCAAAGAAACTCGTATGAATCGCAACATTTATATAGATCTCGTCCGGGACTACCCTACTTTTATCCCGGGCAAAGAATTATTTTTGCGCGCGGCACATCTTAGCCCTTTGAATTTGCTAGATAGGAAAAATAAATTTCCGCCCGCACTCCGCCGTTGTTTTTCATTAAAACGGTATTATGGTATTAGCTTTGAAAGTTTATAATTAAGTACTTTCTGGACATATTTGTTAAAACTTACAAAATTTTTTTATGCATTTATTTGTAAACTTGTGAATCCATAATATATCATGTACCCATTTTAAACTGTTATTGCATTCCTCTCGATAATTATTGTAAGGAATTTTAATTTAAATATATAATTAAATACAGGTTAATAAATAAAATCAAATAACTTTTTGAGCTTTATGTGTCAAATATGATGTCAAATAAAACATGATCACTTAATATACTTAATTAATATTTCATTTATAATCATTAAATATATAGAAGCCATCGGCGTGAAGTTAGAGCACGAGTGTGATCTCCACTTAATCTGGTGGATGCGGATAACAACGTTAACAATGTGATAAAGCCGCTCCGAACACATCGCACTCTCTCGCAATAACTATAAACTATCAACCGCAAACGTCTGCCATCTTGTAGCCAGACGCGATGAAATATCCACCTCTCACTCACACTCTCGGGGTGGAGGGCGCTCTTCTCCCTCATGCACCCCATGCTCGGCACAGACATGCGGCAGGGCGCGCTATCTGAACGGATGTCGAACGTACGTATGTCACGACGAGCCTTTTCGTGGTATATCAGTTTACAGTGAACGAGACTGACGCAGTTAAATGTAGTGGCAATCGAAATCACCTCTTAAAGTATCGCACTAACTTCTCAACGTTTTTCTTAACATTTGATAAAGAGAAGCAAAGCATTTTACAAATTGCTTGCGTTTTCCGGAGGTTTGTTTTAATCGTAGTAACCGCCGAATAACCCACGCTATCTAAATACTTATTAAGGCTTTTTTCTTCTGGTATTCGAGCGAGAGTAAAACAAGATTGAATCTCTAGTTAGTTGGTAATTTCGCTTCACAAATCCCAAGGGACCTATGCGCTCGGTTTCTCTCGCGTGGCTGGCTTACTTCTTTAACGCATCCACTCGAATTTTATTATTTTCGTTTACACACAAATAAAATACGCTGTTGAGCAAAGCCACGTTTCTGTTATACATTCATAACACACTCACATTATGGGTACACGTTTGTGCAACTATTTACTCTTTATTTAAGGCTCACATTTACAGTTACTGTAAAGACGTAGTTTACTTTTATGACAACAGTGTTTGCCAAGTAGTTATCGGTATTTTACTTTGGGAACTAAGCGTGAATTGAGAGTTACCGATTAAATAAAATCTAATAAACGATATTATTTTACACAGAGTTTTTAAAAAAGAACGTAGAGGTTACTCGACGTGTGTTTTTATATAGGGGGGGGGTTCCATAAAAATGTGAAAAAACAATTTTATCTGTATGGAATAATAGCGTGTAAATGATTTTAATGTAACTTTCTTCGATCAACAATACTGATCGAAGGTAACTTTTAATTTATTCAGGTGCTACCTTACCATCGACTTCAGTTGTTAAGTAGAATTTCTTTTGTTCTTTTAGTGTTTAAGTCGGCTTTTTACTTTGTATTAAAAGTATTAATTTCAATTTGTCGTGGAACATTTTTTAAAAAAATTAAAGAGTTCAACACTTTTATCTTTCAGTGCACAGAAATCGTAATAATAAGACGATAGAAGTCGCATAGACGCGTGATCTCGTCGCCGCTTGTATGGGTTGACGAACATGATTCACCATTTTGTGATTTAATTGTGCGGGGAACGTCGTACGTGAATATCGTACGTGAATATTTGTTATTATAAATTTATAATGGTGCACTGCAGCATAATCAGTTGTAAAAACTCATCAAGGACGTGTAATTATACTAATAAAGGCATAAGATTTCATCAGTAAGTTGATTATTTACTAATTATCATTGATTTAATAATAATTTTACATCTAGATGAATACTTTACTATGACATTTGCCTTTGCAAACTCATTTATTACTTTTCGTATAGTACAATTACCATTGCTGCTTTTGTTCTACCGTAATACGCGACACACAACCACTCAACAAACTCGCCAAGCAATGTAATGTGAAACATTAGATATCATTGTGCATTGTGTATGTTTATAATACGGTAAGATTTGGCGACATCGGTTTTGTAAGTAATCGAGCGCTAATTTATTTGTATTATCCATTGTATTATTACGATTTCTGTGTTTCAGTGTCTCTACTCCACTTCACTCACTTCTTAAAATTCTTAACTTCTGCAAAACTGATTGTAACCCGTCGAACTATATCACAAGCGTAGTAATACATCAATGTAGTAACCCACAGAAATAGTAATAATAAGAGTTACGATTTCTGTGTTGTAACCAGAAATCGTTATTCAAATTTGGAGGCTGAAATAATTTGGCAGGTTTTTTTAATATTTTTGAGAAGTTGGTCAATAGATGGAGTAGTCTTTTATCATCATCATTACAGCCCTTCACAAGTCCACTGCTGAACATAGGCGTCCCCCAAGGAATGCCACAAACACGGGGCTGAGCCATCTGCATCGTTGTGTTTATTGGAAATTTATTTTTGTGTATACCTACGTGATATCCTTGACCGATGAAAAACCATGAAAGAGATTTTTAAGGCGTTTATGCATTTATATCATGTCTGTACGCTGTACACGTTCGTGATGAGATTCTCAAAGGAACATATTGAAATTCGACGTTTGTATAATTAGTATGACAACCACAAAGTACTTTCTCAATGGCACGATGTGGCTTGAATAATGTATGTTTGCGAAGGAACCTTTCTCGTTCGCCCTTCTATTGCCGCTATTCCGGCGCCTTTGTATTTTGAAATACAGGTTATACATTAATTGTATTTTACTGTCACAAAAAAAGTATTGCGCGATAAAAAAGATAATAATTTTGATGACCTTGGTTTTTTATTTTATAATTTTTCGTGAATTAAGTTATAAATATAATATATTGTACTATTTAATCATAGCAGAAGTTTTTAAGCAATAGTATTTTTCGTTTTTGATTTAACACTTGAGAACACAGTGTTTTCACGAAGTATATCGAGGTTGACTGTAGTTGGCTTTATTAGGTACTTACTTACAATTTGTAAAACTTAAGTAGTTTAGCTGTTGTGTGACCCGAATAAAAAATGATTATTATTATTAGCACTGAAATAATACCCAAATGGTTTCGATATGTTATTTCAATTTAATTTACAAATTTGAAGTCCTCTATTAATATAAGATTATTACTACTGGGGCTGAACCCGGGCAAGTGATCCTGCCAGTTAATACTTGTGTTCAGTAACCTTACGTTTATTTTAGCGCATGCAGTTTAATTTATTTATCGCCACGCTTGTTGAAAAAAAGGCAATAAAAAAATTATTTCTCATTTTTATTTATTCTCCGTTGAAATATATGTATATACATATGGTATAATATATCAATTTTCATGGTGTTCGATCAAACAGATTTTGTGTTAAAATATTTCATAAATAAAAACATTCTCTTTTATATACAATAATCATAAGTGAGGTTTTTGAGCAACTACCAAAGGGCGATTAACACTTTAGAATGTACATAATACATGAAACACTATTTTAGTTACTATTTTAACTTTTACAACAACAAAAAATTGCAAGATAATTTTATAATTATTTTGCTCCAGCAACCAATATACTAATCAATTTTAAATATGTAAATTTATATTAAAATTAAAAAGCAACATGTTACTAAAATGTTCAAGGTTTATACAAGAAACTCAGACGAATCGAATTTCTAAGAACCAAAACGAGTGTTGTATCGACTATAGATCGCGTCAGAATCTCATTACATTATACAGAAGATATCCGTTTATTTGTTACGTTGTGCGACACATTCAATGCAAATCTTATTGAGCAAAAAACGAGGGCCGGGTGAATTTTAATTGAAAGCCGCTCGTCTCGCGCAGCTCGTTGCCGACTGATCTATGATGACGACATATTATTAAATTTGTGAAGATGTTGAACGCATCGAGCGCGGGGGGTCGAGCTGGAGCGGGACCGCGGACACTCGAACTGTTAATCAATTACACACGCCGCTGGCCGAAGTAGTTCCGCCGTGTAATGGATACCACACGTATCCAGTAATAAGTGCACGGTTGTATGCGCTCGGCGCGGTGGGTTCACGCATGAATGCACCGCAAACTACGAGCCTGAGCCGCCTACGCGTTTCCACGCTTGTCTGCGTCTATTTTTTATTCGCACATGTGTTACCTGTCTTTTAAGCTTACCCTCTTTTCCCCCTGTGTTTATATGGCGATTCATAATAAATATATATTTTATTTCGTCATATTACATTTTGGTGCCTTCAGACACAACATTAGGTAACGAAATGTTTTAATAGAGGTTTACTGAGTAGCATTAGGTATATCTATGTTGTTATTTATAGAATCCATTACAAAAATTTAACGAGAGTTTTAGGGTATGTTCCGAAATACAACGCAGTGTACTGTCCAATGCAAATGACGTCATGAATCGACGCTATACTGGTGATTCGTTCCAAAACATTGGACAGTATATGACGTCATACTTTTGCGCCATTTGGAAAAGTGTTGGCGATTATTTTGCCATTTTGTGGTCCAAAAATCATTATATTCTCCTAATGGATATACCATCAATTATTCTATAATTTTTTGCATCTGAACAAATTCTGGCATGCTTCATTCGGCAAACACACAATTAAAAATTGTTTTATTATGGCCGGATATCCGACACAATATGGCGGCGGCACGCTAGTACAATAAAGTGTCAAATGATTGGACAGTACACTGCGTTGTATTTCGGACATACCCTTGATATATTATGACAATGATGGCAAGAGGCCTCTCCAATCAATTTCAAACAAAGAATGAAATCAATGAAAAATGCGTTGTTACTTCTGTTGACTAAGATGGAATGCCTCACAACATGTAATTTTACTTTTTACCTTTCAGACCTTAGAAATTGATATTTTATACTTACAAATATCTAATTTTGATACAAATTGACATACTTTTAGTGTAATGGTATCCCTAATCGGGCGCGGCGTATCGCGTGCTTCCCTGTCGGCCATTTTTCGAGAGCCTCAGCTTGCGTGCGCGGTGTCGTTTTTGCGCTCCTTTGTTTTATTGTTTTCGTTAGCGAGTACAAAATGAGCGGCGCAGTCGTTATTGTTCAATGTTCACTCATCTCTTGTCTTCGGTTTGTTAAACGCTCACGGCGGATTTCTCGAAGCCGATTCCGTTGCAATATAATAGCGTTATTAAACGCAGTAATAGGCCACGGTTTTTGCCTTGTTAGTGGTCTATTCAAGTTTTTTTGTTCGGCCCGATTCGTATACATCTACGTTAATTGTCGGAGACGTCGATGAAAGATTGTCGGACACGCTCCACTGGCGAACGATTAACGTCGTAGGTCCGCACAATGGGTACTCTAAAGATTCGTAAATCGACAGATTATTATTTGCATAAGGACGCGAAGCTCAAGTCCGCGGCCCAAATAAAGACGGAACGTAATTTACATATGCAAATGTCGCATCGTTCCCATGCAAATACTGTTTGCTTTATTACAAACGGCTTAATGACAGTAAGGATCCGAGACTCCTCGGTTTTCGAACAGCGAGACTATTTGTCCTACAATCACGACGAAATGAAGATAATGTTTAATCTCCGTCTATGAAACATTAATTTAACTGTTGGTTTACAGTAATAATATGAATATGAAGCAATGTAACGACATTTCCAACTTGCTCCTGTAATTATCTCATCCCTTAAATTACTCCTGTGAATAAAATATAACGCGTGATAGTTATATAAAATTCGTGTCTATCTAGTGTTTATACTTTCCTTTTCCATTCGAGAAATTTCAACGAAACAAAACAAAACTATTCATGTCATCTCTTCGTACTAAGATCATATTGTACACAGTTATGCAATAAATGTATCTTTATCTTTATCAACAATAGCTCTGGAGTTCAGTTCACTAAAAGTAAAAATTATTTTGGCCGCTGTGTCATATTAATTTTTCTAAACCAACATTGCACTATGTATATACTCGCACATCTTTCTATTTTTAGAAATTAATCATATATTATTTTTTATTTATCGAGTAAAATAAGATATTTGTAAGTATTAACATATTATAAAAATTATAATAAAGAACTTAACTAAAATAATAATTAAAATTATAATATTTACGATTAAAACTAATTATATACAATATAAAAGAAGAAACTATAACATAGAAAATCTAAAACTAAAAATTTAAATCGTCAAAAAGACCTGCTCCCCGTGGTATAGTGCCAAGAACGCTGGCTGCGTTTCCTCGCTGAATAGCTTAATACTTAGTCTTTAAGCGAGGAAAGAACCAGCCCTCTTATCACCAGCAGCGACGACCAGTCGTGGATACAGTTCCTTTAGAAACTTCATTGCACGTGGACCCCACGGACCGACAGTCTCTACAGCAAATGGCACAAATATGTAGTTATTTCTCAAAGACTCATATTTGCGCCATTTACTAAATTCGGCTGCCTCTGACGCCGCCCCGGCTCTAAAAGAGGTACCCTTGAGATGAGAGGTCAGTGAAGTGTCAACGCAAGTAGCATCCCACACTAGGGCTTTACCTCTCTCCCAAGGGACCAAAGTCATACCGTCGGCTCTAAAACCGAGGGGATATTTATAGAGACAAGAGCCCTTCGGATGATTTCGTTGAAAGAACCGTGACGGGAAAACCTACCTGCACTTTTCTTGCATGAAAGTCCGTGGAGCCCAAACTCATCGACGCTGCTACCACAGGGGCACTGGTGAGGTTGACAAATAGCCACTCCTAGCCGGATTCCTGATGTTTGCCGAGATTACTTGATGGTAGAGCATGTAACCAATGGCTAGATTCCTTAGTCGAAACAGCTAGAAGGCGAGCCTGATCTTGTTGAATATGGAAATTTTGAAATAAATTTTTCTGGACACTCCGTACCAACGGAATATCCCACTGTTTTGTTGATTAACTTCCAGTGGGACATTTTCGCCGGGACAGAGCGTTAACCATGTTTGCCTTGCCTCCGCAGTAAAGCACAGGTCTACTTTATTATTTGAAATTGTGTAACATAGGTCATTGACGCTATGCACGGAAGCAAGGAAAGCAGGCAATGTGACGCTAGAAATATTTCTTTTACACCAATTCCACCAAATTTGATAGGTTAAGTGGCTTGATTCCGGGCTATTGTGTTTAATCTCAAATTTAGAATGTTTTCTAAAGCAAATTTAAGATTACTTTTCCGAACATTTCCAGACTGGACTTGAGCGTAACAAGTATGTAAATTTAGGTACAAGGATACAATATTTTAAAATGATAAGGGCAATATGGGGGTTTAAAATATATAATTATTGTATAACATATTATTTATTTATAAATATAGTAAAGTGCTATACCTAACCATAAATGTTTACGTCTATGCTGTTCATAACCATACAAATGTGTGAACTATTGCGTTACGTTAACTCAATTTGTTTTTAGTCTGAGAAATTATGTTTTTCTATAGCAAAGCTATGCGTGTTATTGAAAATATACATTATTTATTACATTTGTACAGTAGTGTTTTAAAAATGCTATCAGGTGTGCTTATTAAATCAATTTCTCATTTTATGTGACCATGTTGCAGCTATATTTATGGTTCTAGTACGAATGGGTCGGCTCGACCGGAAAAAGACCACGTTCTTACGGAATACCGGCGTAAAGTAGGAGAGTAATGCTGCTATTTCGTATGGTGAGTGTTGAGTATCGGAGACCCTATTAATTGGAAATGAGGCATTCCTCAGGAATGACAACGCATCTGCATTTTGATTCTTAATTGATGTTAGATGTAGATGATTATCGCCTTACCATCAGTTAGACTGTGTGCACGTTTGACACTCTAATACCAGTAATAAACTATTAGTTAAATGACCCTTCAGTGAATTACAATTTCAAAAAATATGAAATAGAGGGAATATTACTTTAAAAGTTGATTTTTATTTCAAATGTTAATGCAACTGAAGCTTGTAAGACTATGTGATGCAGTGTTTCAATACACGATATCATCCACGATGCACAAGATAATACAGTATAAAAGAGAGTTATACAATGCTCGGAATTATTTAAATATTGACATTATACACATGCTTTTTTCTCAACAAACAGTTTTTTTTTAAATTTAATTCCATAAGAAAACATTGGTAGTTGCCAAAGTAAGCTTTGTTTGATACTTACATTGTAAAAATGAAGGTTTTATCTCTATATGGATATGTACTGCACTCGAGCGTCGCTTGGTCGTGCATATTTTCTCACTTAACTTTTTTATATTTATCCATAATTATAATGGATACGCTACGAGCAACCGTGACCACATTAGCATATTAGCTTTATGCTTTTGCAAAAATTAACAAGCATTTAAGAACTATACTTTACGTACATGCGTTAACTATAATAAAACTGAATTCATAATACATACATTCATATTGCAGACACAGTTGGACGAAATGTGTATGATTCAAGACAATTGTAAAACGTTGAACGAGGATCATAGTTACACCAGATAATTGCGTTATTAAAGATCTATATAACACCATCAAAAATAATAATGCACATCTGTATGTAAATGAAAATAATTAAAACAAATTACTGCGCATGAGATGTAGGAACTAAAATAATTGGATTCATTTGCATTCATTGGCTGCGTCTAAGAAATATGGAAATCTTTATTTTAACATAAAACGCTACTTGTTACTACTATTTATACCAACAAGGTACATACCGATCATTAGTACCGTTTAATTATTTACAATAAATATATGTATGTGGTACAACCACTCTGCAACTATATTATGGTTGAGCGCGAATGAGTCGGAACGAACTATAAAGGAGCACGCCATTAAAGAATATCAACCTAAAATAGCTGCTTAATGCTGCTGTCTTTCGTATGATGAGTGTAGAGAAACGGAGGAGAAACTTTTCACTAGAAACGAACCGGTTTATCTTAGTCATTAGTGGTGATAACGCATCTGCATTTCGATTCTAAATCGAAGACAGGAAGATAGATGTTTATGGGCCAATCCACTTTGGACTGTGTGCTCGTTTGTGATCACATTCTATAAAAAAAAACCTGCATTCATTAACTTGCCATGATTCGTCACCTTTTGTACTATAAATATAATAGAAAAGTTATTTATAATTCAATAAACGTCAAGACAAATTTAAAAGATTAACATACAGATGTCAAGTACATTATAAATTTGTTAACATACTTGCCTCTTTTTCCTAGACAAAACAAACAAATACGAAATTGGCGCCAGAGATATTTTATGCCAGTAAATTCAATAATTTTCGCATTGGATTTTGTTCGTAAAGCGGACGTACAAATGCATTTGATGCATGCATTTACGCAATTTTATTAACAGAACGACCTTTTGTAAAATTAATTTCGGAAATTACATACACTAAAAAGATATAATTTATGCTTAAAGATGTGTAACGAGGTGACGTAAGCTCGACCGTTATTAAAAATAGTAACTTTTTTTTTTTTGTTGATTTTTAATAAAGCGGATAATGAATGACTCACGTGAATAGAATGAGTAGCGGCCGGCAAACTTTAACTTGCTATATCGTAAAACGCTAATATTAATGATAAAATCGTTTTTTTAGTACGTAAAAAGTGTACTTATTCTCATTATATTTCTCTAAGATAAAGTTTTGATATATCTCTTTAAGAAATGTTATCCTCTTTGCCTTGTAATGAGCAACCCGTGAGTAGGTTAACAAGAATTCTCAGTACGCTCTAATAAAATCTTTTAATGTAAGTTTCAAAACTTCTTTCGCTTTCTGGAACGTTTTAATGAAAAAAGTCTGACGTCTAGATGGGAGAAAAAGAGTGCTCAGGTTTTATTTATCAAAGTTTCTGGTTTACTCACTTTAAATATAAGTATAAAAATTAAAATATTTGTTCTAGAAAGGTAAATTAAAAAATTTTGTACTTTTTTGAAGTTCAAATGCTACAGTTTTTGTCGTTTAAATCATAAGTAAGAAGTATATAAAATAGAATATAATGGAATAATTTTTATTGAGTATAGATTACAAGAATATTTATTTAAAGTCATTTATGCTTTTACCACTGTTTCGGAAAAACACCTCTGTCCTGGAAAGAACAACCAAGAATCCCAGTGGAACCATTAAATAAAAAAAACTTAGAAAGAGCATGGTAGCTATAACATATTAAATAATACATGATTCTTAACAATAACCCATGGGAAAACCATGGGTTATTGTTAACAATCATGTACTCTTTAATTGTAGACCTAATATAACCCTTTATTGACACATTGTTATATTATCGTTTAAGAAAAAATAGGATTACTATAGAGCAATACATTCTTGGCTACCTTGAAGCTCGATTATTCAAATTGGTTTTAAAAAAATTAGTAACTCCCACACTAGGATCTTCCTGTATTCATCCAGAACCAAAACAATTACTTGTAGGCCATACTTGTTACGTGCGGGATTCGAACTCGCGGCGCTTAACGCCATAACTTATTGCTAAGCCTCTTCGCGACGGAGCCATATAATGTTTCCATATAATTATATACTAACCTTAACATAATATGCTATTGTAAAATCCTACCTCATAAGTATTTTAAAAGGATTCTGTAATCATATTCAATTTAAAGAGGTATAAAAGTAAAGTAAAGACCTACACACGTCTCACTGGACTATCTCTTGCTCCTTTCATTTATAAGGGAGAATATGAGCGATTAATCAGCCGCACTGCTCTAATGCGTTTTGGCGGACAACATAACATTTTTTTTAAATGAATTGACAAACGTATTCATCGTTTACTTCATGGTAGCTACAGCAGTCCATGACCACTTTTCTCTCACCGTTGTCACCTCTGAGGATTAAGATGGAATGATCACTGTTGTAACTACACTGGCTGTATACCCCTACCGGATTACAGTAGTGCAAACACTGTCATTTGGCGGTGGAAATTGGTCAGAAGATGGTACCTAAGCACTCTCTGCTTGACGGAAAATCCTCTCTGCTAAATAATTACCGTGATTCAGAGAACACGGGCTGCTTAAAATAATCCAATGAAGGCATCCACGACTTCTTCTGTCACCAGGAAGACGGCACTTAAAAATGAGGTGTAATATTTGACAGATTTCATAACCGAGAAGTTGAATTGTTCGAAAAAGTAAAGGTTAATTTTTCTCTCTGTTAGATTAAAAATAAATAAACTAAACCACAGATATTTATAAAAGTAGGAAAATTAAAAGAAAGAGTTAAAATGTGCAAATAATTAAGAGCAAATCACTGAGGCATTGTTTTGTATAATACTCTAGAAACTGATAAACTTTTATTTAAAACTAACTTCTCAATTAAATTACATTATGTAACAAAAGAATTCACTTCAGTGTCAATTAACGACATCTGGTGAACGGAACATTAATAGCCCTCATTGGATGGAAGCGTCAATGAAATACATGGTTTATTTGCTTAGCTGGCCGTTTTTTAAAAGAGTGCATATTTCTTTTTATTGATACAAGTGTTATCACATTACTGTCGAAAAAATGTTCTCGAGTGGCAGCCTCGTACTGGAAAGCGAAATGTGTGACCTGGTGAGAGATGCAGGCAGTATATATGAAGGCAGGTGACTCAGGATTGCGCTTTTTGGCATTCATTGGAAGAGGTCTGTGGTTAGCACCGGACTTGAGGATGGGCTGTAAAAACTACACGCTACATATAAATAGGATGCAGCCAAATAAGCTTTTACCTTTTTATTACCTTGGTTTCGATGCTGTGTTGTCACAGCTCTAATTTCTTACTTGTTTTGCTTATCTATGGGGCAAGATACACTACGAATGTGTGTTTTTATTGCATCTTTGGATTGACTTTCTTCTAAACATCTTGTTGCTTAATACCATAGTACAGTTTGTTAACACGCATTTACTAGCTTCGCATATCTAATATCCAATCTATCTATGTAACGGAATCTTTTAATGTAATATTTACCAACCTGTAGACGGCCTTAGCTTAAAATTTGCGCCGATGACAATGCAACTTAATAACTTTATCCTAGTATTCTGATCAGGATCACCAGGATAACATAAAATAATAACTATCAGGTTCAACACAGCTCATGATCAATGCGTGTGTTTTAGGTTTATTTTAAATTTTTATATTAATTAGGTTTCAATTACTTTTGATTGGATAATATAATTTTTGTTTATTTCATATCTGTGATGGAAGTAACCACGTTCATGCCCAATGGAGACTTATCTTCGTTGTCAGCTACGATGCTAAAGAGCGGCTGATGTCGATGTGTAAACTGCTTAGTCGCGCTGCCGGCTGCTTATAATATCTCCACTCCTTGTACAAATAGCGCTAACACCGATCAGTGGACATATTTCCTTAGGTTTGCTAGATATTGTGTTTTATATTAGTATATTTAAGCATATTAAATATTCTTTATTATTTATTGGTTTTTAAAAAGATCTGCCAGCAACAATAAACTACCGAGTTTTAAGATCACCTCCACCTATTCCACTAGGCCATAAACAGTGAATTAATTAAGCTTCTCATCTTCACACAATTACGTTTGTTTCTGTTAATAAAAAATATGCATACAATATTGTTACTAAATATTATCAGAACAAAAGTAAAACTGTTAATAAAAAATATACAAAGATGTCTAATATGAAGGAATGAAGGCATACTCGTATATCCCTTCCCTATATAAATTTGTTCGTTTAAGTGCGACGGAGATATCCTAAAAGTTCGAATAATATTATTTCAGTTCAAATATTATACAGTGCCGGTCAATACCGACTACTTGGCAACCCTGAAGTGGTGAGCATCCCTTTCTTGCTTGTTTCTTTGCGTACATATGTGGTCTCAGTCGCAACGGCATAACAGGAATGACTTCGTATAAACTGAGCAAGCGCCCGATGAATTAAATGATGGGTATACACAGGGTACTTCTGTAAAATTTATACAGTCCGTGAACGCTATACCTTATTTATTGATGCGGCAACCCATTCATGCATTCCCCACACACGCCGGAGTGCACGGTTTATTTTTCTTTTTCTGCAAAATGCAATCGCACTGCCATTATGTTCTTACATGTTATAAAGTATTTTAATTGTCTCAGCTGGAATAGAATGGCATTTTTATTGTACATTAGCGTGCATTAAGCAGAAACGCTTCGTTAACTTTGCTCGGATATTATGAAATGCCGTATTATTTTGTTGAGACATATTTATTTTTCTTTATTCCTTTGTGATGATAGACGAAAATTCGAAAGAGACAAATTTTAGCAAATAACATATACCGTTATTACTACCGTGATAACATATCGAAGGTCCTCCATGTGTCCTCGAGTGCTTCTTATCGTCTATATCTTTAAATAAAAGTCACCTGTTGGATATAGGCCTCCCCATTGATTGACTTATAGGGATGTATTCGCTACAGTAGTCACGCATACCAGGCGTATTGGTTTATTTTTAGTTGTATACATACTAAAAATATAGAATGATACTGCTGCCCTCTTCGGATTTGCATCCCTCTGTCGCCTGTTACGACACCCTCAGGAGTCGGGACAATATGGGTCGGTGGATATTCTTACACCGCTACTGCACGGTCATGTTTTTGTTCATAGCTGAATTTAAAAAACAATTTTACCTTTAAGCATCGGATTTGAGTACATTCTTATTTCCAATGGCAGTTCCAACCGATTTATCAAATAACAACGTATTCGTTCAATTCGTTGAAATTAGTTACGAGTAACTTAAGTAACGTTAAAATCAATAACAAATGGTAAAAGCCAAGCTGAAAGAACTAAAAAGATTAATTAGTCGGTGCTAAAACATTGTGTATAATAGAACTAAATTTTAATTTATATATAATGAAATCTCCGTCTAAAATAAAATATATTTATATTTTAAAAGGGGATTTCAGCAGATATTACGGGAAAATTACTGCATTATTTTTAGGTATTCGAAGTCGGTTGTTAATTTTTATTAGAAAAAATAATTTTTGAACTTTTTGAGTAGTTTAAGGAATACCACAAACTCAAGATAATAGTGTTGTGTTGTCTTAAAAGTTACATCAAAAATTGGATGGTTTTTTTGCATTTATTGGTGGATTTTTTTCTCCAAATTTATATTGGACCCTTCCTGCAATATTAACCTATTTAATAATACCAGAATTATTAAAATTGTCCGGCTAAAAGTCCAACACAAAAAGGAACTGAGTTATAAAAACAAGTTGCTCAAATATTTTTATAAGATCATGTGAACCGTTAGATCTTTCATTGCAATAGAAATGTATAGTGTACATAGAAGTATACATGCAATAGAAATGTATAAAATACATTGAATACTGTCAGTATGCGATTCAGAGTCTAGTCTGCGATTTCCTATTTAAGGCAGATGAAGAATAAAGACTTTCTGTCTGCTATCCGTATCAGATACTGTACCAGTTTTTTAGACTAAGGGGTAGCTTAGTCTATATCAAGTAACACAAAAAGTTAAATATAATTATATGTATATAGATATATAGATAACTATCTCATTTATAGAGGGTTACTTTAAATGGATAAAACAGGTTGTTGTAGCTTATTTAAAGTCATATTATTTTATACCAAAAGCTATGAATATTTTCGTACCTTTTATATATTTTATATAACTTAATATTTTGGTAGGTAAGTTACCATTAAAAATCAAATTAGGAGTCAGTTACTGCAGTTAAGCTTAAATAAGTCATATTGCAAAGAAATTTTAAGGTAGGGGCTTGGGCTAGTTGAGTTCAGTTTTTTTTTTTTTGATAAACAGTAGTCTGCGTTACGGTACGTTAGTACCCCACGTTAGAAAATATATCAAATTAATTAACGTTAAGCAATGACAAGTGGTAATATTAAAAATTTTGTACAACCAACTTCAATATAAATAAAATGAGAACATCATGAATGTAGCGAAGTCGGTTAAATACGCATTATTAATCATAACTCAAAGACTACTGGTCAGATCTTGATCCAATTTATGTGGTACTTGAGAAGCACCAGCCATCAAAAATAAACATCAAAATCGCTTCACCTAGAAAAAAGTTCTGAGGTAACACTCGAAAAACAATACAGTCGAATTGAGAACCTTCTCCTTTTTTTGAAGTCGGTTGAAAAAGGATTACGTGTTTTATATTTATTTTTAGGTGAAGGTGTCAAATACTCATTTTTATTTTTCATACGCAAGCAAATACACGTACAAGGTAATTGACATGTGAATGGCGTGACTGGCGGCCATTTTGATTTCAGAGCGATAGGTAGTATTGGCGGAATGAGGCTTTAAATTGAATTACATACTATTATTGTTGAATCGACACCGAGTCCGATATATTGTATTGTATTTCATTGTACATTGTTATTGTTTCATTGAAACTTATTTGTTAGGTGTAAAATAAAGTTTTCCTTGTTACTGACAAGTGTGTTTTGTGCTCAAGAATAACTCATTCGTGTGAGCTAGAAGACGGTAGATAGATAGTAAACTCTTTATTGTACTCAAAATAATTGGTACAAAGACGGACCTAATGGCAGTATCTGTCAGCTAACCTTTGGTAGTGTAGCGGAAGCTATGGGTAAACCCGCAAGAAAACAATCGTAACTTATTTTATTATCAAATGTACTATAATAAAAACATGACACACATATGATAATTTTTACATATATGTACTTATACTAAAATATAATATAGAAGTACTATTTCCATGTGCAGTTTATTTACATATTAAATACTTCCACTGTACAGGAAAACTTACTATATTTAGAATTGCATATTATTGCACCGCGGCCAGCGAGTGCTTAACTTTAGTATATTATAGTTTATTTTAAATGAAATACTAATTAATAAATTATAAACTTTATTATAATATGTGTCTTAGTATTGTAAATACAAAAAAAACGTTCTCACATATATTTGCATCATTTTTCATAAAAGTCAAGTGCTTGTCTTATTGAGAATGTTGAAGGTTATATGATTTTATTTCAGCACATTTCCATACACTACTTAGGTATTTATAATCGGTACAAACAGAAAAGCAACAAATTTATTGAGATTTCGTTAGCAATTTCACTCGGTATTCAAATAACAACAATGCAATACCAGAGTACGGAAACGGTTAGCAAATACGAAACAAAGCGAATTTGGGTCGTTATAACTCAATTTAAAGCGTCCGGCTCTCGCACCGCATAGGCTTGATCAAAGTCTATGCAATTTCGAATGAATAATTAAATAAAGTCTGCTCGTTTGGAAAACGTGCGTATTTCCCACAAACCTGACATTTCAGTTAAGCTAACATGATATTAAAAAAGACACGTTATCAATTCACAAACGCACGTGCGCACGTAGGCTTTCGCACACATGCAGACTCATATTGTCGTACATACGTATACCCATGACGAAGTACAAACTCTTATCAAATTTTATTATATTAGTTTTACGGTGAAGGCGTTTTAGTGATAACTGTTAAAACTATGATTTACATTAATAAAATTTAGAAATCTCTATATTTATATATATTTTAACGGAATGATTTATAAAGTTAAGAGTACTTTTTAATAATAAATACTTAACGGACGTTACTTAAGAGCTAAAAAGAATAAAATAATTTCATATTCTAAGTCGTTGCTGAGATAAAGTGTATACAAAAATTAAAGCTATGGACATTAGAATATTTAAATTTTTTCAAACACATACACGTAATTCAATTTACTAATACAAGAGATTATTCTCTATTTTCTGAATGTTAGCGCTGTTAGTCTATGCGACTCCTACAGCTTCACCTGACTCAGGGAGAGGTTATGTACAGGATAGATTATTTACAGGAAGGAGGCCGGTATTGGTATTGATAAAAATTGAAAAGTTCGCCTTAAATCAAATGCAATTAACGGATCAGTACCATTGAAGTAATACGACATAACATACTGCGGTATTCCCATATCTGCGTCTGGTCTAAATAGAAAAATATCTTCATTTAATTCCAACTTAATATAGCAGAACGCCAAAGTTGTTACATGTCTTGCAAGATTTATTTGATATTATACTCGCTGGCTCGTAACTGACCAAATGCGTGTCTTGGGAAGTTGTGGCTGTATCTGTGCAGATTATCTCTAATACTTTTCAACTGTTACAAGTGGTTTCAGTGTCAATTGAGATCTATAATATATCATATAGTATAAGTACTCCTAAATGTTTATCATATTCGTTTAAAACTTAAGGCTATGTTGCTGTGCGCCATGACGACTACCAGACACACACGGACAGACAGACGGCCAGAATGAAATTATTGGATATTAAGAATTCCTCGTATAACATCGTATATTCATTAACATGGACTTAGAAAAAAGGGCGGACACCGTCTCTTAAAAAAATTATTGACGCACTCATAGTAAGTCAATTAGCTAATACAAACAAGCCGGCACGCACACATGCACACCATAGTAAGTCAATTAGCTAATACAAACAAGCCGGCACACACACATGCACACCATAGTAAGTCTACCGCCCGCCATACGCACGCATAGTTAAACGGCCGCGATTGTGGTGCGTCAATTGTTTCTTAGCGAGACTGTCCGCGTTTTTTTCTAGGTCCATGTTCAATATTAGCGACAGAAGGAAATCAACCAGGAGATCAGCACCAACGTGTTTCTAATAATAATTAGAAATAACTACGCTTGCCAGTCTGCCTACAAGCGGGGCAACTATGGCAAATTAATCCCTTTACGAGGCAATCTATTGGGAATGCCTATGTTCAGCCGTGAACTTTAATAGGCTGTTCTGAATGAATGAATATGATATCGGAACTGTTACAATGCATATGTATGACAATGAATGTTATACATATGCATTTCCATACTATTCTAATTTTTTGAATATTTAAAGAGTATACAAAAAGTTGTTTGACCGGTTTAATGACGTTCCAAGTGGTTTTCGTTATATTATAATGCAAAAAGAGTTCCTGAATTATTATAATACGAATTATGTAGAAGTTCTACATAATTATGTAATTCATACTATAAAAAACATCGGAATAACGTTCTACAGTAGAACTTTATGTTTTAAAAACGTCTGTCAAAATACATACTATGGATTTACAAATGAATAATATATCTTATTATTTCATAGTTTTGTGTTTAAAGCTTCTTCATACCTCCGTATCTGAAGTGGTACTAAAACTTTTATTAAATGTATAGGTAAAGATCTTCCAAGTGCTAAAAGCGCTGTTTTGCGCAAATATTAGCAAACCGTAAAAGTTTATCGACCGTAAATTTCTCAGCTTCTCCAACAGCTATGTTTCTTTTATATAAATATTTTGCTGTAAAATTATCCTGGCTTATCTACGTTGGTTTTATAACCAAAGCGTTTTATTTATAAATAATACAAACGAAACGATAATTGGATATTAAAGCGGCCTATTCTGGCAGTAAATTTATTCATCTCTATTATAGTAAAGCCATGTTATTTCTCCGCTGGTTAATGTTATATTCAAAACAAGAGAATACATAAGCTCTGTCGGTATTGCTAATCAGAAAAGGGAATGCTTTCGATAAAGGAATTCGTTTATGGCTGGATATGTAGCGATTTGTTTTGTAAGTGAACACGTTGGAATAAATTATAGGTTATTATGTTTCTTTGTTTTTCCATTTTCACCTCGTACTCACATTTAGTATTAGGTTTCTAAGTGTTCGTTTTTTTTTGAATATGAATATTTACTTGTCTCACTTAGTGATTGTTTTTCATTAAATCTTTTTAGATAAGAGTGCTTACTGACACATATACGAAGCATATTATTGTAGTGTATCAGCTTGATTAAATAAGAATCTAGTTGGTGGGTACACAATACAAAATATTAACTTCTTATCTTACTGAATTTTATATATGACTTGTAGAAAATTTTATCAATTCTATCGATAAATAATAAATATAAATCATCTAAATCAACTAACCGCGATTTGTACTAAATAAACCTATGTAACAGATTATCACGTCATTTGTCATGTGGTCTTACTTTTTTTAATAGGATAGGGTGACAAACGAGCACACAGTCCACCTGATGGTAAGTGGGTGCTGTGGCCCATAGACATCTACATCTATCCTCGATTACGAATGAAAATGCAGATTCGTTGTCACCCGTGAGGACTAAGATGGAATGCCTCGTTTCCAGTAAAAAGGGTTTCCGGTTTTCTACACTCACCATACGAAACATAGCAGCATTAAGCTACTATTTGACGCTGGTATTCTGTGAAAGCGTGGTCCTTCCCCGGTCGAGCCGACCCATTCGTGCTATAACTATATTACTAATATAACTGCAGCATGGCTCTACCACGTATAAAACTACTTAGTATCTATGTAAAAGTATACCTATTGTCGATTTTATAACCTCTCTAAAATTAGTTAAAAGTTATTTAGTAATAGTGCATCTTAGTCTTCAAGTCCTCAGTGCATTTTGATTCTATTTTGAGGACAGAAATATGGGAGGTAAATAGACATTTGGACCAGAGTAATAACCTAGGGTATCTGTGGAATACAGCGTTTTTAATATCATTCAGCTGTGTGTTCGTTTATCGCACTTGGAAATATTTGGATACATTCGAGTTTAATCAATATTATTCTCATCTATACGAGGAATCCCATGGTCGGTCAGTGAGCTATAGAGAGGGCTATGCTAGGGGTTTCTCTGCGTGGTAAACTTAGAAATGGGGATATCTGAATAGAAATCATCATTGCCCAATGTATTAGTGGTTGAAGTGGCAATAAGAAGGGCATAGTGCCCGAAGAACCGGCGACCGAAGGGGAGGAAAGGTTTGAGAGAGGCAGCCTCGTACCGGTACGCGAAGTGTGTGGTGTAGTGGTGGTTAATATAGCGCATAGCGCTATATTATAGCGCGCTATCTCTCCATAACACATAACGCGCGCTATGTAAGTAGTTGCCATGGCGCTATTACACTATGGCACTTTGACGCTATTAAGTATTAATATGTAGTGGCAACTCTGTTGTGAGAGGACGTATGACGCAAATTTGATCTAGTAGCACGCTATTCATCGCGCGCGACTTAATTTGGTGTTAGACGTTGTTTAGTTAGTGTATACTGTATATTTATAAGTGATCGAAGAACACAGTTGTCTGCTATAGCAGAAGCCTAACTAATGTTTTAAATGTAAATAAAATATAGATACAAAAGTGTAAATAATAGTGTATGTAAATAGTTGATTTTTATAAATACAATCAATAAACTTTTAAATACATATTTATTTGATTTATAATTTATATAAAGGTTAAAATAACGTTTACATCAATTATAACAAGAAATAATTAATTTTATTTCGTTTTAAAAAGTACACGCCTTAAAAATATTTTTAGGAATATAGAAAGTCGTAAGCCTCAAAAGTAGGAAAAAGTGTTCATTGGTTTCTTTACCGCTTTATTTTATTTTAGTCTAAAATGCGACTTATCACGAAATAATGTTCTGATATAGCACGCGGTTTATCCAATGAACGACATGTAATATAACGTGCTACGAGATATAGCGTGCTGCAAAACTTAACGCGCCTCCTACATGCTTTCTTATAAATAGCGCGCTATAACATAACGTATTTAATAGCGCGCTAGAAATTTATAGTTAATAGTCTGTAGCGTGCTATTAATTTATAGTCGTTTTGAACAACTTTAGCTATGGTGGCCCCTCACTAGATGAAGTGACGACCTGGCAAGACAAGTCGATGGAGGCACGATTCCTTGGAGCAAGCCTATGTTCAGCTGTGGACTTGTGAAAGACTGTAGTAATGACGAAATATTTTGATATACCAGGTTTATCTCCTCAAAAGTAACATTTTCAAATCATCACTTGATAATATTCGCTGCAATACGTAGTTTATATACATAATAGATGTGTAGTGCTTCCTATAGATAGCCTGAACATTCAGGTATTCGAAAACGGATTATATGTTTGTATAATATTAAAGTGACAATAACTGCGAATGGACGCTAATAAAAGCGTACTGCAGACCCTGACGTCCGCACCAACTGCAAACAAAGAAAGCTCAAACATGCGGTATCAGTTACCAACCTGAGAACTGTGATGAATTCACCTCACAGTCATTTGATGGCTGTTACGCATATTATTTTAGCTGTAACCGGGACAAAATAAACATTACAACACAACACTAAACCGTTGTTATTTTTGTCCCCTCACCATGTTGCTTACTACAGAATTAATAATAAAAAGTAATTATTATAGCATTTACTGCCCATAATACTTCAGCTATAAATATATAATGTGCAGCTAAACATATTTATTCAACAATTCTCAGCAAATATGAGGAGCGTTGGGCGCACATCATTCATCCTGCAATTTTGTACTCAATTAGGTCCAATTACGCTGTTTGCTTCTGCTTGTATTTTAATTAAGCTGTTTAATTCTCGCCGCGTGTCTCGATGGCAACCACTTTTTGGTTTAATCTACATTTATATACATATGAGTAAATATATTAATTTATAAATAAATGTATTTATTTGGTTCTGAATTGCTAATCGTATTTTCTGTGGTGATTTACCACATATTTAAATAAATCAATAAAGAGTACTTTCATGGGCAACCTGTATGATATTTATTCCTTGAACATTCTAAAGTCCACCATGATGCTGGAATAATGCTACGGATTCTTCTCTCTTAGATATCAGGGTAGACCTGCGTCCAGTGTTGGGATGTTTATAAGCCGATATATAGACATTCTTCAGAGCATAGTATTACTGTTAGTATTTCTGTATTGTCTTTGAAAAGCTATGCTGTTACTAGAAATATGGTATACTATGTAACTACTCACATTACTTTACAGTATTAGGGGACATAATAATATTATACCTAGTGAACTGAATTATATTATATTAAAAAATACAATTTTTCTTACTACGTACTTTTTTACTGAATACTGTAGATATCAGAAAGTAATCATTTTACAGCATATTCTACTAAGTTATTAAGATGACATGAGCATTTACAAAAATAAATAATACTTAAGAATAAACATCTGGATTATAATGTTGCGTTTAACTGACCGGCAATTATAAAAACAAAAAAGTAAATTTTAAATTATTTCATAAACACGGTTGCTTTCGGAATAAGCGCTCGTCGCAAAACTTTTAAGGCAGTCTGAATTCGGCCCCCGCTGGCAATGACATAGTTAATTGCGTGTTCGGCAGTGAAGGAAAATATCGTGAGGTTTCCTGCATGTCTGAAAAATTAAAATATTGCGGGGATATAAGATATCTGTTAATATAAGTATTGGAGTAGCGGGGCGAACTCTTCCTTGCTCCAAAATCCTTCCAGGGGGTCAAGTCCAGCTGTGGGACATAGTCTGTTTCATTTTAATTTATTTTCTTTATATACACAAAAACTTATACGTTGCAATAAAATATGAAGTTAATTCAAATGTAATAATCTGCTTCATTGATGTCAATTTACTTATCTAATTGTTATCACACTATCAGAGTTTCGTAATTCTACGAAAACTTTTCTCACTTTGTGTCTCCTAAAAATTAGACCACTCCGTGAAACTTGTAGATTTCATACGTGTTTGGTTATTTCACTTTTTGTTCAATTGGATTAGTTATTTTCAGTGTTTAAATTTAATTTTAAAAACCAATTTAATTTGGTAGTAAAATTTAGTTTTAAATAATAAATCAACACTTTTCATAAATATTTCCATTCCATTAGTGATTATTTAAATGCGCCATAATGATATTGAGATATTAAATAAATAAAATGGTAGAAACAAATTAAGGCGTTTTGGAAGTTGAGGAAATGTGTTCGTTAAACTTTTTTTAGCCATTACTATTATTTTGGCCTATTTTTTGTGTATTTTTTGTTATTTTTTATATTATTGTTGTGTTAAGGTTAAGTTTTAAAAGTATTTTTAAATTATTTATTTTTTATAAAATAATAAATAAATAATTTTAAACGCTTTAAAATAATAATTAATAAAAATGTAAATACTTTTTTGCGAAAGAACGTTATTGCTAACCTAGATATTATTAACGAGTAGTTGTCGGAAGCCATAAAACCAATAACGTAAGGCGGAACATTTCAACAAGTAACGTTAGACTGCGGAGAGAACGCATTGCTCGCCTGCCAACAAAACATTATTGCGACGTACTCGTAATTGTAGGAACAAAGAACTTTTTTAATTGAAAGTTCAAATTTTAGACATATATTCAGTCCGGTGCTATCGTCATTCTTTCCCGTGTCTCTTTTATACATTTCATAATGGCACGATACAAAAAAAATAATAACAACAGTATGTTTACTATGAATTGTTCTTAAGCCTTGTAAAATCGAGACTGAAAACTCGAGCATACTTTTTATCTTGCTTGTCTATATCTATACAAATAAATAAAGTGTGAATTTTTTGTTTGTAATGTCAAAATAACAGCTCTTTACTAAATGAACATGAAAATATATGTACTGTACTTAAAACAAAAACACAATTTTTAAAATTTTCGTCTGTCTGTCTGTTTGTTCCGGCTAATCTCCGAAATGCCTGGACCCTGGACCGATTTTGACGGAACTTGCACTGGCAGATAGCTGATGTTATATGGAGTAATTTTTTTAAAGAATATTAACAATGCTATAAACATTACTAATATTCCCCTTAACCACTCTTGGTAAGTTTAAATTGCTTGCGTTACGAGTGGTTCACGCCAGTAGTCGAAAGAAGTTTTGAAAAAAAAAATTCTGGTTCCGCGCAAAAAGTGAAAACCCTAAATTACGTCGCGCAAAGTGGCGAGGATCAGCCAGTATAAATAAGCTTATGTAACAGATCTATCACGTCATTTAGTCACGGGGTGTCGTAAGAGGCAACCATTGGAAAGTTCAAAAAGATCTAAAACGACACATCTAGTACTACAATTGACAACAGGCGTTCCAAACTAGACTACTATGGCGAATCCTGCATGGTGGGGGGCTCATGTCCAATAATGTGTGTAGTATCTAAGGGATTGATACATCAGACAAAATTTTATTGTGTTTTATTCATTCTTATATTTGTACATAGAATTTCTGTTGAATTAAAGAATAGAATGGGTATCGAATATATAAAAAAATATCGTTTGATTGTAGATTTCATTATGACTTAGATCAAGTCATATAATATATCTATATAATATATCTTTATACTTTTGCGGGTGATCTAAATGAAATCTGGTATTTAAAACCCATCGTGTGGTAATCAGTGGCAATTTTCTTGAGGTGGCAGCTTAGTAATATGATAGAGATATTAGAAGCGTGCGTGATAATTAATATTTTACATTTTTTTAATAAAATATTATATTCATCTAATAAAAATAAGTGTTATTTTAACATCATGTAAATATAATGTATATTTAATATTTATATATTATATAAAAATATGCCTTATATTTATAGGATGTTAAAATAACACTTATTTTTATTAAATGAATATAAAATTTTATTAAAAAAATGTAAAATATTAATTATCACGCACGCTTTGTGTATAATTCATATCTTGAATATTTGGAGTAGACTTTAGGTTAATCTCTAAATGACAGTCAAATAATAGTTAAAAACTTTATCTTACACCGGTTTATACAGAATTTGACGTTTTCGCAAAGTAAACAAGAACATACGAAAATCTTTTTGTTTTATCATTGAAGAGCAATGGTATTTAAAATAAAGATTGAACAAGTAAATTATTAATAAAAAACAAGAACCCCACAGCTATCTATTATTAACATAAAATTACACATTCGCTAGAAGTATCCAATTTTCATTGATATTATATTGATTTAAAAAAAATGTGGTTCGCAAGATGATGTGACAAGGATTAAGAAAGGAATGCTTCGGTGGTTTGGTCATGTAGAAAGAATGAACGAGGAAAGAGTGACAAAGCAAATTTATATTGCAGATGTAAACGGCAGAGTCGGCAAGGGACGCCCTAGAAGAAGGTTCATCGACCAAATTGGCGATATTTTGATAACGGGGCACATTAGGAGTACCCTTAACCGACGAGATTTTATTGCATTAAAATTTATTGCTATTACAATAAAATTTAACCTGTGACACTTCCGGATATGAAGTCGAATCTAGCAACACCGTTTAGCGCTTCCAAATTCATCACTTGTGGTTAGTTTTTCCTACTGGAGATGACAAGGGATTATACAAACATACAAATATACAAAATAAATAATCCATTTCAGGGTAATTCGGGTATAATGATAATGCAATTCATTTTTTTTTTCAAATCCCAATATTTTTTTTTCTAAAAAAGTTTTAGCAATTCGTGGCAAATGCAAATCAAGAGAATATACACAAGAAAGAAAAGACTTTTGGCTCAATATCATATTTTAACCAATGTTCACAGTGACGGTTTCATTTAGAATTTATACCCGCAACTCAATAGACAACCAATCAATGTTACTGTACTTCTGTATGTGACTCGACAGCAATGGAAGTAAACACCTAAGTCTTCGATGTCCGAGTGACTGATTATAAGTCATGCTTATCAATGTCCTTTAAAGAAATCGTATAAATATTATTGTCGGTGTTAAATTTATTACAGTATATTATATTTACTAATGTGCAAATTAATTTGTTTTGTTCGTAATCATGTTCCCATATTATATTAATTTAATGCTTTTATAGAATCATTACGAAATATCATAAAGTTCTTGAGTTCGTGCACGCTTTCATTTAGAAGTTTTGTCCTGTCAAAAATGGCAAAAACTTTGTTTTTTAAAATATCTGAAATACAAAAATAATTCAAAATGGTGGAAAATTTTATACGGAATATCCTTAGGTAAATCAAGTAAAAATGTGACAGGGGTTATTTGTACATTCAATAAAAAAGTTATTTAAAAATTCTACTATTTACCAATATCTTTATTTTTTGTCTATCTTTCTTTGTTTTAAGGTTGAGTGGCAGAGAATGCTATAGGGGATTAAATCCGCCCTTTGAAACCCCTAGTTGAAGGTGTGTTGCAAAGGATAAATAAATAAATAAACATTGCTATTTCATTTCTTCAGTTCAATTGATTTATATTCGAAGCGAAAATATAAGCTTGTAATTTAATCATTTGATGTTAATACGTCTTAATATGTGTCAATTAAATTGACACCAACCAAAATACATAGGCATTAATTTTAATTTGTAGACAATTCATATCCAATATGGCGTGATTAATCAATTAATGAAGGTTCTCACACGCGGCTTTGAGCGGCTCTCGCCCACAGACATCAAAGCTTCCCTTCAATTTAATTATGGATTTGATTGGATCGGTACTGATATTAATGGCCACTATGTATTCTCATTATAGTTAATAATTAATATCTTGTTGTAGACGTTTGCAATTATGTGTAATAAACGTTAATTTCATTACGTAGATATTGTAGGTAATAAAAATAAACATAAAAAAGTATTTCTAATAACGTAATATATAACTGATCAAGTACCTTTATGGGTAATAAGATAAAGACACAGTTTAATATTACTAGAACGGAGAGTCTTGTAAAGGTAATAAAAAGATAAGTCATAAGAGTTCTTATGCAGTGTTTCCGTAAGTTGTTTATTAAATTATTATTAGTTGTTTACTGTATTATTATTTTCAATGAATTAACGTTGAATACAGTATTGCTTATTGGAGGATATTAGAATTGCTTTTTATATAGGTTGACAAAGAAGCAAACAATCCACCCTATGGTATGATACTATAATAGGACCATAAACACCGAAAATGTAGAAGCGTTGTTTCAGTAAAATGAAATGTCTCATTGCAAGTAAAAAGAATTTTCGCTCTATACTCATGAAACACAGTAGCTTTGCTACACGTTGCTATTCTACCCTGGTATTCTGTGAGAGCGTGGCCCTTCCCGGTCGAACCGATCCATTGTACAGCTGCACATAACAGCGTCACAAAAATGTGCCATGATGTAAATTCCTTAGGTAAAATCAGAAAGCACATTCGCTTTGACTTGTAATACAGAAACAGTAATGAATATAAAGTAGTTCTTATATTATATAAGTTATATTTTGTGAACAGATATGTCAATTGACGCTTGTTATTAATACATTTAGGTTTATTTTTATTCCGACTTTTAAATTAAACCAATCAAAAACGATAAAAACTAGAAATGAGGAGACTTCATGCGCGCTTTCTTTGCACGCGCCACCGTCATAATTACATTTTCCTTGCTGGGGTAACATGGAGCAGCGGAGTTCGTTTCATAACCTATAATGCGTTTGTTCTGAGCTTCTCACATTCAGTGTGAGGGAGCAGGATAGGAATAGTCGTAAAATAAATCCCTTCCGAAGTATGAACTCTACGCCTCTTGGAATAGGCACCGAATTTGGTTAAAACAGGGACGCTGATGTCTTCCGCTTTCCAAATGGCGTACGGCTGTGGAAGTTTTCTGCTTCATTTATTAGCAGGCGATGTCGACGTGGAGCCAATAAAGCGGCGAGCTCTCGCCACCCTCTCCAGACGATTTATGAGTGAAACTCGTACTAATTCCACTAACAGCGTTCTCCTAATTTGAATGTTAATTTTTTTTTCAATAAAAAGCCTTTTAAGTGTTTCAGTCGTAGTGTTATTTCGGGGTATGAGTCTTTAAGAAAATCTCTTAATAAATAAATAAGTCTATTAAAAACTGTTATAAAATTGCAATAGCGTAAATTATTATTAACAAACAACACCAGACAGACTTATGATAATTAATACTTTTTAGAAGCCATTTTTTGCGAGCGTGACTTGCTTATAAGGTAACACTAAGTACTAACATGCATAATATACTTGCACTGTTGCACACAAACGCATAAAAACATTGCCCTTTTAGCTGATGCAGACGTCTTAACATATGTCGACGCCTTTTCAAATTATACATACTTTCTGGAGACTAAATTGAAATCATATATGTTCGTAGCATACAAGTCACTCACTCACTAATGATCACTTTGATCCCAGTATTTTTAACTGTAATGTTTTAATGTCATTTTCGAATCATATGGTGCGTAATGATCATTGATTAAAACAAAAAGAAAAAGATGCGGTACTTAGCGGTAAAGTGGACCACGAAAACTACGTCTTCGTGCACCAGACACCATCTTCGTCGTATACACATATATACGCTGTTTTCTTAAAAATTAAAACTTAGAATTCGTTATATAGGCATCGAAATGCTTTCCTCATAATTTTATAAATGTACGAAATCGGTATGGGGTGTGGTTTCATTCAGGCAAAATAAAAAAGGTAATCTTTATGTGTTAGAACTTAGATTTATTTTATGAATAATTTTGAATTTTATTTATTGCATCGCATTCCTTAACATAAAAGAAAACAAAGGGCGGACTTAATACCTTGAGGCATTCACTACCAGACAACCCATGGAAGAACTTTAGTTTTTCATTTCTAAAAGCAAATACATAAATATTTTCTAAATAAAAATATTGTGTCATGTTATTGCCAAAGCGGGATAGAGCACTACGATCATGTCACATCCGCTTTCTTGTTAATGTTTTAATGTTAAAAAAATCCACTATCCACTTAAAGGTTAAAATAAAAAGTTTGCACCTATATAAAAACTGGTTTTATTTTAAATTGATGATACCTTAATATCCATCTATGTTTAATAAGATAGCGATGAATCCAATTATATGGAATCAAATTCATTAAAATTCAATGTTTCGGTATTCGAATAAAACAGTAAAAATTAGCAAAAAAAAAAGAAAAAAATGTTATAAGCTTGTAATTTACATAGAAAAACGTCACATCCATAGTCTTTTAAGTTTATTTGCTAGATATTTCGAGAATCAGCCACATGGCAAAGCATTACCTACTTTTTATTTTTTTGAATTAGAGTAGCATACGAGCACAAAGTCCACCCGATGCATAAGTGGATGCTGTGTGTAGTCCATAGATACGTACATATATACCAATATGGAGATACGTGGTAATCTCTTAAGACTAAGATAGAATTCCTCGTTACCAGTAAAACAACGGTCACCGGTTCACTACACTCATATTACTAAACATAGCCAGTATTAAACTGCTATTTTACTGGTATTCTGTGAGAGCGTGCTCTTACACCGGTCGAACCGAAATATTAGTGCTGTAGCCATAAAATAGCTAGAGCGATGATTCTACCACGTATATAAGCGTACTTTATGAAAGTTTAGCTCATACTTATGAACACAAATAAATATTGACATTATTCTTCAATACCCCATAGTCTTCACCATGGACAGGATGTAAATAACTGCTTCGTATTAATACTTTAATATTATGTCAAAATTCCTTACATGATAAATGTGACGTTGAAAAAAAAGTAAATATTTTGTGTGACGGTTTATAGAACGGCCTTAGCGAAATATCTATTTCGAACAACTTTGAGCTACAAATATACCCGCTTGTATATCAATTATAAGTTTCGTATGAATAGGTTTCTACGAGTAAAGCAAATTGAGGAACTTTCAACTTACGACATTCGCTTAAAAATTCGCTAGAATTACGCAGGAATTTGCTTTAACTTTTCTGAAATAATTGTTTGTCTGATGCAATCGCAGCCGTTACAAAGTTTATAATATAATATTGTTGACAAAATTTGATCCTTTAAAAATATGCAAAGTTGTTTTAATATGACTTATAGGTTATACTCTAAAAAAGAAAGCTTAATTTACAGGGTGAGATGAATTGGGCACAGGCTGTAAGCCTTTCTTTCTTTGAATTTAGTTTTAACTTAGCTAGCTGAATTGTATTTAGCTCTTATGTCAATCTTAAATTCTAAAAAAAAAAAGAAAGCAGAAATGCTAACAGATCTGTTGCCAATTTTATATAGATTGAAAAATCTTCTCAATCACCATACTTTATCTATTTGAATGTAAAAAAACAACAAGAATTACGTTTTATTGTAGGTTTTTTTTTCATTTCAGGTAAGTTGGCGTAAACAAAATTTATGTGGCCCGTACTACCAGTACCAGGAGCACATGACCTCGGAAGTAGGTAAGCGAAATTCCATGTCAAGACGTTTTAATTTTTCTTCTTGCTTCAAATTAAATTTATACATTTACGAATGCAAATAGAATTCTTAGAATAATTCCATGATCTTTATACCTACAACACTGCCACACAAAAGATGTAGATACCTATTTGTTCTAGAGGTCGAGGTAAACGAAGATTATATTTAACACACATCGCAATAGAAGGAAACACAACATCACGCCGTAATAAATTATTTGTTTTATTGTTTTCAACTTAAATAATTATCGAATTATTGCTTGAACAATATATACTCAATATTTTTTATTGTGTTATATGTTGTGGTTTTTATTATAAAGAATTATTATAAATAGCATCAACTATAAATTTACCAAAAACAAAGATTATTTATTCATTTTAGCGTTAGGTATTGTTCTTAATTAATATGTAAATTCTTACATACTTTTTATTCCACAAAATTGATACAAGCTCACTTTACTCAATGCACAATAAAATCATTAAGACCTACACAGAGTTAATATGCAAATATAATATTAACAGTACGTACATAATATTACAATTCGGTTTCTGGCATTATTATACTTTGTATGTTTCGAAATGTATAAATGAGAATTATAAACGAAGTTGTTTACGAATCTGTTTGAAATAAATATAATACAAAATAAGATTGACGGAGTAATAGACACGTTTAGGTATTCTCCAATGCTATTAATATCTAATAAGTCTCACAACTAATGGCTAGAAATAGCGGCAAGTACCAAAATCCCTTGCAACTCCGTTTTATTACGCGAAGAGAATTTCCGTTCTTTGATCTCACTCCCGGCATTTTCTTATACCCTCCGTTTTAATTATTTCGCCTTTGAGCCTCCCTCCGAACTCGTGGAGTGAATTTTAAGAGGTTGTCGCAAAATGGATTCTTAATTACTAACCTTCAAGTTCTATTTGTAATAATTAATTACTTTCTTTTACAAAACAAACCGATTATGACTGTTATAAAACTTTATATAACTAAGAATATTACAGAAGTGATAAGAATTCGTTTATCGACTGGCTTACGGATATCATACAAGGTGTATATGATAGTACTGACGATTTCGCCCATTGTAATAAAGTTTACAAAAAACCTGGTTGGTAGAGCCATGTTGCAGCTATATTAGAAGCATAGTTGTAGTACGTATGGGTCGGCTCGAACGGGGAAGGATCATGCTCTCACAGAATACCAGCGTAAAATTACAGCTTAACGCTGCTGTGTTTCGTGTGGTGAGTATAGAGAACCGAAGACCATTTCAGGCATTCCATATTAGTACTACTGCATTTTGATTTGTAATCAAGGATATACCTTTATTTTATAAAAAAATAAAATACAAGAACTTAACTTTAAAAATTAAACTATTATTACAAATTAAAAGCCGATGTAATAACTATAGCGATTAAAACGATTTCCATATCAATGGGCTTCTGAATTAGGTGGTAAAAATCCGTGCTTACTTTATAACTTACCTCCCTTTCAGACCCCTGTAAACCACAAGCTCACGGTACGACTAGAATGTCATCTCCAAATTGTTACATTAAAAAATTGATCCTCTATTTTTCCATTTTTAGGAATGGAAATGTTTTTCCTAATTTATTTGGGACAACTCTCTAAAATATAAACTATTGAATAAATACGAATCAATGAATCAGTTCCACTGACGAATATTACGCATAACATACACACAAAAAACACATAATTGAGAAACGCTTTCTTTTTTGAAGTCGACTGAAAACGATATATGTTACTTACAAATAAATTTTCAGATATTAATATTACATAATGTCTTCTCTATCTTCTTCTTATGTATTATATATAAAAATCAATTGCTCTCCGTTAAAAACTCGAAAATGGCTCGACCTATTTTGATCATTGAGGTATTACTAATACGTAAGTAATATAGTTCCGTGATTTTGATTATATTTTTGTGTGTATTAGGGTCCCTAAATGGTTTAAAACTCCATTGGACCCGGTAGGTGGCGATGTTGTAGAGATCCAGAAATCACCCGTGCAAAGCCTAGCGTAGTATATAACATAGCAAACGTGATGTGATGCACGCAAAAGGAGTTTTTATTCCGTTTTAAAACAGTATGTAATCGTCTATACGTGAAAACGAGAGACTTTCGTGTCCGTTAATATTTTTTTAAAGCTACATTAATGCCGTGTGTATAAACGAAAGACTATTATTTTATTGAGGAAGTTGGCTCACGTCGCTCGTTAAATGCTGACTGCGGCGATCAAGTTAATCCATTACCATTTTATATTGTCGTAAACGTTTCATGACTCCCGCCAACTGTTAAAAGTTTATCTGCCATTATGATATCTAATAATAATTGTTCTCAATTGGGACGTTGTTCAAGGCAGTTATTTTGCAAGCTTCGGCAAGGCAATAATACATCATAATTAAAAGCCAGCTTAATATTATTGATTACACCTTTATTATAATGATTATCCTTGACATTTGGCACTGTGCCAGTCATTAGCCTAACAATTTTACCAATACAGCTGTGTTGCATACACCTAAATAATTACATTTACTTTATCTGAAGTCTGAACGTTTATCGTATCGTCTTAACAAATCAAACTTTACTTTTTATATCAAACTTTAGGTTAAATGAAGCAATGACTGCAACATTATGAATATAGTACATGAGAAAATATTTCTTAAAGCTATTTTTAGTTTTATTGAGCGTTCGTAAAAAGAAGACGTTTTTTTAACTTTATTTTCGTTTGTACTTTTTTCGCGTTAGTGCAGTAGCTTCTTACAGTCAGGAAATCGATTAGCTTATTTTTCACCAATACATATTACGTAATAAAAAAAACTAACAATTTGTTAATTTATATTATTAAAATTACTTGTAATGATTAAATACAAGCCTTTACTCGCGGTTCCGCTTGCGTTAACTTGTAAGACGACGAATTTTTACTACCAAATTCATTTTAATATAAACATACAAAACGCTTTACTGCAATATACTTCTATAAGTTGTGACTGAGGTTTGTTGAGTGTCATTGAAAATGATTGTTTTAAAAAAGCAGTAATGTGATTACGAGTAATTTGTGATGGATAGTTATCTTTGAAGATATTGGTAAGAAATCGAATTCGTTGGTACGTATATTTTTTTAGTGGTATATTTTTTTGTTCTTATTTTATACGCTGCCATACTGCTCATCAGATTGCAGTAAAACTTCAACATATTGTTTTAATTTCCGCGAAGGTATCGTTGGACCCGGTAGGTGGCGCTGTCGTAGAATCCAGATATCACCCGCGCGAAGCCGCGGCAGATCGCTAGTTAACTAATAAGTATAGCTTATGTCCTATTCCAGCGATCTTTATTCTATAACGCCAAGTTTCATCAAAATCCATTCAATAGATATGCGTGATAGTGTATATACATACATACCAAATATTATATTAAATTTATAATGTCAGTTCAGGATCCTTATCTTTATTAAATATACATGTATATGTATGGATGTTTGGTTGATTTTGATGTTTGCACGCGTTGGTGCTTCTGCTAGTGATCGTGTAACTTTTAAAGGACTTGACCGTTGTATTTAGTTCTCGAAGCTATGCTAGAATTCGATGGCTAGCATAAATTTAATATTTACACAGTAAAAGGTCCGAAGTGAAACTTATTGTGGCACCTACGGGTTGTATACGAGTACGTACCTATAGTACATTATAACTAGGCTACTAATAGGATTTAGAATTTATAGCTATCGATTGTTTTTTACATTTACTTGTAATTTTAGTTATTTTTACAAACAGTGAATTTAGGTAATAGCTGTATCGGATCGATTGGTTTACTTTATGTTAACAGGAGAGTATTATCGAACAGGAGTTTGTAGGAGGAAGTTTGCGTGCGAATTACCCGGTAACAAGGCGGGTGGGCGAGGTAATCCTGTTATCGGTTAGATAGATATCCGTAGTGAAGATAGTGTCGGTACGCCGGCCGTACGGAGCACCACAACTTCGGCTAACACTAAAGCCGCACCCTAGTTTGTACGTACATGCTTCTAATGGTAATTGTTATTTTCACTCGGTTAATGAAAGGGTATTGTTATGTTACCGTGTTAAACATGTTATTTTTCGTTCTTTTGTCTGAACGATTAATAAATCTATAACTTTATTTATGTCATTGTAGTGTTGTCGAGAGTAAAATAGTCTTTCTTTTTGTCAGAAGGTAAAACAAGGAAAAGTTTAGAAAATCCTGATGTTACATGGATTATTTAGCATAAATAAATATAAATAACAAACAATTAAACGTTGTCGTCGGTTAAGAAAAACATCGTGAAACCTGCAAATAATATTTCGATGATATTTGTCGTACGCCAATACTTCTGAACATCATAGCGGACTAAATATTCCATAAATATATCAGAAATGAGAGAATTGGACAACATAACCGAGTCGGGTAATCTCACAACTGAAATTTAGTACAGAACGAAATCTTTTGTTATTCGGATGAACTTCCATGAAAACGAGACTACAATCGCTTAGTCTCGGCGAAACATTTAAAAAGGTGATTTCATTACGGACTATTGTTACGTTTCGATTTTCACGGTCTGTTTACTTTTCGGGAATCCTTAATGCGGAAAGGTTACGGTTTAATGTTTTTATTAGGCACACTTGTGCCTCTAAAAGCTTTTAAATGCTTTATTGTGTAAGTAATTATCTCAAAGTACTATTATTGCGTTTTTCGCTTGCTTTTACGCTATTAAACATAATTTGAAATAATAAGGTCGCAACAAAGACGCTTGAGACGCTCGGGGAATAATTTAAAAGCTTTGTGTAAGCTTCTCGGAGTTAGCATCTTGTTTCATTAACGCGCTTGGCTGTCTCGAGTAATATTTATATGAGTCTCGGATCATGAATATTTACATTACGAACTTGGCTTTTAGGAATAAAATTGATTATCTTTTTGCTCTTGTACACTTCTTATTGTTTTGAAAGCTTGAGACACAAAATTACTGAAGATTATGAGGTAAAATGACTGTAATAATGAATTTTTGTTCTGCTTATTATTATAATAGGTATATGCAAAGACTTATATGATACACATACAAATATATAAATCTATTTGTAGTAACTTGATCGTGAAAATAAATTCAACGAACCTCGTTTATGAGTTCGTATTTTTTGGCAGAAAAAAAATACGTTGGCGCTGGGGTCTGGGTGGACTGAAGTATGCGACGAGGGTTTACAGCTGTAGTTATGAAGTGTCCTAATTGCTTGAATTTAATTAAGGGACGAGTTTTCATTCCATAGATAAAATTAATTCATAGGGTACAACATAAACAAATTGAAAACTACAGTTGTATAAATAAAAATATTTTAATTGATTTACTTTTATATTGTCAGGTTATAATTAATTTGATAAATAAATTTTGTTTGCTGATTGAAGATCTGGCCTAAACAAAATAATTTGGTTAAACTCGAGTTTATTTAATATGTAGTGAATAAGAGGTTACGGACTCATGGGCACAAAAGGATTCCTATCTTCTAGTAAACAGTTGGTTAATCAACAAGTTTAAGAATTTCGTTATTTTTTATTATATGAAAAGGGTGACAAGCCAGCACACAGTCCACCTGATAGTAAGTGGTTGTTGTGGCCCATATACATTTACATCTATCCTCAATATTAAATAACTGTATAACAAGGTTTACCTATTATAAAATTAAGAAATACTTGCATAAAAATAACCCCTAGGAATGAGGTGATGGCTACCATTCTGCTTCCATTATAATTCGTATATAAATAATTTTATAATATTAGTGTAAAATTTTATGTTTAAAAAAATGATCCCGCTGGGTTTCTTACTGGCTCTTCCAACCAAAAATATGTTATCTAAAACTATATTGTATTATCCGAACCCGATATTGACTTTTGCACAAATCGCTAAATGGCTTCCATCGCACTCAAATACACTACAATAGGTACATATTTCGTACAAGTTCATTGTTTATAATTACGGATCCAATTTCGTTTGCGATTTTTCATCTAATAGTAAACTAAAAATATTTTTAACAGCGTGTACTATTACAGCTTTTTAAGTCACCCTGTGTATTCCTCAATTTGAATTAAATTAAATAAACCACGATTTCGGGTGCACTACGTCTGTATGATTGCAACCAGAAGTTTGTATAATAAGGTGGATTCATTTACTGAATAAGTATTTATTTTACCAAATTACGTGCCAGATAAAAGATATACGGGTTACAGTTTATAAATCTGATTACTCGCGCAGCACACAGAGCTTAATTAAATGGCTCCGACCGAAAATTACCATGTTTTTGAGAACACGCCCGTTTTGTTCTGTTTACGTTTGCGGTTCGTTTCGCGGAATATTTTCTGATAAAAAGCCAACATTTTCGCCGTCGGAAAACATTACGCTTATATTGCAACTTTTTTAAATCATGCGAATGCGTTTCGTTTGAATTCCACGTCAATGGTAGACTGGTGGAGGGTTGTTTGATGCAGACAAATCGTTGTATTTTCTGTTATTAAAAACAAACCGATAGAAGAAAAAGTTTGTCCAAACACTTACACTTACATGGCAATTATTAATATATTCTCGGTAGTTGACTGTTTTTGTATCGCTGTAGTTGAATACTAGACACCACCTATTAATAGCAATTACATTAATGGAAATAGAAATTTATTGAATCTATCAATTTTTTATTCTTGGCTCCGGTGTCAGTTCCTATTCCTATACCTTTTTAAAAAACGTTACCCCCACACGAGGATTTTCTCCTGTACCCTGGAAGCAGTTTGCATATATAAATTTCATTAGGACAAACATTAAACCGGAAAAATTATTTGTAGGTCATACAAATATTTGTTCAGTGAGGAATTGGAATCCGCGGTTTTCAGCGCCGGAATTCATTGTTACGCCACGGGGCCACGGAGCCGTTAGAGCTCTGCCGCGAATGCCAGCAAAATAAATAAGTTTTTGGGCCTTTCATGTGATTCTCTTTCGTGAATAAATAGTATCTAGAAAAACATTGAATGATCTATTTATTTATTTGTTTATTTACTTAATTCTTTAGAAATTTATCTTCATAGAAAAAATATCTCCGCGTATCTATCATATTAACATTAACATTATGTTTCAACAGTAACAAGTCTATCGTTGGGACTCGGGACTAAACAAAGCCCTCGAATTATGTACATTCACGTTTCGGTTCACTATTTATCACAAACATATTATTTTATACCTTTAACCGAATTTTCGTATCACCATATCTTTTATTGCTCCATTTCAGACATCCAGTTTGATTGCTTTGTTGTCCGCACGGCGCTCGAATTTAATATTCACGTATTGTAATGAATTTCTAAATTATTTCAGCGCGTTTGATGTTTATCCGTTTTTAATGCAAATAATTTAATTTGTTTGTAGCAATAATTTAACCTACATTAATGTTTTTGGACATAGACTAGAATTTTAATATAAATCACCTAGCTAAACGATTTATCTTTTAATAAATATTAACACCATGTTTCATTCAATTTATTTCAAAAGCTTTTTGAATCTTAATACGAATTAAATATTTTGCATATAAAACCTATTGTGGATTATATATATTGCTGCAAATAGGTACATATTTAATTTTGCTAGAAACCATAAAATTTTATGCTTTTTTCTTAGATTATACATAAGGCTTTTTCGCTGTGTATTTGTTTTTTTTTAAACAAATAAAAATCTTCCAGCGCCGTTCGAAATTTAAAATAGCGAAACAAGAAGGGGTGAAGAAGCAATTTCAAACCGGATTGTAATTTAGCAACACGCCTCTGTCTGCGGCGTGTCACAGGCTGGGCTTCCGGTAGCCAACTCTTGCCACTTTTCACTTCGCCCTCACAAAGGCTGCCTCGAAATAAAGTTGCATTCTTTCATTCCCTTCCCGGAATGGCGGCGCAACCCTCCTTAGGGTTTTACGAGCTCTTTTCAAATGAATAAATGGTCTTTGTTTTTAAAAAGTCGGTCGAGTGGGAGTTTACGGTGCTCTTGATCTTCAGTATTTTCTTAAGAAATATCTCGTTCTTTGAGTTCGTTGGCCACGTACAATGTATTCATAAGATGCTATCGCTATGCTGAAATATACTTCGATGCCGTATTAATTTTCTTTTCGGATCTGTTCTTTATCATTATTATTGTAATTTTTTACATATTAATAAAAGGAAATCTTATTATGAAACATATTTTGCATACAAAATAATAAGAAAGTTACTCTTTTGTGTTCCGTACTTGAATAAGCAAACCTTTGCAGTCATTTTAGTTTCGTCGTTCTTGAATAAACTTATATGTTATTATGTAAGGTATAGTACCGAGTAAGGTAAGATATGCAGGAAGTCGATGGATGCAGGTGGCTCAGGACCGTGCTTTGTGGCATTACTTGGGGGAGGCCTATGTTCAGCAGTGGACTTGTGAAGGGCTGTGATGATGATGATGATGAGAGTACCGAGTAGTGGTGGCGCGGTGTAGGAATATCCACTACCCTATATCATCACGTGGGTGTCGCAAGAGGTGACGGAGGGAAACCAATCGGGGGATGGGCAGCAGCGTCTGGCTAATAACGACTAAAAATAAAAATACTAGATAAATAGAGCTTACTCCTTTCTAAAGGGCCGGCAACGCACCTGCAATGCCCCTGGTGTTGCGGTTGTTCATGGACGGCGGTTGTCATTTACCATCAGGTGAGCCGCATGCTCGTTTGCCACCTCTTCTATAAAAAAACTTGCCAACCTGCTTGCCAAGCGTGGCAACCTTGGCAAATATACCCCGAAGAGGCAATCTATGGAGGAGTTTTATGTTGAGCAGTGGACTTTAGTAGGCTGTAACAGTAACAGTATAGTGTTTATTATATTTGATCCACATTATAGAATCGGTACAAACGCGATCAATCGATCAATGGCCAATTTTTTGCATTTTCCTCGATTCGGTTCCCGGTTCACACAAGTGGCTGTTGGAAATCGTTTGATAGTTTTAATGTTTAAAATAAAATAAACTTTCCTTGAAGTAAAAACTTCTAATTAATATTACCAGTACCTACTCTAAAGGAGTACAGCAGCACAGCGTAGCAGTAGCAGAGCAGTAGCAGTAGCAGAGCACGTTCATTGGGTTTACAGTTTTTAATTATTTGTGTGGCTTATAAAACGGAAGCACGCAACACTGATTGCGCAAAGACAAATTGAAATAAAGAGAGCTTTATTTATTGCGCATACTGCATTCAACACTTGTTAGACGCAAAACCTTAGAAAAATAAAATTTTCAAATTGCACTAGACTCGTTTTAAACCATAGTTATAAAAGCGTTTCATTATTCATCATCATCATCATCACTACAGCCCTTCACAAGTCCACTGCTGAACATAGGCCTCACCCAAGCAATGCCACAAAGCACGGTCCTGAGCCACCTGCATCCATCGACTTCCTGCATGTCTTACCAGGTCCTCACTCCATCTACTGGGGGGTCGCCCTACACTACGCCTACCGGTACGAGGCTGCCACTCGAGAACCTTTCTTCCCATTCTCTTTCTCTCGAGATAATTGCACTTCAGCTTACTAATCCGTTGGGCTATGTCGGTCACTCTGGTTTTAATGCGGATATCCTCATTTCTGAGTCTATCACGCAGAGAAACTCCGAGCATAGCCCAAGTTCATTATTATCTATAGATAATATTGTAGTGAGAATTTTATCAAAATTGATTTAAAAAATGTAGTAGCTTGTGATTGGATTTTAAAAGTACAGCAAGGTATGTATATTATATTTTTTTAATACGTAATTACACAAACCAATAAAGTTTTAAGATCAGATTCAGATTTAATAAAACGTTTAAATAAATCTGAAGCAAAGCTGGTTCGATAAAAACACATGACATCAATCGAATGAAGCACCACTAAATTGCTTTCAGCTCAAAGGCCGGTATTAAGTTACGGAGTACAAAACGCACCGTCGGCTGCCTACCCTCCAATATCCATACAATCTATGGCCGCATTTTTATGTCCGTCTTTATATTGAAAGTTCCCCTTTTCGAAAAGCTCCTTTCAACTATGGAGTCTTGTATATTAAAAAATATTTTGCAAGCAATTTTATGCGCTTGAGAATTTTCGATATTTGCTCACGTAAAGAACCCCGGTGAATATTTGCAATTGTAAAAATTTTATGTTCATAATATAAACGGAGCTAGCCTGATGGTCGTTCTGATCGACTTTAAGAGTGGCATATGTCGAATGGAAATTCAAAGCTGGCAGCTTCGTAGGATATACAGTTGCACCTGAGTATTAGCACAAATACATACATCGACATTCACGTATCTTCAACAAACCGTTATCTGATATTAAATTATATGATATATTATGTCATAATCATAAGTTTGATAGAAATAAACATTTCCACTTTATTAATACGTTCATTTACTACGTGATTGACATAACTAATTATAAGCCAATATTGCTTGACGCAGTGGCTAAGCTTTTGGCTGTGTCGCTACGGCTCGAGGCGAGGGGGGAGGACACTCCGAACCAATTTATATGGCTTACAAATAGCAGTTCCGGATCTAGATGTTTGTCAACGTGAAGTTTATCCATGTAAAATTATCTACAGCTCATGAGAAAGCCTTGATTTATTTAAAAAAAATACTGGCCAAGTGCGTGTCGTTCGTTCCATAGTTGCCCGTCACAATACGTCGGCTTTCCTGATTTATAGATGAGCATAATAAGCATGTTCACGGTTGACAGCTATAACGACTAAAAATGGTCCCAAATAGGAAGATGGTAACTGAAAGGCTTATTTTCAAAACAGACTCGCAAAGAAGTAAATTTTTACGTTTTATAGTACTTATAAAGCTTTGAAGTTTTTACTTTAAATTGCTATTTATATAAAAAAATTAACATCGTGTGTGGATGGAACCCTGTAATTAAAAAGGTAATTAAGAGGATTTGAAAAAGCCACGTCTCATAGGGGATGGGTGCTCAACATCAACGCTCTAAAAACTTCAACGCGACGTAAATTATATTTAAATATTATTACTAGGTCCCAATTACATTCAAATGCTTAATGCCGTAACAATTATTTCGCATTTAATTGCTCTGGCTCGAGTTAGTAGGATATGACTTTAATTTTAATTAATATTTAAGTTTCCAAAGGAGAGTATGTTGTAGAAAAACGTTTCAAATGGTTTTTATTTCCCTGTACGTCAAAATCTTCTGTAAATATTGTTGAAGTTTTAGTAAATTTTTTGATTTAATTTATTAAATACTTTTTAGCGACCGTTGTTACTTGCGGTTGCGGACTATTATTATTTTACCAGACTATGCAATTAAATTGTTGGCATGTGTAGGATTGGAGCATTGCGGTTCTCCTATATTTCTGTCCCTATATTTAAAACCTTTTTGGCCTAAATCTTCAGCCTAATTCTAAACAGCGACCAAGAGCAAAGTTTTTGTGCTATTTCTAACAGAAGCCTAATTATAATTCGGTAATATATATATCTAATAAAGCTAAATTCCTTTCAAATTCACGTCTGTAATTAAATTTTTCCCTTTGGAACAGTGGGATGAAGAAATTAGTTTAAGGTTGAATTTTTATCTCGAAAGATTAAAATGAAAATACATAATACTATAACATTAGACTTTTTTATTTTATAAATGTTGGGTCCTTGATTGGTACTAATTACATTGAACATTATTTTAAATACATGTCATTCAGATAATCAACACAAATAAAATCTTAGTTTTAAACACCTTTTGTAATAAGGTATTTTACCCATTTTCAAAGATTGTTTTAAATTAATCCTAGAGTGATAATGAACTACTATAATTTTTATATAATTTTTTTAAAACCGAATGGTGCCATAGAAATTAGTTTTAATCTATTGTATTAAATTTTCCCGTGAAAACCCTAGCCGCCATGTTGTTTAACTCGTGACGTCACTATTCTGCTGATTTTGCAAAGGAATAAGATACTTTTTAATGTTTAATAATGAGTTATCATCTAAATCATTGATGTGTTGTGCCTGAATGCAAAAATACGAGCATAAGAGCGCCCGGAAAGTTATGGATTCAAGAATAAGGCTGATGAACGAGCTGTATGCTCGTTCATCAGCCTTATTCTTGAATCGTCCACCTTATGATGCTGTTGTATGTAGACATTCACATTTATCCTCCAATAAGAATCAAAATGCAGATGCGTTGTGACCCTGAGGATTAAGATGGACTGGCTCGTTTCCAGTAATACACTCCAGACTTTACACTCACCGTACGAAACAGCAAAATTGAGCTGCTATTATAAGCGGGTATTCTGTGAGAGCGAGGTTCTTCCATGGTCGAGCCAATCCATTCGTGCTATACTGCTATAGCTATATTATAACTGCAGCATGATTCTTCCACGTATAACTAAAATCGTTAGAGCAATTTCCGAAAAACCAAATTACGTATTACACATACAAGAGATGTTAGCAATATTGGGATGGCATAAGTAAGCACAAATAAACAAATATTAAACGGTTGCGCGATATTAAATCGAATTGTATAAAGTTAATTAGATTGGTTGTGTCAGTGTTGAGAAGGGTCGGCACGGTTCATCCCCTGTGCCGGCCTAAAAGGCGCTGATTGTATTGTTGCAAACTATTTTTTTAAACTATGGTTTTAACGTTATTATATTTATACTTACAGTTTTTTTTTTCTACATATTAATTATTAATAGATCCAACATATTATCATATCTATTACAAGATGTATTTATGTCGATACAAATAGTTGAATACTAATTATCATAAATTTATCTGTTGACCAAGTTACGAGGAAAATACCTGGTTAAAGTTCTTCGTTTTTATAGAGTAAGGGTGACAAACGAGCACACAGTCCACCTGATGGTGATGCTGTGACATTTACTACGCTGAGGACAAGATGAAATGTCTCGTTTCCAGTAAAAAGGTGGGCGGTTTTTTGTATTACAATAGGTACATATACATTCATATTGCGAGCGTAACTTTACTCGCAAAGTCAAAATGTTACGAAGCGAATCAATCCATCCATTACAGCCTATTAAAAAACCACTGCTGAACATAGGCCTCCCCTAGACATTGTCTCATAGGGAGGGGGGATTTTGCCAATGTTGCCACGCTTGGCAGGCGAGTTGGCAACTGCAGTTCTTTTTGATTTCTTATCAGGAAGACGGTGCTGCCCATCTCCTGTTCCAGTTTCCCTGTCGCCTCTTACGACACCAGAGCGACGACATCTGGTAGTGTATATTCCAATCAACCAATCCGAACCATCTAACCAAGCGATCATTAACACTAAACAAATGAAACATGGCATTTACCTTAATGATTTTCATGATACACGCCCGCTCGTTTGGGAAATTGTTAAATTTTAACCCTGACGGAAATCGCTTTCCGTCCAACGTTGCCAAATATTTAGAACTTCCGAGATGCGATTTATAACGGACCAGCGGGCGCAAACTAAATATCTACAAGTTTATAGCACCTTAATATGAATTGAATGTTAAGGTTAGGTTAAGGTTGTTAAGGTTTCTTTGTTTCATTCCAAAAACATATTATCAAGCTTTCTATTTGCTATAATTGAAAATAAATCTACAGTGCCTCAAAAACATAACGCTATTACAAACTAAATATCTACAAGTTTATAGCACCTTAATATGAATTGAATGTTAAGGTTAGGTTAAGGTTGTTAAGGTTTCTTTGTTTCATTCCAAAAACATTTTGCTTTCTATTTGCTATAATTGAAAATAAATCTATAGTGCCTCAAAAACATAACGCTATTACAAACTAAATATCTACAAGTTTATAGCACCTTAATATGAATTGAATGTTAAGGTTAGGTTAAGGTTGTTAAGGTTTCTTTGTTTCATTCCAAAAACATTTTATCAGGCTTTCTATTTGCTATAATTGAAAATAAATCTACAGTGCCTCAAAAACATAACGCTATTACAAACTAAATATCGACAAGTTTATAGCACCTTAATATGAATTGAATGTTAAGGTTAGGTTAAGGTTGTTAAGGTTTCTTTGTTTCATTCCAAAAACATTTTATCAGGCTTTCTATTTGCTATAATTGAAAATAAATCTACAGTGCCTCAAAAACATACCGCTATTACAAACTAAATATCTACAAGTTTATAGCACCTTAATATGAATTGAATGTTAAGGTTAGGTTAAGGTTGTTAAGGTTTCTTTGTTTCATTCCAAAAACATTTTATCAAACTTTCTATTTGCTATAATTGAAAATAAATCTACAGTGCCTCAAAAACATAACGCTATTACAAACTAAATATCTACAAGTTTATAGCACCTTAATATGAATTGAATGTTAAGGTTAGGTTAAGGTTGTTAAGGTTTCTTTGCTTCATTCCAAAAACATTTTATCAGGCTTTCTATTTGCTATAATTGAAAATAAATCTACAGTGCCTCAAAAACATAACGCTATTACAAACTAAATATCTACAAGTTTATAGCACCTTAATATGAATTGAATGTTAAGGTTAGGTTAAGGTTGTTAAGGTTTCTTTGTTTCATTCCAAAAACATTTTATCAAGCTTTCTATTTGCTATAATTGAAAATAAATCTGCAGTGCCTCAAAAACATAACGCTATTACAAACTAAATATCTACAAGTTTATAGCACCTTAATATGAATTGAATGTTATGTCTTACGATTCGTTTGTAGAAGATTTTATTTTCTAATCATTAACTGTGATGGCGAATGTGAATGTAGCTGTGGTAGACTGTGGACTAATGGCCAAAAATTTAATAGCGTTTAAGTATTTGACCATCAGTCTACAGTCTACCACAGTCTATCACACGTAATGATTGGAATATAAAGTCTCCTGCAAACGAGTCGTGCCATATTATAATTAGAGATGAGCCGAATATGGATTTCACAGAATACGAATATTCGGCCGAAAGTTCGGTGAAACTTTTATCGAACCGAATATTCGGTCGAACATTATTCGGCAGGATCATCTCGGTGCCTAACCAATTTGGTCGAAACTTGTTACCATAAACCTGTTGACCCTGCCCCTCGTTCATCATCTGATACTAAGCAAATTGTCGGCACATGCTTATGTTTTGACTATTTTTGTAAGAAAAAAAGTATTTCGTTGTGTTATTCTTGGTGAAAATTGATAATTATATGATAAAAATGAGTGGCAGGAGATCTACTATTTGGACCTATTTTAGAGAAACTGACGACCCAATTAAAGTGAATTGTACTAATGTAATTTAACGTTTCTTTGTTTCATTCCAAAAACATTTTATCAAGCTTTCTATTTGCTATAATTGAAAATAAATCTACAGTGCCTCAAAAACATAACGCTATTACAAGTAGATTTAACTCATAAACAAAATATACTTTTTACAGTAAAATTATGAAAGACATGGCATTACTCAATTCGTACATTTCAGTACAGTGGACACTTTGAGTACCAGTAACGAATGTTCGGTGGTTTAATAAATATTCTTTTTCGGCCGAATATTCGGTAAAGCTGCCGAATATGCCGAATACCGAATATGTAACGAATATTCGGCCCATCTTTAATTATAATATTCATGTTAAGGTGCTATAAACTTGTAGATATTTAGATTAAGTATTTGGGCATAAGAATAAATTCCTACACAGCAAAGCAAATAAAGTGCTAGTGAACTCACGCCTAGCATAAAAGTTCGGTTATAGCGAGGTCGCTCATTCTACAGTGCATTATTTTGTTTCTCTCAGCTGTGAATCTATTTTCCCGTTAATTCCTCGCCGCCCTATCTCTAGCGCAAAATTTATTTAAATCGGACTTTTTTTCAAGTGTCATAAAAGTTAGGTTATCGATATAAAGCGGCAGCTGTACCCGTCCCCTCGTGTTTACAGCGTGTATAGACTGCGCTCATAAAGCGACCCCTCGCATCGCACAATGCCTCCCAACCGCCCGCAGAGCTCTACTTGTAACGTGCGCGCTACTGGCTCCCATAAAGGATCTAATGGCGACATAGCGTGTCAAAATATTAATACCTTTGCGGCCCAACTGCAAGTATAAATGTACGTTTTGTCTCTAGCGTAGCGACGCGACGTGGAGTGGGCGTAAGATGGCACATTTATCATCTGTATAACAATGAGACGTTTAATGTTATTTATAATCTGCGCGTGGGGCTGACGTCAACGATTATTGACTCGATTTCAACCTAATATGGTCTTTTTATCTCTATTATTTGTTTAAATATAGAATACTAGCAGTGTTATTATCATTACTAAGATTCCCGTTACCAACTGAAACATATTTAAATGCTTGTTTTAGGAGTGATTCACAACACTAGTCGAATGGCGGATTCGAACCCATAACATTTGGTTTCTCGTTAGGCTGTTTGTCACTTAAACTGTAATATTGCTTGTATTATTTTGTTTAGTGTTATACTTAGATATGAACTAATATGTAGAGGGTTTGCCGTAATTATCAAACTATAACATTTTTAAATGTTAATCGGTTATCCGGTAATCAAACACACAGTATTATATATATAATATAATTTAACACTAAACTGTTACATTCCGTCACCGGTTCTTTTTATTTTAGATGACTCATATTTATTTCAATTTTTTTAACGTTATACGTTGTTATATAACGTTATGTTCTAAAGTCTTGTAAATTTTCCAAAATAAAGTCCGACAGAAAATGAATAATTTGGACTGCAGTAGACACTTACCATTACTCGCAACTGTTCTTTACTATGTATAAAAAACAGTTTGATATTCTATGCTGGGAATAGTAACTTTTCTACATTTCTCCTAATAAAATACTAAGTTTCTCTGCGTTTAGAATTGTGGAACTGCATATTTATAATAACAGGCGCCTTCATAAATTAATTTTTGGCGAAAACTGAATTTTTTAATTAAAATATTAAAAATATAAACTATGGCTGAAAATGATTATTTTGTCCGAAAACGAAAATCATTCGGACCCGAATCTAAACTAGTTATTGCGTCAGTATTCTGGATCTCGAAAACCACACCGTCTACCGGGTCCAATTTTGAATCTAAACCATCCATCCAACAAAGACACAAAAAGATCATAAAAATTGGTCCAGCCATTTACGAGTTTTGGCGAGACTAACCGCACGGCAATTGATTTTTGTATTTTTATGGAAGAGTATTTTTTATATATTGTAATAAATCAATACTACCTTCTAATTATTTCAATTTCAAAAGTATGTAATATTTAGACATGTTAGTACCATTTAGTAAATCCTCCTTAGATCAATTGACATAAATTTTTGTTATTTTTCGATAGTAATGTTTTTTGAAAGTCGACATATCCACGGATTCAGAGAATTGCTTGTCCATAATTTGCGAGGCCATTAACTGTGTGCGTAAGCGGGATGGAACAACATCGCCGTACCGTTTGTATATATCCCTCTGAATATAAATGGCTTCATTTGATTGTTCCATGCCGTAAACGTACTTTGCATTCATGCAGTCCCAGTAGCTACAGAGACAAACCAACGGTTCTCTTAAACTTATTAGAAAGAAAAAAAGGAATTTGTGTGGGATATGTGGAATGAATTAATTAGGTTCATCATCCTATCCATTCTATGACTGGATTATTTAGGTACCGACTATTTTAACAAATTATATTCCCTTATTATGGTTTTTTATGTACTTGAAAATAAGATTGATAAAAAATAAGACTTGATGAGCGCTGTGGTCCACCACTGCAATATGCTGAGCTAGGTTAGAGGAGACCTAGGACGATTTCACACCTCTATCTTAATCCTCATAGTTAACTTTTTAACGTACTTTTTATTTCTATGTATAAATCTATGAATGGATGATATTATTGACCTATCGACCAAATTAGAGGGAATACAGTTATTTCTCATTTTTAAGCCTCTATTGCCGCCTCGTGCGATGGAACAAAAGCCGGACAATTACTAAACAAAATATTGGCTGATTGGTATCGACTTGGCTTAGGGTGTCTAGTGTCTTCATCGTTACATAAATATCTAAAAAAATAAGTTATATCTTATTTCATGGACAAAACTAACATACCGATGTTAAGAAAATATGTAATAATGAACTTAACTTTGTATATTAAAAACTGCTATACCTAACTTTACAATGCAAACTTGAAGAAATATGTAATAATATGGGCGAATGTTTAATGGTTAATGCCCTCCAGTCAAGTCACACATAGAAGCCGTGGACAAAATCTAAAAAAATATGAATACTATTATAGAGTAAAAACATATTTCATTTAGTCTAGTACACTAAAACTCCGCTGTAGAGTTTAGAATAAACTAACTAAAATCAATCTCACGTATCACGTAGGAGGTGGCAATTAATTACACGTTCGTTTACACAATCTCCTTTACGAGTAGCAAAACAAGCAGGCACTGGAATAAGATGACATAAAACAGATTTTCCCAAGTCCCAAGAGTAACAAAAAAAGTCTAAAAACATGAAATCATCATCATCTACAGCCTTAAAGTCTTATTTTAACCAACTTCAAAAAAGGGGAAGGTTTTTCATTCGGATGTTATATTTTTATTATGTATGTTCGGGCATAACTCCGTCAATATATAGACGGATTTTTAAAATTATTTTTTTGTTCGAAAGAGGTTTATTTCGAAATGGTTCCATTTCAATTTCGTAAAGATCTGATGATGAGTTTCGGAGACAGACTACGGAAATCTTCAATAAATGAGAGGAAATCTAGCGCGATTGCTGCTATCGCATATCTATGCATTGTTTACGCAATCACACAACATAACATCGTTCCTATGCCTTCTAAAGGGGTATACGTACGCAGATGTGTACAGTATACCACGTTACACCCTCATTTCTGTCAAAGTTTTATTTGGATACTTCTAATTTCTAATCTTGAAAGTAAATTCGGGCATAACGTTTTTGCTTATGCTTATGAATTGATTTAATTTATATTGCAGTCGGTTTCACAATTTTTTTTTAATTTTACCAGTTGTATTATGTTGTTAAAACAAACTCATAACTGGATTATGTTTTTTATAAAAATGAACTGACTTTCAGATATTTATAAAAGTTAACAAAAATCAATCCAATAATGTAAAATAATACAAAACGTGTTACCTTGGACGTTTTGTGGTAATTTAATACGTATTGCATTACGCTAATCCGTGAGTAAAAGCACAAGTAGGTAGGTAGTAACTTGTAACTGTCAGATAGCCTGTTATTTTCAACCTTAAATACAATATAATTTGCTAATAACAAGAAACCATCTCCCATCACTTTTGTCCTTTTAAAGAAAACGTAAAAAATCATTTCTGTTATTAGTGAATAATTTTCGTATTCATTATATAGCGACTAAATTCAAGGCAATATTGTTTTTTTTTTGCATTTCAATTTAAATTTGTAAGACGCGACCTTAATGGGATTTTAATTGTCATCAGACACGATGATATGCAAATGGTAATAGAACTAAATACTCGTAGAATGGAGAATCAATGCACCAATTAATAATTAATATTGGCTTCAGCCAGGATTGAACTAAGTAGATCGCTGTAATTATATTACACTAAGTAGTCGTCAGGGTCTACGAAACTCTAAAATGTTGAAGCTTAAGCACATTGTCAGGATGACATATCATTTAAGTTTCACTTTAAAAATTATTTTAAAATTGCAGGAAACGGCGGAAGTGTGCGTTGGCACATCAGTTGGGACCATCACGGAGCCCGATTGCCTTGGTCCCTGCGAGCCTGGTACATCGGTCACTTTGGAGGGCATCGTGTGGCACGAAACGGAAGGTGGTGAGTTGTTTACTAGCGCACGAAAGCAACGCACAGTAGCGCTCCCGCCTTAAATTCATAGCACGCTTATGCACGCCTAGTAAAGTGTATCAGCTTCGCAATCCAAGAATTTCTTTAAAAATTCTTTTTTTCTTTCTATTATACCAAATAAAAAAAATCACATCATCACCTTACTAAGTCATTCAGCATTTACACAGTAATTACATGAAAATTATCATAACAACAAACTTTGCTCGTTGTGAGAAAAAAGTTCCCAGTGATGAAACCTATCTAGATTAATTACACTTGTAAAGAAAGTATTATTTAAATGTCATTATTTCATCCAAATCGTAAATCAATATTTTCGTTTCACCAATTATCTGACAATATTCGGTATTCGAACGAATAGAATAAAAGCAGCCGAATAGTCGGAATACGGAACAATTGCAGAATATTCGTCTTACGTATAATAATAGAGTCAGTATAAACGCAACCTCATTCTATTATTATTTATATTATTAACAGTATATTATCATCACAGCCTATCAAATTATACTATTTTGCACAGATATGCAACCTGAATCCATTTATTTCCTATATGCCATAGGTACCCATCTACGGGATTGCCCCGTACTGCTCTTGCATTAACAATAAGTTTTCGGAATTAAAACTTAAATTAAACGCGATAAAATCCGTAAAAATACTTTGCTTTGTTCGCGTAAATATAAGAAATCATTAAATAAGTGAGGTAAATGAATAAAGTATCATTAGAATTTCTCAGTGCTGGAGAGTTAAATTCGTTATTTTGCCACTATAAAACAAAAAAGGGTTGTGAACTTACGCTGTAAAAAGTGCCGTGGAATCAGTCTGCTTAACTTCGTCGGAAAACTGTATGTTACCCATAACCCCCTAACGAATCGTATTGATTAAAAGAGTTATGAAAGAAACTGACAGGAACAATTTGGGATGTGCAAGCTGGATTTAGAAAGAGGATGGGGTGTATAAATGAGGTCTTTTCAATTCGCATATCACAGAAAAGTTTTTGATCAAGAAAGTTTTCTATGCATTTATCATTGAGCTATTTATGTACTACGTACTAGATCCGACACTGCATTCAGCTACTCTGTTCCACTCAACTGCGGTGCATACACCGCACTGTAATCAGTCACTCGCTAGGCGCTTGTAGAGTTGTCACGTGTTGTGTTGATTTAAAAAAAATATCTCTTGATAAAAATATGCCGTCGTGTGTACTTAGATATTGCACAAATAATTCAAGAAATGTCAGTAAAAAACAAGGAATTAATTTTCATCGGTTAATAAGATACTTATTCAATAAAAAATACTATAGATTAATAATAAAACAAATTATTTCTAAGACGCCATCTCGTGTCATGGAATATAGATTATGAAATTAATATGTTCAGCATATATAAGTTATTATAATTAGGCTACATTTTTCATGTTTAAATCTGCTTACTATTCTTTTATTTTATTTTTACGTTTCCACATCAAAATCAAAGTGGAATAAATTCGTCCATTTTTAACTCTCGTGTGCCCAGCATTTATGAACGACTCTTATTATAATTTAAATAAATATATTTGTAATTTAAATGTTATAATAAGTTTTGTTAAACATATATTTAGTATGTTTTTTATATTTGACATAGATACCTTTTAAAATATTCAGATAAAAATATCATTAAAATGTAATTGTGATATAATATTATGTAATATTATTTTTAAATTTAAATATTGTTCTCGATATAATTTACCTATACAATACAATCTACTATTACCTACGGGTCGTTCTACCTGTGTTTATTCTATGATAAAAAAAAAACCAACCGCGCGAAGACAGAGTAGCGCACATTTTTTGTTTGTGATAGCTGTTCTAGTACGTAAGTACATAATATTACTTCTCACACGTCAACTATAAAGAAATTCTTTGAACCCAAGTTTCCCCCGATTAAAGGTAATCTTCAATAGATCACCAATTTCATAGATAGATACACATAAATACAAATAGTATTATTATGCCATTATCACGCACAGATCTTAACATAAACAGCAGAAATATATCTTACACGTCAACTATAAAGAACCATTATCACGCACAGATCTTAGCATAAACAGCAAAAATATATCTTACACGTCAAAAAAATGTGTATAATAATATATTGGTCCTATACCTAAGTACCCACAGAAATGTCGCATCTGAACATATTAATTTCATAACCTGGGGGCACGGCAGTGCCCCGCCAAGTCGAGCAAAACAGCGGCACGGCCGTACTATACTTTTCTCGAAGCAATTCAGGCCACTTTCAACCCCCTATAACTTCGTAGTGGATTGAACTAGAAGCCTGAATTTCATTAACCAAGTAGGCATTATATAAACATGATATATTTAAAATTTCATCCAATTTGAACCAGTAGTTTATGAATTATAACTAGTCAAAGTTCCTTAATTTTGTCACTCACTGACTGACCGATCATCAAAACTCTAAGACACTTCTAGCAGACATAGAATTGCTTAGTGCGATGGGCTAGTCAATCTATATATTTAAAACATAAAAGATTTTTAACATTGATATGGTCACTATAAAATAATGTTAGGTTAACTAATTACGTAATAACTTAAAACGGAAGGATCCTTAAGTAGGGACTGAATAAATTAACCGACTTGGTATTATATGGATCTCACAACTATTTACGGTAGAAGAGCTGAGTTGCGAGACTTGGTTTTTTTACAAGTTATGTTTTGATGGCATCTATATTCCATGACACGAGATGGCGTCTTAGAAATAATTTGTTTTATTATTAATCTATAGTATTTTTTATTGAATAAGTATCTTATTAACCGATGAAAAGTAATTCCTTGGTTTTTACTGACATTTCTTGAATTATTTGTGCAATATCTAAGTACACACGACGGCATATTTTTATCAAGAGATATTTTTTAAATCAACACAACACGTGACAACTCTACAAGCGCCTAGCGAGTGACTGATTACAGTGCGGTGTATGCACTATGCACCGCAGTTGAGTGGAACAGAGTAGCTGAATACAGTGTCGCCTCTAGTACGTAGTACATAATAGCTCAATGTGTTTATGTTAAGATCTGTGCGTGATAATGGCGTAATAATACTATTTGATTATCAATAAAAAATAAGTTAGTCATGTTAGCGTAATTATTGAATTTTGTGCCGAAATATTTAGCAATAAATACAGTTGGATAGTGAATACTGTTTAGGTTCTGTACTGAAAGATAACTACAAAAGCTAATGTTGGAATTTGAATCGCAACAACTTATTTCTACTGCATAAACCATTTGTCAGAATATCGCTCTGCTGTCTGGAATCAGCAGTAAAAACAATATTAATCTTGCATTAACTTTCTGCGTGTACATATTATACGTTCTACGTACACAAAATATATTTATCAAGCGTATTAGAATATAAATTAAAAAAAAACCGTTTCAAGAATCCATTTCGTTAAAATAATGTCGTATTTTGCACGATCAATCGTTTTCATACAAAATTGTTAATAAAATAGTAGATTTCATCATAATTTCAATTACAAAACATTTGGTTTAATAGTTCACCATTTAATATTCGTTCCCAAAGGAACTGTTTGCAAAAATTAATTATAGTAAGAATGACATAAGAGGATAGCATGCCTGTCAAATTCTGTCGTTTACTATTTACCGGCAAATTTGAATTTGGAACTGTTCAATATTCAAATTTGTTTAAAGCCAGAATCTTAAAACAATTGAAAGTATGAGGATTAGTAATGCTAGTTTAGTCACATAGTCATTTTGAATCTGTCAGGTCACGTATGAAAATAAATCTTACTGCAATAATTTTCTACAACTTTCGAAGAGGTCTAACACGGCTTCAGTGTTTCGAAGAGCTAACTTCTGTGTTCCATGATGAAGCCCCATGTCTGAGGACTGTTGAAAGCTGGTATTTAGAATTCCAGCGTAGACATACCAATCTTAGTAACTAATTTCGTGAACGACGTCCAAAATCCGCCTTCTCTGAAGATAACATCGTTGCTGTGAGAAAACTAATTCTCAAAGATAGTCATGTAACATATCGAGAGATAGAGGCGTTATTAGGTATCTCAGGGACAACCATTCAGAAAATCTTGCATGAAGCGCTTGGTGTCAGAAAGCTAATTTGCCGTCGGATCTCGCATTTGCTTTCCGACGATCATAAGGCGACCCGCGTCAGATGGTGTAAGAAAACTCTTAGAAAGTAGAACGGTTAATGCAGGATGGAGTACCACAAATTGTTTAAAACATGTTATCGCTGATCTTCGGAAATCTAACCCAAAGCGACGCATCATCCTACACCATCACAACGCAAACTCACACAGCGCTGGTCAAACTATTGAGTATTTGAAGCAGGAAAACTTATAAATTCTTGACCAACCTCCTTACGGTCCCTTACATTTCCTAAAATGAAGAAAAATCTTCGTGGTCAAAGGTTCGTGAAGAAGCAGATCGATGTTTTCAAAAGAGCCATATTGAACACCCACACTTTGGGGTGGCATAAATATTTCAATAACTGGTTCGAGCGTTGTTGTTGTTTTTTGTTTTTGGTCAAACGACAAACCTTAAATGGTCATGCCATTTAAGGTTTGAAGTTTGACCAATAACGTACGTATTGATGCTAACATATTTTGTGGAAAATCAACCTTTTTTAAATAGAAAATTTATTAGTATTTTAAAAGATATCAAAACAAATAACCTTACATTGTATTACTAGTAGCCATTTTCGTCATACAAAACAAACAGTTCGACCGCTACTTTTTTAAAACGACGTATGGCCTCCGACATTGTTTTCGTAATCTCAGCAATTACTCCAACAACCATTTTAAAGCAGTTATAATAATTTAATTTACAACACCTGGCTTCAAGCGATAACGGAAAGCACTTGGAACCATTTTTTGTTGTCGTTCGTGTTTCATGGCGGTCGTAACCATCTCTCTCTTTCTCAAGGCATTATATTTACTGTTTACAATCCTAGAGCCGCGATTAATATTAATATATTCATGGCGTACATAAAACAGTGGAGTCAATGAGAGTCCCTATATAATTACCGCGGGCTTATTAGCGGTAGATAACATCTCAGAATATTAATAGCCCTCTGCACGAAACATGCCAACGCCAAGAGAGTACTTCATATTAACGTTTCTATTTCTACTTCACTTATGCTCTCCTCATCAAAATGCCTTTAACTCCTTTATGACTGAAAATAGAAGGTCAAATTAATGAGAGGGGTAGATTTAATTTACAATTAATTTTCACCTACACGTTTTAACTTTTTTGGAATATAACCTTTTAAGGCTTGTGACCGTCTGTGTCATGATATACACGTATTTTGATTCATAATGATTTTATGGGAATACTTTTTACATAGCAGAAAGTTTGAGTAATAGCGAACGTGTACAATTATTTTCCATAATGTATTATTATCTATACAGTATTGTAACTCGGCCGTATCTTTGAAATAAATGCCTACAGCAGCGCGGTACGTAAACATGCAATAGGGCTGTCTGCCTTCAGCATTACATTTGCCTACTTTGTATTTCCATCTAGTTTTATGATTTTAAATATACTTTTTTTATATAATCAAATATAATAGGTACTTTGAAAATTCAATAGGAAGTGTTCAATAAAAATGTGTATCGTTTTTTGATTGGTAGATTTAATTAAAAAACCATGTTTACGTTTGAATAACAAATCGGTCTTATGAATTTGCGACCGAAAAATATTTGCGCCTCAGCTGAGACGTACGAATTACTTTATTATTAAATTTTTAAGTATAAAAAAATCCGCATTATAATATAAAGCTTAATTAAAAATTATTTTGGGAAACATGGACAAGGTGGAGAAAAGTAATATCTTTTACTTGGATAAAGAGGTATCTATAACCAAGTAAAAGATATTTTATAATTTATATGTTTGGTTTTAAATGAAGTTCGCATTTATTATTTCTTTATTTCTATTCTATTATTTATTTCCTCCATTTTTTATATATATTCCACAAAATCATCACTGCGGCACAGTCACGACTGTCTGCATGCCGAGCGCATGCCGAGATCGAGGCGCGTAGGCATAGCTCTCGCTTCGTCCGTTTGTATGAAGTTGGAATACTGTATAGATAATATTACCGTGACGGTACTCTTGATCTGTTCCATCTTCAATATATCGCCAATTTAGTCGATAAACTTTCGTCTAGGGCGTCACTTGCCGACTCTGTCGTTTACCTCTGCAACATAAATTTACTTTGTGATTTTTTTTTTTTTTATAGAAGAGGGGGCAAACGAGCATGTGGCTCACCTGATGTTAAGTGACTACCGCCGCCCATGATCAACCGCAACACCAGGGGAATTGCAGGTGCGTTGCCGGCCCTTTAGAAAGGAGTAAGCTCTTTTCTTGAAGGTCCCCAGGTCGTATCGGTCCGGAAAAATCACCGGTGGTAAATTATTCCACAGAGAGGTTGTACGCGGAAGAAAACTCCTTTTGAAACGTACAGTGGTGGACCGCCAAGCATCCAGATGGTGTGGATGGTATCGGGATAACTTTATCGGGTTAACTTTGTGACTTTTGCATCACTGCATTGCCGTATTATAAGAGAATTCTCGTTCGAGAAATTCGAAGAAATAAAGAGCCTTTACTGGCTGAATATAGAAGAAGGGAGGGTCACATAGCTAATTTATATCATATCTTACATGTAAATATATTTATGTGAGATACGATCCGATAATATAGATATTTATTAAGATAGATATTTATCGGATACCCTTTTTCTTAATGTAAACGAGGCATTCCATCTTAATCCTCTGGGGTAACAACGCGTCTGTGTTTTACTCTTAATCGAGGATAAATGTAGATATCTTTGGGCCACAGCATCCACTTGCCTTACATTGAGCTGAGAGGATTGTTTGCCCTTTAAGTGATTTAGGCTGTATATTAGCCGAAACCTAGGTGATTGTTTTTTGGAAAAAAAACCGAAGGGTCAATAAAATAAATAGTTCTGATTATCTTCAAACTAAGTATTTTATACGTGGTAGAGCCACGCTGCAGTTTTATTATGGTTGTAGCACGAATGGGTAGGCTCAGGGGTGACGCATCTGCATTTTGATTCTTACTCGAGGTTAAATATAGATGTCTATGGGCCACAGCATCCAATTACCATCAGGTGGACTGTGTACTCGTTAATTACCCTTATTCTATAAAAAAGTAGTTTTAGGGCCGGCAACGCACCTGCAATTCCTCTGGTGTTGGTGGGGCTCGTTTGCCTCCTCTTCTATAAAAAAAGTAACTAGTACTAGTAGTAGTAGTTCTATAAAAAAAGCACTATGTGTGTTAATATTACTTATTACATAAACGCAGTGTATTATTATTTTTTTTACCTACCGTATGGCCTTATATTAATTTGATATTAAGTATGTAATGGAACGCGATTGTATATTATCTCGAGTTAAATTGAATGTGTTGTAAGTTCTATAGACTGAACGTTGGGACCGCCGGGCACGCGCTACACAAAGCCGCTCCCTCGACGCTCCGCGTAATTATTATAAAATACAATAATAAATCACCATCTACTCGCTTCTGTTGCTACTCTCCAAATTTATCCCAGGGATGAGCAAGTGAAAAAATATATCGATATTTAAAGTATCGATATTTTTAAACATTATCGATATAATGTGTAAATATCGATATATCGTCATGTTATGCATGATGTACTAGGGTAAGGACCAAAATTTTATTACTGGATCGTTGGAAGACCAAAAAAATACGACAACAGCACATGAATGCTTTTGTAGCTGCTTTTGTTGTTTAATGTCTGTCGATTAATACAACATTTTAAAATACATCGAAATTGAAACGAATTCGATACTCTAAAATAAATATCGAATGTCGATATTTCACATTTTAAACTATCAACGATTAAATATATCCATATATTTATAAGAAAATAATTATCTATATTTCAATATATCGTTTTTATGACCCAAGCCTAATTTATCAGAACGCTGGGTCAGCCATTGGTGCGGCCAAGAGGAGGGAATTCACGCCCTACCAAATTTATTTTCGTCTAATTTTTGAAGTGTGCTCTGTTTGCCCACAAATTAAGTTAGAACTACCGTCATTTATTAAATTTGTATCACTATGATTTATGTAACATTAATACTAACTACTATACTATATTATTACTAGGTATAGAATTACAGAATTATTATCCTATTGTTTTCACAATTATTCTGTTTAAAATTAACAATTATACCATTCCACTAGTTCACAATTATTCCATATTTGTGAAACGTAAACACATTATACACGTTGCACTGAAAAACAAAAAATTTCCATACATTTGACAACGAAAGTAATTCGACAATCGATAATTTATTCTCATATTATTCTCCGAAACGTATGCAACATAACATCTCCATTTACCTAAGTTCTAATGAGGTAGTTATCATGGGTAGGCGTACAAAAAGAAATCCTCACAACGAGCAGAAAAAAAACTAACGAACTAAGTCGCGATGTCGCATTCCGAGGCGCTAATTAGTGGACTCATTTCAAGTTTCCTTATCTCTCTCTCATTAGCCAATGTCTTGTTTCAAACACTTACTGTAACAGCACTTAAGTCCTGTACAATGATGTCCGGTGGCGGTAAATTGTTCACTTCCTAATTAACTCTGTGTGTATGGGCTTTTAGGAGTGTAAACTTTACTTTACCGGCAGTTCGGCAGCACTTTGAGTGGATGTAAATGAAATCTCCGCAACATTGTTTGTTTCGGTGTGGGAAACAAAGCCAGACTCTGATTAGATCTCACAAAACCACACTGGAGCCAATGCACCCGCCTTCTTAACGTTTGTATTGGTCTGAATGATTTATTCTAACAGAGAGCGTACGTGGCTTTAATGTTCTGTAACCTGTATTTCGATCAAAAGCTAGATCCGCGACCTTTTCTATCACCAGGGTGACGATAGCGGGGAAGTAGGAAAGTGTAATGGTTAATGTTGTTTTCTGTAATATTAGTTGTATTTTGTAGTAATCAGATTAGAAAATAATAAACGAAACTACGGATATTCCGAAGAGTGGAAAAAAAAGAGTTATAAATGTGCAAACCACTGAGACATTGTTTTGTGTGTTAATATAATACTTTAGGAACTGGTAAACTTTTATTTCAAACTAACTTCTCAATGAAATGGCATTGTGTAACAAAAAACTTGACCTCTGTCCTAAATAACGATATCTGGTGAGCGGAACGTTATTAAGGCGACACCTTGAAAAAATGCACCTCCTTTCATCGAATAGTATAGGACTATGACACCACTAACGAAAGTGGAATTTTGATATAGGTAAATTCATGTCTTTAACTTGGATTTGATTGTTCAAAAACATGATTATATAATTTTGACTCGATCATAATTATTTGCGAAAACACCTCTAAAAATCACTAGAGTTGAAATTACAACGAAATTACTTAATCTATATTATGCTTGCGAATCACTCAAATATATTCATAACATCAATATTCATTATTTACTTGTTCATTGTTTTGATTACTTAAATCAATAATTTAAAAAAATATTTTAATATTCTGACAATTTCTAAGCGCTTTTAATCGTCGCGGGCGCTACGCAATTTTAGACCTTATGACGGCGTTTTTTCAAGTTTTTGTAGAAATGATGTATTCACTGGGATCAGTACGGCGTTCGCCTGAAGCCACTTTTTCGATGTGTCGTCTTAACCCTCATTGATTGAGTTCTGGGCATTCTTTAGTACCGTCTCTTTGGCTTAATACAGAGTAGATTTAATAGAAACATTCTGCTACACAAGTATTATAGTGCTGCCTAGGTCGTATTGTTTTGTTTCACAATTCAAACCGAAACCAAGGAGAAGCAGAAGTCGAGAACTTAAAACAATTATCAATGATTTGTAATACTTTTTATGTACAGGGTTCTAGTTTGTTAATGTAAGAGTAACTCAATATTTGTCTATGACCAAAGGTAAACAGATTCAGGAAAGCGAGAAATTTGTAAGGGTGAAACGCAAAGCTATACGAGGGGGAGCTTGACAGCCATTAGTGTGTCTATTACCGCTGCCAGAGGTGCAATTAGCGCCGCCTAAATGAACATTTTACAGTTCGCTATTATCTCACTCGCTACTAAAATGTCAAGGCGCTATTATTATTTCATTAACGAATTGAATTTATTTCGGGAAAACGTTTGCTATAATATTGATATATGGCTTTTGATAATTGCTTAGTTAATTTGTTAGTCTAATACTTAATATGCATTTTGTAAATATTAATTGAATAAATTATATTTCTATCGATATATTTTTATATCTCATTGATGAGAAGCTGAATAGCTATAAAAACACTGGGCCACAGAGGAAAACAAACCAAGATATAGGCATCAGTGTATTTCTAATAACTAAAAAATAAAATAAAAACGACTGTTGGTAACCCGGCTGTTAATCGTGGCAGCTTTGGCAAACGTTATACGTGGTAGAGCCATGCTGCAGTTATATTATTAGTATAGTTGTAGCACGAATGGGTCGGCTCGACCGGGGAAGGACCACGCTCTCACTGAATACCAGCGTAAAATAGTAGCATAATGCTGCTGTGTTTTGTATGGCGAGTGTAGAGAACCGGAGACCCTTTTTACAGGAAACGAGGCATTCCATCTTAGTCCTCACAGGTGACAACGCATCTGCATTTTGATTTGTAATCGAGGGTAGATGTAGATGTCTATGGGCCGCTATGCTCGTTTGTCACCCTATCCTATCCTTCCTATAATCCACCCTATCCTATAAAAATAAAAACAAAAAACAAACACTCGATTATCTAAATTAACCAAGCATACGACATAACGCAAAGTGAAGAAAATATTCCTTACATTAATACAGTGTTGCAGGCATGTAACATTTGCAACACATTGCGAAAGAAACTATAATTTATACGTTGTTGTTTTGGAACTGTGCAAAAGAATCGATCACCCAATTTCGTCGCCTCTAAACCACAGAACATATTATATACCCCTAAACTCTAAATCATATAATACTATAATACATACATAATAGAACGGGGGAGTGGGCGGAGCCCGTGTAGCCACTAAAATGTCACTAACATGTCAATTCACACGTATAAATGTCAACACGTGATGTGTTTTGACGTAACAATCATTTCCAAATTTCGCATGCACATTATTTAGAAAATATCAAATTGCACACTATTTACATATAAATATGTATTAAAATTTAAACGATTTTGAATGATGATTTTGAACATTAATCAAAAGTCTAAAATGTGTAAATTTACTCAGTCTGTCAACACAACGAATCAGGTTTGTAGTATGTATGATAATACGACGTAATTGCTTATATATCTGTGCTCACGGCGACGCCGAATCTCGTACAAAATAAGTTTGACAGCCATTCTATTGTGTATTTTATTATTGTGTATATTTGGTATTCTATGCTCTAAACACACAAGCGCAAGGAAATGCTGTTAAGATCTAATGGCATCCGTTAGATAGCGGTACAGCCATCTCGTTTAAACGGGGACGAAAAATACCTACACCGGCGGGGGGAAAACCGTCAAGTTGAGACGTCTATTACTGGTGTGATCGCGATTATAATGAGAGACGTACAACTACAGCTATGGACTTTTATGGCTACAAAAGGGAGAATAAAAATAATGACACTTAAAAAAAATGAAAAAAAAAACCTCTTTGTACGTTGTCTGAGTTATGCATACGCGCGAATATACGATAACGCGCGATAATCGATAACACGAAAAATGTTAACAAGGCGCTGAGAATGGAATTACTGTCACTATTGAGAACCTACTGTCACTGGCAATGAATCACTCGCTCATTTTATGCTAATGGCTTATAGAGAAATGCTTTATGTGTTCATTGTTTCGTGAAACAATAAATAATGGTAAAATTATTGAGATATCGCATGCGGCCCGGCCACAAAGCGAATCCGACCGTCTCAGTTTGTACTTCAATTTATTGTTTCACAAGACTTAGAATTATGAATATTGTAACATATGTAACTGTGTGGTAGTTGTATGTCGATGTTGCCCTGTTTACTGTTTTTTTTTTTTAAAAATAGTAAAAATTTGTATAAAAACTTGTTACGTTTGAGATATATATTATAAAAAAAAAACGAAATAATCAAAATTATGGAGAATTTTTAAACATGATTCCGTGTCAAGTTTCCGTGACAAATTGACATCTCATGAACATGCTGTCGTGATCAATTATAAAAACACGATATGACCATTATTAATATTTATTGAGAAATCAAGTCTCGAATGAACTCGACGGAGAAGAAATAACCATTCTTTATTATGACGCTTTGATTTTATGTGTTGAAAATATTTTTATAGTTGATGTATGCTATGTTTATTTCACTAAAATGTTATCGTTTAATTAAATTTAAACTATAACGTTATCCAAATTATCGCTAATTATTATATATTGATTAGTATAAATCAGAAGAAAATAAACAACTTTCTTGACTATATCATACGTCCCACATTCCAATGCTTTTTTTACAGGACTCTTCCTGAAAGAAATATTTCAAATTCAAATTTATATCATAAGGAAACATGTCAGTAAAAAATTCTAAGCTAAATTAAACTAGAATTGTTATCTGATAATATACTTAATAACAAAATCGTTATTATAGTTAGTTTGATATGTATGATAAATTTATAAGTCACTTTATACGATAAAGGAATATTGTGATGAAAGAATTTTAAGGTTGTAAAAGTAACATCATGTTCCTGCACAGAGGGTTGAAATTGATTAATTAAATTTGCATAAGTTACCACGCTAGCGCGATAAGCAGGGGTGGTTTAACGTAACGCGGGTGTTTCTAAATATGCGGCTAAAGTCACGTTCCTGCCTCGCCCCTTTTCCTCCCTTATGCAAATGAGCGCTCCCGTGACAAATTGGATCAGAATAGCTTTCGCCGACGCCAATAACCAGCCTGCATTTCGTGTACGCTATATAGCCGGAACTAATAAAAAAAAAATAACTCTGTCCCCGTCCAGTGCTATTTATACCCATCTACATACAATTGGATATACGTGAGGATGTACGTAACGTTCGGTTTGTTTTGTTGCAGGTGTCCTAGTAGTCAATGTAACTTGGCGAGGGAAGACTTACGTAGGAACTTTACTGGATTGCACGCGACATGACTGGGCTCCCCCACGGTCAGTTTGGTTAATTTTTTTGTAAACATTAAACTTATTTAAAGAGGTTATTACGGATCCTTTTTATTTTTTATCTTCTTTATTAAAACAGATTTTGCGATTCTCCAACGGAGGAATTGGACGCGAGGACGCCGAAAGGTCGGGCGAAACGCGGCCGAGGAGCGGCACCTACAGATATGACCAACTTCACCGAGACGCGTTCTTCGGTACATAGTAAACTGCGCAATGGTGGTGCTAAGGGCCGTCGTGCACTACCCTCTCCTACTCCTTTCACGCCCCCGCGACCGGATTCGAAGAGAAAGCGCACGTCGGACGCAGAAGAACGTCCGCCAACGCCAAAAGCGAAACGTCCACCTCCTACCCCGACTTCGCCTCCTCCAGATCCCGTCCTACTTGAGTGTCCAGAGCCGAATTGCTCAAAGAAGTACAAGCATGCCAACGGGTTGAAATATCATCGGTCGCATGCACACGGTACGCCTGACGATGACGACAAAGATGGCTCCAGCTCCGAGCTAGAAGAGCCGACAGCTGAACCAGCGTCCCCAGCCCGCCCACCCTCTGAACCTGCTACTCCCGCAACGCCTGTTAAGTCCCCAACACCTGCAAAATCTCCAGATATAAAGAGTGATAAATCACCGGAGAAGTCGCCGGAGAAGGCGGAAACGGTGGAAGCTTCACCGCAGCCAAGGTTCCCTGAGGAATTCGCGCCAACGCCAGAACCCGCTCCGCAACCCGAGCGTCCCCAGACGCCTCCAGCGCCATCAACGCCTCCTCCTGAAGCACTCCCACCATTACAAACGCTGCAACCAACACAATTTAAGGTACAAATTCATCACACTTTTTAATCTCATTAAACATTTCAATGACTTACTAAATGTATTTATAATAAAATGTCTTGGTCAAGGGTAACATAACATGTAAAGATAAAGGTTATTTATTATTGAGATTATCAGTAAAATGACCTCATTCCAATGCAATGGCGTCTTTATCTCAATAATGAATATGCAATCAATTCGTTTAGCATACTTTAATTATATTTAACGACACGAATTATTTTTTACATTCAAAGACCCTTTTTTTGAAAGTGAGGTGACCATTACAAGGTGACTGTAAAATGCAGATTCATTGTCACCTCTAAGGATGGCAATGAATCTGCATTTTGATTCTTAATCGAAGATATAGGTCTCTACGGGCCATAGCATCGCACTTACTATTAAATCATCAAGAGGATTTTGGGCACGTTTGTCACCCTAACTTTTAATGTCACCTTAACTTTTAGACTAAAAAGCCAAATTATTTGGAAATGAAATTTGAATAGTATTCATAAGGTCAGCACTTTAAGAAGGCGGCGCGCATTTCATGATGCGAAAACTTCTCCTCCTGACTACTTTGAATAAGTAAAAATATACTCCCGTACGCGTGTATAATTCACACGGGAAACATAGTAAATAAAAATAGAAAGTATGCTTTGCATTACTTTTTGTCATGTGCACCTGTACACTGCCCTTATAATAGGAAAAAACTATTGAAGGCGTAAAATACAAGGTGTGTGTTTTATTTTACTCCAGGTGAAGCCGCGATCTGCATTGATGCCGACCGAGGAGTCGACGCGTAAGTCGACTGAGTCGCCGCCGGACGAGTCGCCAGGCAAGCGACGGCGGCGCTCGCCTACGCCCGGCGTGCGCTCGCCCGCGTACTCCGACATCTCGGACGACGCTGCGCCGCCAGAGGGCGCGCCTGACGCGGATCCAGGTCATCGCCCCTTCCCCGTCTACCATCAGGTCCGTTTACTAGCTTGTGCCTTATCTGCTCCTGGTATCTTGCTTGCGTACTATTACATTTTGTGCGTAGATTCGAAATAGAGAGGGATTTTATTTAATCCTTCTTTTATATCTGAGGAGTGGGTTATGTAGCTAGAGCGAATTTCATGCGCTGTCCCCTAATACGTGTTGTTGGACTTCACTTGGTATCCAGCGTGGTTTAATTTCGATGAAACGAGTGCTCAGACACTGAGCTACCTACCATCGGCATAATCAGTTAGACTTGCATTTATAATATTAAAAAAATAAGAGGAAGCACTTTTAGGAAAACCACAGTAGATTAAATAATTAAAGGTAGGTACGGATTGCGAAACTAAAATGTGGTTTTAAATCGCCTATTGTCGTAAATAGCCCTAACACAAGCATTTTAGCTTTAGTTGGAGTGCTTAACGAAAATATTAACCCCCTTATACATAAAAAATTTAAACGCTTGATTAGTTAAATAGTGCTTTGTCTCATTCTAACATTTGCGAGACAGTTGTTGCTAGAAAGGGACAAAACACTATTTAACTTCAAGTGTTTAAAAATGTTTATGAATAAGGAAGTAAGTATTTAATAGCGTTCCTAGTATTTTATTTCTAAAGACAAGACCTAGACTCGTGCGTGATAAGAGACCTAAGCGCAGCGAATTTACAGCCGCGCCGTGGAAAAAGCGGTAGAAGGGAATCCTTGCAATAGCGATGAGTCACGACCGGTGGGGTCCGTTAGTCACGGTCAATTACAAACTGTATCATTTTCACTACAACCCAACAAGTTCGCTGCTAAACATAGGCCTCCCCACAAAGTATGGTCCTGAGCCACCCACGGATTTTACCACGCAAACGAATTCCGAGCATAGTCTTAACTGACTGAGCGCACAGAAAAAGAACCCCTTAGATTTGGCAAAATATTTTATTTATTCATTTGAATAACGCATAAAACTTAATGTGACTCTAGCTGGGCACAGGCCTCCTCTCATTTCTGAGAGGGTTTAGGGCAAGGAAGTGTCCACTACATTGCCCCAAAGGTGTTGGCGAACTTCATGTCTTCGAAATATTTTTTTCTTATTTCTCAGACATGCAGGTCACGATGTTTTTACATTTCTCTATGACACCACAATATTCTTACGAATAAGTTCATGAAATTATTTTTGAGGCATAGTAAATAATCATATCTAAGTTCTCATAAACCAGTTTTTAAATCCATAACGAACTTTTGTTAAAATAAATACAAATGTTGTTTAGCGCTTACTTAGTTTTTTTCCGAGCGCTTGCTCGGTATGGCTATCTCATAATTTGCGTACTATGAAATCATTGCATCACTTTCATTTTGATACTCCCGCAGTCGTCCGTTAGCTTCACCGACAAAGGAATAACCCATGCCCCCAAAACTTCGATTCATTTTCAAGGTATCCTCATAAGCTAACATAACATAAGCACACGCCTGTCACCCAGAGGGGTAGGCAGAGACTACAGACTTCCACTACTTGGCACGATCCTGACACACCTCTCTCGCCTCCTTCACATCCATATACCTACGCATACATGCTCGTCGGTTAAGGGGATATAGTAAGTCAGCTCAAATTCTAATTTCGTCCCCACTTGCCCGCGCGTCGTATGCTATGTACCGACATGTTTGTAATCACTAATACTGTAAGTAGAAAGGTCGTTAGACACTTATTTCATTAGGTTTATCAAATTTATGCCTGTTTCTTATCGCCAAGCCAGTCGCTTCTTATTTTTATCACGGTTATTTCCCATTTTAATTTTACTTCGTCCTGTTGCGTAATGTATATTCTGATCGTAAGCGACACAACCTCCCTCTTCAAAGGCCGAAGCGAAGTGACCGGGCGGCAGGAATCACGCTTCAAGAGGCCGATAGTTTAGATAATTTCTTTTTACAGTGAAAATAATGGTATTTAAAAAAAGTAAATAACATAAGCACTGCTTTATAGTTAGTTCAGTTAGTATGCAAAGTTTCATGATCTTATTTAAAGTGTTTTATGAATAACAGCGGTTTATTGTTTATTTTGGAGGTAACTTTGGATTTTTTTTTCTATCGAGAAAATTTTACGAAATCGTGTTTTCGTCTAACATAATCCTTAACTTTGAGGATTAACTCCTCAACTTTACCATATATTTATTTCAAAATTAATTCTGAAATAATTTCGGCATAACGAAGGATCTTGCTAAGCCATTTGAGATTATGTTTCCCCTTAAGGTTCCCCTTGGCCCGTTTTGAATAAATCGCCAATTTGGTCGATAAATTTTCGCCTAGGACGTCCCTTTCTGCCATTCACTTCTGCAACAAAAAATTTCTTTGTCACTCTTTCCTTATTTATTCGTTCCACATGACCAAACCACTGAAGCATTCCTTTCTTAATCCTGGTCACATCATCTTGCAAACCACACTCTTCTCTTATCACACAATTTCTCACCCTATCATTCAGATTCAGCCCTAACATACTCCTTAACGACCGCATTTCTACTGCGTTCATTCTACTCTCGTGCTTCTTCCACTTGCCACACCCAACTTTCACTACCATACGTCAAATTAAGGACCAACACGGCGTTGTGAATTGCCATACGTGCCTTTTTCGACGCTTTTTGACTCTTCACAATAGAGTGTAGGGCCCCATTTACTCTATTTCCTGCATTCACTCGTTCTATATCCTTATCACATCTCCCATCCCTGCTAAAAGCTAAATGCTCTCTTAAGCTAAATGCCTCGATAATAGTGGAATGATAACAATGTTTCGCAATGGACAGTACTACGGGCAGCCGCAGTACTTGCCGACGACGCACCCGCCCACTGCGCCGCCGCCGACCACCGATAAGGGGAAAGAGGACCTCAGTAAAGGCGATCCCAAGTCCGATCTCAAAGTAATTATCAATTATTTTATGTGTAACTTTAGCAAAGGCTTGCTATTTTTATTTCCTTAAAAGGAATTTATAAAACATAATATGGAAATCTTTTAATAATAGCTTGCAAAGTATTTTAAGTAATATAGACAAAGTTGTTACATTATTAAGAAAGTTTGACGTGGTAGCCATACTACAGCTATATTAGTAGTATAGTTGTAGCCGAAATGGGTCGGCTCGACCGGGGAAGGACCACGCTCTCACAGAATACCAGCGTCAAATAGTAGCTTAATGCTGCTGTGTTTCGTATGGTGAGTGTAGAGAACCGGAGACCCTTTTTTACTGGAAACGATGCATTCCATCTTAGTCCTCACGGGTGACAACGCATGTGCATTTTGATTCGTAATTGAGGATAGATGTCTATGGGCCGCAGCAACCTCTTACCATCAGGTGCTGTGTACTCGTTTGTCACCCTATCCTATAAAAAAAATATTAAAGTTCATATATTTTACATAATATCTCTATATCTGGAACGTTTGGTATTTTCATGTTTTAATTTTTCAGCATATTAGTTGAAAGTTCAATCAAAAATTTATAGGAAAATAATCTACGTTAAATAAAAGTGGTTATAGGGATTTTATCAATTATAAGAAAGTTAAACAATAGAAACCCTCTCAGAAATGAGGGGAGGCCTGTGCCCAGCAGTGGGACGTATATAGGCTGTAACTTTAAACAATAGAAAGAAATAATTTATTGTTCACTAGTTTCTTACCTTAGTTGCTCTTGAGTCAAACTATTATGTAGGAAAAAATAGGTCTATATGCAATTGGTCCTTTAGTATTTTAAATTAACTAACTTATATGTTATTCCAGGACGGCAAACCAGAAAGCGGGCCGCAAAAAGTACTGCCACAACATTTTTACCCTTACAACTATGTTCCAAATTTTCCCTACAACGTGGAAGCTGGGGCACCTCCAGGAAACCCTATTGAAGACAAAAGCAAGTCACTCTCCGATCCCGACCGGTCGAAAACCACACCGAGTCCCTTAGACAAGAGCAAACAACCTCGACCGCCCGATGGAAAAGAAAATCCAGCCCGGCCCAATGAAAACCATCAAATCCTGAAGGAGAGTATAGAGATGAAGGCGCAAATGGGCTCATACGCTTTCCAACGGCCCCCGCACACAAGAGAAGAGGAGTTGAGAAGGTATGTAAAATTTTGTAGTTATGAAAAGTCTAGACTAGACTCATAGCGCTGTGTGAGCTTGGTTTGTCATGGTGTAGGATGATGCGTCGCTTTGGGTTAGATTTCGGCGATGACTTGTGGTAAACAAACTTTGTTATACCACTCTGCACTACATTAACCGTTCTACGATCTTCAAGTGCAATCGTCGCAACATGGCCGGTTTTCGAAATGAACGTGCCCACCATTTTCTTTGAAGTGAATCGAGAGCAAACAACTTTAGTCGGCTTGGGTTCGTCTTGGAAGACCCAGATTGTAGATTGTTGTTTAGAATCGGGATTGTAGGCATAGATCCAAGACTCGTCACCACTGATGATGTCGTAGACTACGGTTGAACCTTTGAAGAGTTTTCTTACACCATATGACGCGGGTCGCCTTATGATCGTCGGAAAGCAAATGCGGGATCCAACGGCAAATTACCTTTCATATCACAACATATTTGAATGGTTGTCCCTGAGATGCCTATAACGCCCCTATCTCTTGATATGTCACATGACAATCTTTGAGAATTAGTTTTCTCACAGCAACGATGTTATCTTCAGTGAAAGCGGATTTCGGACGTCCTTCACGATATTTGTCACTGAGATTGGTGTGTCGATGCTGGAATTTTAATTACCAGCGTTCGACATTCCTTAGACATGAGGCTTCATCATGGAACACATTAGTTAGCTCTTCGAAACACTGAAGCCGTGTTAGACCTCTTCGAAAGTTGCAGAAAATTATTGCAGTAAGATTTATTTTCATACGTGGCATGACAGATTCAAAACGACTCTGTGATTAAACATTAGTTTGAGATTCTGAATTTAAATATTGAGCAGTTCCAAATTCAAAATTGCCGGTAAATATATAAACTACAAAACTTAAGAGGCATGCTAGTATCTTCGATTAAGAATCAATATACAGATACCTTGTGAGTGGCCCTTGAGAACTAAAATGCAATGCCTCGTTACCAGTAAAAAGGGTCGCCGATTCACTACATTCACCATATGAAACACAATATTATTCTGCTGTATTCAGTGAGAGCGTGGTCCAACGCCGGTCGAGCTGACCCATGTCTATCACGTAAAAACTTTCACGTGGTGTTGATTTTTTAGATATTACATGAGCCTGGAGCAGAGGCGTAAGGAGGGCGTAGACGTAAAACCGGGAGGTGCGCCCGTCGGACCTCCGGGGAGTGCAGGAGTTGCAGGGGGAGCCGGCGGCAACGGTCCTCCACGTGCGCCTCAGCCCGCGCATAAGCCTCCACCCAAGGATAAGGACGATAAACCAAAAGAAGAAGTAAAGGTATGGTTTCACATATGCTTATTGCCAGTATTTCCAGGTGTCATTTAGACTAGGATATTTTAAATAATCAACGCATGTAGTTTGATATTGTTGATAGTAGCAGTGCTACACTGCTACTATGTTTAGTCAAATTCAGTGTTTAGTTAATAAAATGGCAATGATTACCATTATGTAAATGAAAATACCAATTGACATTTGTTTAACTTGAAAATATTACTACTAGAAACAGTATTCTCCTGAAGATGTAGGATACCATGTTATGTCAAGCTTGGCACTAGATTACAAATTTATAATTGGATTGTACCTAAATCGCGGATCTTTCTGGTCGCCTTACCTCGGGAAATATTAGTGAATAACGTTAAACTCACAGTGGCATGATGACAATTAAATAATCTATTTAGTTTTTTATTACAATTACTACCGTCTATTATTTTCAGGTGAAACAAGAGGGCCAGAAACCGACTACAGAGACACAAGGCCCGCCCCCTCCCCCGACATCCCAATACTATCTCCCACCGTACATGCAACCTCCGCACTACGGTGCATTGCCATTTGACCCGGTATACCGAGCCCCATTGAGCCCTATGCTGGTTGGCGGCTACGGAGGGGGCTGGACGGTACCAAGGTATCATGCGCCGGAAGATCTCTCCCGGCCGGGCGCACCGGGAAAGTTGGAACTGATACCTCCGGGGCAGTATTACGGAGGGCATAGTGGGCACGGAGCACACGGAGCGCATAAGATTCACGAACTGCAGGAGCACGCGAAGTCGCCGGTGGGAAAGGGACCGCGAGCGGAGGCACCTAAGGAGGGCACACGCTCGCCGCCGCCGCAGCGGCACGTGCACACGCATCATCACACGCACGTCGGACTCGGTTACCCGCTCTATCCGCCGCCATATCCTGGTACGTTGTCAAAATGTACCTCTTTCACATTACTAATTACCTGGTACTTTTGACGCAAAAACGATTCACTCACTGACTCTTGGGGTCCATAAATAAACTCTTTCTTTCCCTTTCGTCAGCCTGTAAACTATTTAGATGACACATACCTTTGAACCTTTCACGATACAAATCGAAAAAACAAGAGGTACTTGTTTAGGTGTGATACTCACCAATGTGCACTCATCCTTCGTTACTTTGTCGTTTTGAATGTTCATAAGACATACCATAATTAAATTGCTATCCTAATATCATCCCTATTAATTGTGTTAGTTAGCGTTAATTATAAAGCTTTTGCACGAATTTTCAATTATTTCTTGTTAACTTTTGTTAGTAAATCAACTATGAAATTAATATTGCTATTAGTTCAACAATAAGCCAAAGAGCTCCGTTTAAAACAAATCCTTGCATTGGCTACAAAAATAACTTATTTCTAAGAAATTGTCAAAAAATATTCAAAAAAGATTAACAACTTAAAAGGAGACCCCATCCCCGGTTATAATTTATCTATAATCATTGATTGATCATTTACTGAATAAACTATTTTTTATTATTTTGAAATTATTTAGCCTTTTCAATTGATGAAATTTATAAGAATTAAAATATCTATGCCAGAAATTGACCTCTAGGCTTACCTCAACCATGGCATCAATTTTCTAATACTTTTGGAAGCTGTCAATTCAATATAGACACATATCTAATCCTACCGATAGTTATTAAATATTTATTGGTGTATATGTAGGTTTGGAGGACCATTTGTGAGGTTAAAAAGGTCAGCAGTGAAGGTAGTTTTTAGTAAGAATAAATAATGTTTTGGAATAAATATTAGCTCCAGTTTACATTCGAACACAGGACCATGGCCATAGTGAGGTACACTGTTATCAATTAGGCTACATAGTCATCATCATTCTATTTAAATATGTTATATATATACTTGAATTGTGTATCTCTCTTACTATTACTAAATTAGCCGTGTACTAGGCTATCATAAAAATATTAAAGCGAAGTTTATAAAACATGTTATGTATTGTAATGCTTTTTTAATGTCAAAGGAAGTTGTGACAAAGAAATGCCTTTTTTCCAATGCATTTATATTATTTTTGGAACGCATCTTCTCTACAGCTGTTAGCGTCGGTTGCCTCTAACTGTGTCTTGTGATTGGTTGCAGGGGCGCGATAGCATTCGGCAGATAAGCGGCCAAGCCCCGCGTAGACCGTGTAATTTCACTGTAGAGAGATGCCTTTCGAAAGAAATAGTGAAAGAGAGATGAAGGGTGCGTGCGAAAGGGGCACTAATGGAAGATTGTGTTTTGCAGCGGCTGCGGTGTTAGCGAGCACTCAAGCGGTGGTCAACTCGTTCCCGACACCGCCAAAATGAACAAACTAACTCACGAATTAGGACTCCTCCATCAGAGAACCGTCGTGGTGTGACCACCACGGCCTGGAGACATGCGGGAACCCTGAGACTCTAAAGGAGCGCAAAGATAACAGTGGACATGCATGTCAACAAACCGGAAAGAACAAACTTCATGAATAGTGACGAACAATGTGATGTAACAGATGACCTGTGTGAACGGACAAGTCGAACATTGACAGTGATTCGCCGGTCGATATTTTGTCATAGCCATAATTAAACTCTGTGATCTCGCGTAATCCACATAAAAAGTGTAGTAAATGTGACGTGCGCTTTGAATGTAATAGGATGTGTACGAACTGATAGTTACCTGAAGTTTTGTAGATGAAGAGTGTTGTGTTTCAAAGACTTCCCAATTGGATGTTGTGAACGTTGTGTATACACCGATACTGTGGACGTGGTTTGGACGTTTCGCACTTGCTGTCCTCACGGTATTGTTTTTTAAATATGTTAACTAGTGAAAGCACAAACTAGTTCTGTACATACTAGCGTTATGTGTAAATTACCCTACTTAGTCCCATGCGAATTAATTGTAATATAAAACATCGAATTTTAATTCCCTCTTTGGGCATTGTACTGAAGTTTTACGCCCCTTCATCTGATACCGAAGTATGCAAGTACAGCCTAAAAAATTTTTAGATGAAAAGAGCATTCCACAAAGCAACAAAAATCAAGTGTACCTAGTTTAAAACTTAAGATTAATTAAATAATAAACTAAGTTAGTGTAAGTTTAAAGGCGTCAATGTGATCATTACAATATGAGTCGTAGTGTGCACAAATCATACTCTTTCTCAATATTAATGAGAAACGACTATTTATATATAAAGTAGAGAGCATCCTATAGCATCGTGGAGTGTTTGAATATTGCTGTGCGTTAATGTATGTCTGGCTTTTAATGATTATTGTAAAGAAAAATTAAATCTCATACTCCAATATTCTCTGTTAAAAGGATTAGTGTCTCCATACCCTCAGTACAGCATTATAGTTAAGAGCTGCATTTTACAATTAAATGCTATTTGGGTGTATCCTGTTTGGTAATGTGTTGGGTGTATTGTTTCATACAAAATAGTCTTCCAGTCGGTTGTTTCATGCGACTGTTGCAATATTTTTTGTGTCTACATTTAAATTTCCTATTTATTAATATTGGAAAAGCAATAGAATGACTGTTGCTTTGTAATTATAATCTGGGCTAAACGGCTATAACACAAGTGTGGACTTCGGGAGAATGTAAGAAACATTTTGATGTAAGTAGTGAAACATTTATAACACTAGAGATGAGGTAAATACATGTAGTGATTCACTTTAATTTAATGACACATTAAAGCCAATGTACTTGTGTACCTGTCTTAAATAAAACCGATATTTATATAAAAAGCAGGGCCTAAATACCTAAGTTATATAAAATTTATAAATCAATATGTCGGAAAATTGGAAACCAGTGCTTTTTAATTGTACATTTGAAACTTAATTTTACATTGATCTACTGTTTTTTTGAAGCATATGTGCAACAAACTGCCTAGCCGATGTTTTGTATATAAAATTGAAACAGTTAGAGCTTCTTCAGTACAAACTGTTATTTCCTAAGCTAAGTCGAAAATATAATTTGGCTAGAATGAAGGCTACATCTGGCCGGCTTAAACCCTGATGTATGAACATTTATACTCATATAAATCAAAAACAACCGAGACTCAATTAAGTTTACTTATAATATGAGAAAGAAATCATTATCATTTTTAATAAGCAAGAATGTGACAACTGTCTATTTTGTGATACACTAAATAATTTCATTTAGGTGCAAGTGGCTCTCTTTAATTTATTATATTGTAATTGGTTACATCCAATATTTTGCATGGTTTACTTGCAAATGCTACTTAATTGTTTGTTCTCTTTTATGTAAAAAGTTGGAATATTTCTGATTAAAATCAAGGTAATAAAACGAGTAATGTTCCAAAGTAAAAGGGATTAATTTCGTGTAGACTATTAACATTCGAATATGATTTGTTGTGTGAATGTTTTGAGAGCATGGATAACTAACATGATCTCATGCAACTCCCGAACATTATAGACTGATTGTTTTCTTTTTATTACTCGATTTATGCGAAAATGCAAACTTAGCAGCTTTCGTTTATTTTTTAATGTACCAAATATCCATTTGGTATGCAACACCACATTGTGTGATTGTTGCATCTATATATCAATATTTGTGTATTTTTTGATGTAACTAAAGCAAATTTTGATTTTCTTAGAAGAGAATTGGAGACGTTAAAAAGGAATAATAAAGATAAATTATTTCTTTGTGATGTGTTTTATTTTTGTCCTTAACTTAAGGAAGATCTATCTTATGAACTAATGCCACATATAAATTATGCTATTTGTAAGTTATAATTTGACTAGGAAACCAAGCATGTAAAGTTTTAAATTCATGGTAACTTAAAATTAAATTTAAACTATTGGTGCAAATAAATAAAATTAAAGCTTAACATTAAAGTCAAATGACAAATATTAAAAAATTAAATAAGAATACAATAACTATAAAAATAGTGCAAGACGAAAATAGTAATAATGCAATTACGGAATCTTTGGCTGTACAAAAAAGTAACTTCCAGGTCGAGTGGAAATAAAAACCATTCACAAAATACTTAAAACAGGTACCAGAAGTATGTCAAATACATGGTAAAAATGTCACAGTACGTAACTTCGGCAAGTTTTATCAACCTAATCTATCAAAAAAATTTACCTCTTAAACATAATACTGTATAATATGTTATTATTACATTTTGTAATATACAAATAATTTTTATATTAAAAATGTCATCAGTCTATGTCACTAGGTCTTAATTGCCGCTCCCCTTCAGTCAGAAATATTTGCATGGCTTTATACAAAAGATACAGTCCAAGCATACGTCGCTCTTTCAAAGGCCAAGAAGCTATAACTCCATAGTAATTTCCACTTTTTAAATTTTTCAAATTTTGTATACCAAGAACGTCAATCATTGCAGCTTCGTAAGTAAAAGCTTCTGCAGGAATAACATTTTGGAAAATGTGGAGACAAATCACTCCTACTTTATCAGACCAGATGTCTAAAATATGTTGGACTTTTTTATCATTTGAAGTTTTAAAATCTCGTTTCCACAAGGTTAATGCTTGATATAAATGTGAGTAGGGTCTGGAACGTTTACCTGAAAATTTTAATGTATTCTTAGCATCGAAATTTTATTTCATTTTAACTTAAAATAATGTATAGCAGGATCTCTATAATCCGAACGCCCGCCCCCCCGTTTCCTGGCGGATCACCACTTGGCGCAGTGTCTGCGTTAAATATATTTCTTGAATGGGCTGACATTTCTGTGCCAGAAAAAATACTTTAAGTAAATAGCGAGACAAAGTTTTTTATTTGTCATTAAATAGCTCTCGACAAACTAAAATATTGATTTCTTTAAAAAAATTTAATAAATTTTACATTTATAGATGAATGTACATTTAAAATTTAGCAATACTATTTGTTTCATTTCATAAAAAATACCCTATGGATTCTCTGTACTAGGTATAATCTGAAAGCTTCACGATTCCGAACGGGGAGTAAATTTTCGGAGTTCGGATTAAAGAGGTCCTGTTGTATATATATTTTTTGTTGAAATAAAAATGAAATCCCTTGATATACATCTCCAGCTTCTCTTGTAATAAACACATCATCATCATCATCATCATCATTACAGCCCTTCACATGTCCACTGCTGAACATAGGCCTCCCCCAAGGTATGCCACAAAGCATGGTCCTGAGCCACCTGCATCCATCGACTTCCTGCATGTCTTATCAGATCGTCACCCCATCTAGTGGGGGGGTCGCCCTACACTTCGCCTACCGGTACGAGGCTGCCACTCGAGAACCCTTTTTCCCCAATAAATACATGGATAAGTATTTTTGTTCTGCTGAGTAATTATCATTTTTAAGCTTTTTGGAAAACAGAAAAATTAATTGGTGAATTTCATACTATTCCAGGTACGAATAAACTTAGCAGGACAATATGGTTATGTAAAAATGGGAGAGATACAATATTTATCGCTATCATTATTTTGCAGTAGTCCTGTAGCAGCATGTAAGGTGGTACTGAGGTCACTATGATTCTAACAAGGGTCTCGTCAGTTATCTTTGCAACATAGATGGGCATAATGTCTAATATATAGTAATACAAAGATAGATTTTATTAAGCTCATAGCCAAATTACATATTAGTTGCATGTGCATATTGATATAATAGTACAAGTTGGTTGTACATCATATTGAATTACTTACCCTTTCCAACATAAAATATAGAACTAATGAATGTAATCCATGCCTCATGAGGATTTTGTTTATTAGCTTTAGCTGGTAAATTGTTTGTGAGTCTTGGGTCAAGCAGAAGATAAGTGAATGAGGTTTTCGTCGTGCCTTCACGCCATTTTTTATTCGGATTAGCGAAATCGGCCCGAGCTTTTCTTTCTAACTCCATGTATGGTGTTAAGTCATTCATCCAATCAGCTGTCCGTATTGATTTTTCTAATTCTATGCTGTATGCTGTTGATTATTATTCCAGTTAATACCATAATGCAGAAATAAAATTTAAAGTACAATTATTTAATTATTATGCAATATGTAATTAAACAGAAATGAATTTAGATATTTCTAAAACTTAAATAGTCTATAACAAAGATGTTTAAAAGACCTCTAAAATTTAGTTTTTTCCAAAACTGAAATTTTATTTGAAATGTTTTAAAAACCATAGTAAAGTAAATCAATATAAGAATCTTGTAAATATTATTTAAATTAAAGAATTAAAAGAATTGACAGTAAATTTTGACAAGGCAGCAATATAAAAAAAGTTTTAATATATTTTACTTACTTTTTCCCTGTTTGTTTATAACAATAGGACTTTTCTTGAGTGTTTGCAATTTTTTCAGGTACAATGTTCTTGTATTTTCGTGTATAGGTCCAGGATTAAAACCGAGACGAATCAGCTCTGTTCGTAATGTATTTACATCATAGTCCATAGACGATGGTAAAGAGGAAGCAACTGATAAAATGGTTTGATCTGGTGTACTCATATCTGATTCATCAATAGGTAACCTGTTAAAAATTCAATTTTATAAACAATGATATCAATTAAAATACAATCCGTCGCAGGACCAAACAGCTTCACATGCTTTCCCAAGCACATGGGTGAAACACTGCCAACGTCCTTGCTGGCAATGAGAATTTCTTAACAGAATAACTCAAACTCCGATTTTTGACCCAACAGGTAATTCAAACCCCGTACCTTATAATCAGCAATCGCGTTTATGACCACTAAACCAACAGGTAGTCAACAATTTATATAACAACATTGAAAAAACAAGTTCTGAGTTTTTAATATTATGCAAATTAAAATGAATTATGTTTTAGCAACAACAGGATGTAAAGCTGAACTTGTCTATGTATTCAACTTAAAATGATTGCATAATATTCTATGATTAATGTGAGAATTGTAGATTAAATTTTTGCTTTCTCTTTGACACAGTCTGCATAAATGTAAGACGATTTTTTTCAAAAGTAATACAATTTTGCTGTAAAAGTATACAAATAAATTTAGCACAATCTAAATTTATTAGTCTATATATCTAAATAAGTGACATACTTACACAACTGGTGAGACAAGGAGTCTTTTTTCAATTAATATTACATCTTCGTCTTTGTCCTCATATTTATATTCCTCCTGAACATTTGCTATTACTATATTTCCTCCTGAATAGTTACTGCTTACACCACTACTTGCTGATGATCTCCTAGTATTACCTGCTCTTGTTTCGGATAAGTCGCTGCTACTGCATGTGGACAACCACTCATTTGTTTTATTTTGGACTACCGCTAAAGCTCTATCTAAATCTACGGATCTATTGTCAGTGAGATTAGACTGGGAACCATTAAATGTCATTCTTTGCATTTTACAACAGATTTCAGTTTCATGGTTGTAATTTTTGCATTTCTTTAAACTAGTTTTTGTTTTATAGTTTTTATGTGTGATGCATTTTGGAGATCCAGGTAGTGAGAAATTCTCATAAACGCTTAGCCTTTGTTTTGTATCGCAAGCTAAATGAGTGCAGTTACTTAAATGGTCTTTCGTTTTGTCCAATGTTTGCTCTAAGCGATGTATACCACTAATTTCTACTTCAGTTGATTGCTTCGATAAACATGACTTAAAACTACTGTTAGTTTCATTTATCTCAGTTTGTTGTGAGGTACTATTTTTATTGAGATCTGTTATCAATTCCATACAATCGCAATTCTTCCAAGGGATTGATTCATTTTCCAATAAACAACATGTTTCACTAAGTATAGTCGGATACAGTTTGTTCATAACAAGGTTCGTTTTGTCACACCATTCCTCTACCATTTCTGATTTTCGTATATTAGTGTTATTGCTTATTTGTTTATCTACTGACGGTTTGTATTCTGCGACCATATGGTCTGTAGTCACTAATATTCTATCTGGAACATAAATTAATTTCATTCAATTTAGAATAAAGCGTAATTTTTACATATTTCGTTCTTTTTCAATTTTAAATTATGTTACGCTTCTGACGTTCTGAATGCTTTTTAGCACCCATGGTTCCCCTTGTTCAAGATGAGGTGTTAAACTTCCTGATCTTAATAATTTTTTGGTCTGCCCTGATCTATACACATAAGCTATGGGTTTGTAAAGTAATTAAAGGAAACCACATTTAAAATTAAGTTATTATGATTCGAAGTTCTTGTAGAGAGGTATAAGGATATATTGTAGTAAGGTATAAAAGTAAAAGTTTACCAATCTTAGCAATCAGAAAATTACAGAGTTTAAAGTTAAAAGGCACAGACTATATATATATACTGCCGCCATAAGGAAAAAGGACGTTTCTACATAAAGTACGAAACAGAGAAAAAAAAATTAAATGTATTTAAAAAAATCAAAAAAAATGCGCTGTGCGAAAGGAAATAAACCAAATAATAATTTAGTGGTTTACGGCAATGAAAAGACGCTTCTGGCTAGAAACGTCCTTTCAACTTAGTATTTTTTTAAACGTCTTTCCTAGTTAGTGATAATGTGTTACCAGGTTCTAGTTAACTAAATAATAAAAACGGGCCAAGATCGTGTCGGGCCACGCTCAGTGTAGGGTTCCGTAGTTTTCCATCCGTCACAATAAGTGTTCCCACTTATGAGTTTAAAGGTGGGTGTCCATTATGTTCGCGCTCCAGCAGCGCTCCGCGCTCCTGCAACTGCTCCCGGTAGTGGGTGGGTGTTTCCATCCAAGTTCAAAATGATTTTCCTAGAAAGTCCTTATAAAGTTCTATTTTCAGATTTTTTTCATATTTTCTAAACTTATGGTTCAAAAGTTAGAGGGGGGGGGGACACATTGTTTTTTACTTTTGGAGCGATTATTTCCGAAATTATTGACATTATCAAAAAATGATTTTAGTAAACCCCTATTCATTTTTAAATGCCTTTCCAACAATATATCACACGTTAGGGTTGAAATAAAAAAAATCACTTCCCACTTTACATATAGGGGGGCTACCCTAATAAAACATTTTTTTCCAATTTTTATTTTACCACTTTGTCGGCGTGATTGATACACATATTGGTACCAAATTTCAGCTTTCTAGTGCTAACGGTCACAGAGATTAAGCGAGGATGGACAGACGGACAGACAGACATGGCGAAACTATAAGGGTTCCTATTTGACTACGGAACCCTAAAAAGACGTTAATAGCCATTTGCTGCTTTTCAACTTAGTAATACTAATATTCAATTAACTAAAAAATAATAATACCCTGCACATTGTTAGATCACCAACAACCCTAAACCCTATTTAAACTGAAGTACGTTTTAACATGATAATTATCATGTATTAAATAAAACACAAAGTATGAGAATCAGGCTTATATTTCTTTTTTAAAGAATATAAAAATAGCAATTACAAACCTCTCATAAAATAAAGTTAAACTCTAAACTCGCGTTAAACTCTTCTATTAGAAACACAAATTAAGTATCAAAACAATCTAAGTTAGTAATAATCACAGCTTTTTAAGGAATCTCTTATATTTAAGTCTTAATCTTGAGAGAGATCAAAGTAACACTACGATGATGTTTTTCATTAAATAAAAAAAAAAACAATAATAGCAATAACAAACCTCTCTGAACTTATAATAGCTACTCTAGAAAATAGCAACTCTAAGTAACTCTTCTAAAAACAAATATTAAAAAGCTATCTAAGTTTGAACAAATTATACTTAATATTAGCAATAATCACAGCTTTATAACTCTTGTAAATTTAGTCTTCATCAACTTGAGTCAGATCAACACTATTTTTATCAGTAGGTAGATTATACCAAAACGATTTTCTGTTGTCTGGTATTAAGGGTGTCAGTTTTTGTATGATAGCTGTCTTGCGCTCTTGAGTAATGCCTCTATACTGATTTTTTGGTTTTGGCGGTGGTATCCCAGATTTTATATTTTTTAATCTCAGAAAGTCAAGTGAGTATTCTTCTTCATTGTGGAAAGCAGTCTTATGATAAATGATGTGGGTGCCTCTAAGGAATGTTAATACACACATATCACATAAATAAGCACGAGGGGGAGAATTTTGTAGTTTGTAAGTTGAAGAACAGTCTTCAAACTGACAAAAATCATCCATATTCATTACTTTAACGATAATCATTTGTTCTGGTGTTCGATACTGCTTGATGAGTCTTCGAAATCATAGATGTGTTTCTTTCTCTTTATAGATTGCTCCACTTGATGATGGAATTCGTCTGCTGCCAGGTGCGTGTGGCCTCTAAATATTTTAATGTAATCGTTTCATAATTGACTTCGACCGAATTAACAAGATGGAGCAAATAAGAATATAAACTCCAATTTTTATTCTGGGCTGCACAGTTATCTAACCAGATGACTACATTTTTCAGGTCTCTGCCTACAAAAAAGCTCTGAAACAGCTTATTATGTCACTCATTTTGCGACCAGTAATTGCTTCATGCTATTACGCGGCATAGGTTTGCAAAGTAGCATTGTTTTTTTTTGTCACCTATTGGCACAAAACTTTCATTGAATACGATTACTCTTGGGCAAAACATTACAATTTTAAATTCTTCAATGCGTGGGAGCATAATTACTTTCTCTAAATCAGCTGCAAAATAGGCAGTATCTGAGGTGATGTTTGCTTTATTTTTTTTTTTACATCTTTTTTTATGCTTCCCTGGCTGTATATTTTCCCGGTGTCGTTCGTAATCTCGGCATTCTTGACAATTTCTGTGTCTTTTCTTCTTGTATTCCGGATTGTGGATAAAAAACTTTTCACACGCCTCACACTCTTGCAGTTTTGTACATATATTTAACTTCTTCACAACTTTTCTGTAGTAGCCATAAGAAATCTGTTCGTGAACAGGAAGGTCTTTCATGTTTTGTTGTTCGTAAAAGTCTCGATACATTCTGGTCACTGTTAGGTCAACGGAAGATATTTTCTATTTGGAGCGTGCTCTCGTCAGTAGTGGGAAATTGAAGGATTAAAAGAATTTATATGTTCTACAATTTTAGTGTCGTCCAACTTTTTTGGATTAGGCTTGGTTCCTCGCTTATCAACTGGAATGTTGTTTGTTATGGTGCATAAGGCGTTTCTTACAGATTTATCATTTTTTAGACTGTAACCAAAAAAAAAAAAAATGGCATCCACCAGATGCCATTTTTTTTTTACTGATTTAGAACATTTATGTAACTCCATTCCGAAAAAATGTTAGATACGTCTTTTTTCCTTATGGCGGCAGTATATATATATATATATATATATATATATATATATATATTTCTTCTTCTTCTACCTAGCGTTTATCCCGGTTGCTCATCCCGCCCAGCGCGGGAAAACTCAGGGTCCGCTTTCCTACACTTCCTCCTCCACTTTGCCCGGTCTTCGGCGTCCCTCGCAACTAGCCCATTGGCGCGCATGTCATTCTGCACGACATCAAGCCAGCGTTTCTTGGGCCGTCCTCTACTCCTGGTACCAAGTAGGGTCATGTCCAGGCATTTGTTTCCCATGTAGCCTGCCGGTCGTCGTAAGACGTGGCCGTACCAGCGGACGCGGCTTTCCTGGGGCTTGTCAGCAATGTCACGGACATGGAAGCTGTCACGGATGTATGTATTCCGGACATGGTCTTTCCGCGTGACGCCACACATCCACCGCAGCATGTACATCTCCGTGACATGCAAAAACTGCCGGTGTCGCTCCGGCACCGGCCACGCTTAGACACGTAAGGACAGGCCTTATGATGGTCTTATAGACCTGTCCCTTCAGCTTGACCGGCATTTTGGGGTTACAAATGACACCCGTCACCTCACGCCATTTCGCCCAGGCCGCTGATATACGGGCCTTGATGTCGCGATCGATGTCCCCGGACGCATCAAGCACAGATCCGAGGTACCTGAAGCTGTCCGTGCGATCGACGGTGTCGTCACCTATACGGAGAGACGTCAGATCTGTGCTGTTGCAGGCCATATACTCCGTCTTCGCCACATTTAGCTTCAGCCCGCCGTTCGCAAGCGCCTCCCTCCATGCGTGCACGCGTCTGGTGAGCCGTCCTTTGTCCCCATCTACCAGTGCGATATCATCAGCGTACATAAGCAGCCAAGGCTGCGGTAGTTTCTGTACGCTGGCTGACAGTTCGTCTAATATCACACTGAAGAGATAGGGGCTTAAGACGGAGCCCTGGTGCACGCCTACGGTTACGAGGAAGGGTGTGGTATCACCAACAGCGGTCCTGACTATTGAATCGGAGTTGCGGTACATATCACGTACGATTTCCACGTAGGTCTCTGGTACCAACTTCGACCGCAACGCCCACCAGATCATCTCCCTAGGAACACAGTCAAAGGCCTTCTGCAGGTCTAGGAATAAAAAATGCAGAGGCATATTCTTTTCCCTATGCTTCTCCATGAGGATCCTTAGGGCGAATATAGGGTCCATGGTACCGCGTCCTGGTTGGAAACCGTACTGTACACTCCTGTCGGATCCTGGTGTCAATAATGCGCTCGAAGAGCTTCATGGTGTGTGACGTCACCTTTATACCGCGGTAATTACCGCAATCCTGAACGGAAACTTTACCCTTGTGGACCGGCGTTATTATACTAAACCGCCACTGATCGGGCATTTTTCTCGTCTATTATAAAGGTTAGTAAGAATGCACACACCACGAGCCTCCAGCGCTTTCCACGCTCCAATTTGCACCTCGTCCGGTCCGACAGCTTTCCGATTCTCCATGTGACGAAGAGATGCGAGGACCTCGTCAGGCGTAATCGGTGGTACGAGTCCATGGTTCGGGAGTTGTTCGGGAGGGTGCACTTCCCGGTACTGAGTATTCAGCAAAACGTGGAAATAAGAGCGCCATCTCTATATATCTCACAGCTGGGCACAAATCTCATTTTTTAGAGAACGCGATGTTCCAGTTCGCGTATGCGGACTCTAAATGTTCTTAAAAATTATTTTTCCAACACATGGAGACTTTGTCACGACGTCTATCTTCACCGGCCAGCTCACGATAAATCAAAACTTAACCTTGACAACTTCATTGGCAGCCCCTGGCTACCACCACGGCTATAAAAGGAGTTTGTTATAATATAATTTTTTCTTCCTTTTTATTTGAAAAAAATCTTACCCTTCTCTAGGACTTTCTCCTGTTAAAACATACTGCATAAGGACAAACATTCAGACAGAGAATAGTTATTTGTAGGCCAATCAAATACTGATTCCGTGCGGGATTCAAACCCGCCCTAGATTCGTGACGTATTTAGATATAAGATCAAAGACTATTTATTTCATTAATTAAAATTATATAATTAAAAATTTTAATATGTAATTAAAAATTCTACAAATTAAAAAATTATATACCTAGCCTATATCTCGCCTGGCCTTTTTCTCTGTTTGTCAAGGTTTCTTATGATCGGTTCAGACATTTCGAATTTTAGCGAACATTAGTCCAGATAGTCAAAACAACACAGACAGACAGACAAAAATTTTAAAAATTGTTATACGTCTTAATGACATGCAAATAATCTTTATTAGTACCTGGACGACCGAGCGTTCCCCGGTATTTTTTTTTTGGAAATCGTGTGTTTTGGAAATTATATTTGGATATAAATTACATACTGATGAAACATGAATAATAATTTTTGATCTTATTGACATAATAGAAAAAAAAAACTGAACTGGTTATTTGAATAAAAAATCATAAGTGCAATTTAGTTTAATTTATATTTTCGTATTTTTTAAAAAATACTAAAAAAGGGCTCGAAATAATAGATTTTCTCACAAAAGAAGTGAACTTGAAAAAAAAAAGAAAAAAAGACCGAAGACATGACTTGAACCCGGGTACTATGATTTCGCGACGGCCCGATATCCACTTGAGCTATTACGATTTTTAATACAGTGTCAAAATTTACCTTCTTATAATGTAGCAGTTTTTCACTGCATAAAAACACGGACAAAACAAGATTTTCTAAAAATGAATCCTAGCAAGATCGATTTATTGCTCCCGAAACTCCCTGGACACTAAATGTTATGAAAATCGTTGGAGCCGATTCCGAGATTCCGATTATATATACAGGCTGTTAGTGTAAACACCGTTGTCGTTAAAACCAGTGGTTTGGTTTCACTTATAGAATGTAAATTCCATGAAAAATAACAACATTTTTTTTAGTAAAATCTCAATTTTTCCATAATTCCTCAATTTTTGCTTGTCCTAAGCCAGGATGAAAGTATGAAGGAAAAGTTACGTAGAGTAAGTTAGTTATGTGTACCTATTGTGTTTTTATTAGAATGTAGTTGTAGATAGTTAGCGCGGGCGGTGATCTTTACAGTGATTACGTCACTCGGGCGCATAGGGTATCCATGAATTTACGGACGGTGTCGGACAGAATCTTTTTAAATTTTATGAAAGAAAATAGCGTTTTTTTTAAAAAAATCATTGAATTCTTATATTTACGCGAACACTATACATTGATTAAAACTACTTTTACGGATTTTATCGCGTTTGATATTAATTTTAATACCCGACGTTTCGGGTGCTTTCCAGCACCCATGGTCACGGGGGACTGAGGCTTTAAATTTCTTGAAGAGATGCAGAGATCATAATCTCATTCCTACGTGTGTCAAGATATCTACTAAAAAAGACATTCGAGGAAGCGCTGAGATCCTAAATCAGGCGAGTAAAAAGTTGTTAATAACGGTGATTCAGCAAAAACGTACCGATCTATGTTTCATAAACAAAACCATAGACAATTCGTCCAGTAAATTAAAGACAGTTTTGTCGACATTTGATTATAAGAATTGCATGGAAACTTTAGATAAACGCGAAACAACTAAATACAATGAATGCAAAAATAAACATATTGATAAATACCAAAAATTAACAACTAAATCAAATGTCCAACATCAATGGCAACGTAAGAACGAAACGACCACAGACACGAATAGTAAACAAGGCGTGGTCTATAACCTGTCAAAACATACTCTGGACGACGCCACATTAAAAGTTTTAGGAAGAGGTTTTAATTATGCAATTACACCGCGAAGAATCCCGTATGAAGACATTATCTGTAATGTTGAGGATTGTCTGTATAAAAATAATATTGGTAATGAAGATTTAGACGCCATACGCCAAGACATTTCGTCTATGTTACGTCGAAGTACAGCGCCGAAATTAAAACTTCCCAAAAATTAACTTAAGGCGTTAAAAACCTTACGCAACAGACCAGACCTTACGATTCTCCGCGCAGATAAAGGAAATGCTACGGTTGTAATGGATACGTCGGATTACAATTTTAAAATACAACAACTTTTGTCGGATGAAAGTACGTACCGTAAGGTCAAAATAGACCCTACAACTAATACGCTTAAAACAACTAGCGATCTAATTAAGAAATACTCCGAGAAATTGAATCTAGACGTCAGTCAATTCGATGATACCTTCGTGTGCAAAACCTCTCAAGTTGTATGGGTTACCAAAAATACACAAACCTAACGCTCCATTACGTCCAATAGTAAGTCAAATCGATTCGCCAACGTACGGCTCAACACTTAGCCAAAATATTATCACCACTCAGAGGACACACAAGAGCACATACTAAGGATTCATACCATTTTGTCAGTGAGATAAAAGACCTACGTCTTGCTGACAATGAAACCATGGTCAGTTTTGATGTTCAGTCTCTATTTACATGCCTACCTGTTGAAGACTGCATCTCAATTATAACTAGGAAACTAGATGAAAATAACATGTCACCAGAATATGCAGTACTACTAAGACATTGCCTTATATCTGGCTATCTATTGTGGAAGGAAGAGTTTTACAAGCAAGTAGATGGTGTTGCGATGGGCTCACCTGTATCTCCCATTGTCGCCGACATATTCATGGAGGACTTTGAGTAGAAAGCCCTCCTTACTGCACCTGTTACCCCAAGGTTCTACAAGCGGTACGTAGACGATACTTTCACAATTTTACCATCAGACAAAGTAACTGCATTTTTAGAACATCTTAATTCCATAAACCCTAAAATTCAATTTACTATGGAGTTAGAGGCAAATAATTCCTTAGCTTTCCTAGATGTGTTAGTCATCCGAAATCCTAACAACACCTTAGGTCATACTGTGTATAGAAAAAAGACCCATACAAACCGATACTTAAATGGTGAATCTCACCATCATCCTTCACAGTTAGCTACCGTGGGCAAATCTTTGTTTCAGAGAGCCCGAGGGATCTGTGACAGCAAACACCTGGCCGCTGAGCTTCAGCACGTCAAGCAGGTTCTGCACGACAACAAGCTTCGGGTCCCGCGTCTCCGTCACAGTGACCGAGTGAAGCCGGCCACAGTCGAGCGTGTGCCTGCTATACTACCATATGTTAGAGGGGTCACAGACAAGATTGGCTACATATTGAAGCGAGCTTCTATTAGAACATTCTACAAGCCGCCGAAGAAGATTAGTCAGTTCTTACCATCCGTCAAGTGTCATATTCCTCTACAAGATGCAGGAGTGTACAAGCTTGATTGTGATTGTGGTCTCTCATATATAGGGCAAACAAAGAGATCAATTAGAACCCGCGTAAAAGAACACATAGCTGACGTGAAGCATCAACGTTCCGGGAAGTCTGCAGTTTGCGATCATATTCTAGATGGCCCCAACCATTACATCAGATTTGATAGACCACAAATCCTCGCGAAAGAACATCGATTCCTACCAAGGATGATACGTGAGGCTATAGAAATTAAAAAACATCCTAATTTCAATAGAGGAGGCTGGGTACTACCACCTGCTTGGGATCCTATAATTAATAAAATTAAAACTAAACCCAAGCATACCACTGCAAGACTTCAAAATACAGTTAGTTCATTCTGCGTAGATCGGACCAAAGACAATAATTAAAAAGCTGAAGGTACTCCGGGTTAACTTTGACATCGGGACGTCAGTCACCTCAGTCCCCCGTGACCATGGGTGCTGGAAAGCACCCGAAACGTCGGGTATTAAAATTAATATAAATAAAACGCGATAAAATCCGTAAAAGTAGTTTTAATCAAAATCATTGAATTTACGTTCTATAAGTGAAACCAAACCACTGATTTCAAGGACAACGGTGTTTACACTAACACCCTGTATATATAATTTAAGAATTGCTCGTTTAAAGGTATCTTGATTATATATTTATATATTTCAATATTACACACAGAGACACTTCAATATTATTTCTATGTATATGTATCACCGTATATTATATTATATATCATAATATTTCAATTATATTTCAAACTTTAAACTTTTTACCTAAATTGATTCATAACAGCATACTTGTTTAAGAATTGCACATAAAAAGTTTGCACCTGCCTCAGAAACTTACTCAGCCAGTTCAACAAAGGCAGGTGTTACTGATTTTTTTTGATATGTTATTTTTTATTTTGTATTACCTCAGTGTACAAATGAATTTAGTTGTGTTAAGTAAGATTATGACTGTTTATCTCAGTACTTAATAAAGGTATTCAAAATTAAATAAGTATCCTCAGGGCCACTTGACCTAACAATTGAACTAAATGAGTCATCAACTTGAATCATCATAATGAATTGCTGCTTAGTAGGTCGATTTAAGTGTAAAATGCACCTGTCAAGAGCCTGTTGCATGTTATGTTTATGGACTGGTTTCTTGGACTGGATATTTTAAAACACGCGGTATTAACCGTTAAAAAGTTAAAAGTTACAGTTTAAATACGTCCCACTCCTGGGCACATGGTTTTAGGGCAAGGCATTGTCCGCAGCGCCCCAATGCATGTTGGCGAACTTCACGTGTTTTCGAAATATTTTTTTTTAATTTTTATTTCTTAGACACGCAGGTTCCTCACGATGTTTTCCTTGACCGCCGAGCACGTTGTGAATCAGCACTTAAAATTGCAATTAACAATTTCATTGGTGCCGGCGGGGATCGAACCAGATTTGCTCGCGTACATGCAATTTAGAGCGAGCGCTAACCAACTGAGCTACCACGGCTCTAACTATTAACTAACGGTATAAACTGTACATTGTATTAATTTCGAAAATTTACAGGCAGACGTTCCATAACAGTCCAACAAGTTAACCATCTGAATATATGACTCCCCCCATAGCTTCTATTCCCGCGGTATTTTCCATAGGTGTCACGGTTGGTTGGCTTGTTGCCGACCGCAGTTTTTGTATTATTATTGAGTTTTTCTCAGAATTCTCATCACCTGTTTCATATAGCTCTCTCTATCTGTCTTACAACACCCACAACATAATAATAGGTATGTGTGCTAGTATATTCACATTTTCACACAAAGAATAATGTGATTTGATTAAATAATGCATGTCATTTAGTGGAGTAGGTATATATTGGGTATGTTCCGAAATACAACGCAGTGTACTGTCCAATGCAAATGACGTATCATTTGACACTTTATTGTCATAGCGTGCCGCCGCCATATTGTGTCGGATATCCGGCCATAATAAAACAATTTTTAATTGTGTGTTTGCCGAATGAAGCACGCCAGAATTTGTTTCTATTTATTCAAATACAAAAAATTATAGAATAATTGATGGTATATCCATTAGGAGGATATAATGATTTTTGGAGCACAAAATGACAAAATAATCGCCAACACTTTTCTAAATGGCGCAAAAGTATGACGTCATATACAGTCCAATGTTTTGGAACGAATCACCAGTATGGCGTCGATTCATGACGTCATTTGCATTGGACAGTACACTGCGTTGTATTTCGGAACATACCCATTATAACTTTGTTATTATCGACTTCGTCCACGTGGAATTGATTATGATGGATTTCACGGGGTTTAAATTTTTGATTTAGATTTAGGGCGCGATCTAATTATTTTTTAAAACTGATACTTCTTAACATCAGCTATCTGCCAGCGCAAGTTCCGTCGAAATCGATCAAGCCGTTTCGGAGATTAGCCGGATCATACAGATACAGACAGAGAACCAGACAGACAATCTACAGTTTGTTCGCACAGACAAAAAATTTAAAAACTGTTTTTTTGTTACACTTAGAGTAATTACTTACATTATAGATTACTTTCATATGCATTTAGTAAAAAGCTGTTATTTTGACATTACAAATTTACAAACATACACTTCAGTTTTATTTATTTGTATACTAGATAATATAAACACAATTTCTATATGTAGTTTTTTATGTTAAGTTTTTATGAACTTATGTTTTACATTTAGAAAAACACACTATTTTATATTTATTTTTGAATTCATTTGTCTATTTAAAATATTACTTTTGCCTTAGTTAAGCCAACACAAGCTTATGTTCTATAGTCTATACTACAGTAATAAGTTTTAGTTTCATGTTCGGCGTGGGCATGGGGAACGTGGGCAAGTACGCGTGCGCGCCGTACGCGTGCAAGCCGGTGGTGTGGTGGTGGTGGAAGAGGGGAGTTAGGGGCGGCGGGGGCGCCGCACACGCACCGCCGATAAATATCATTAAAAATCTGACTGCTAAACATAAGCTTATCTTTAGATTACCTCAAAAACTCATAAGTTAGATATTGGCCATAATTGCCACACTTGGCAGGCTGGTTGGCAACTGCAGTTTTGTTGTAGTTGTTATTGGGAAGACGCTGCTGCCCATTTCCTGGTTTTTTCCTTCTGTCGCCTTTTACTACACTTACGGAATGATATGAGACAGTGTATATTCTTACACCACCACAACACAGTAATCATTAAATATAATCACGCTTATTTCATATTGGTATATAGTCTTTATTATATAATACTTACCTAAATCTAATGAATAAGCACAAGGAGATGCCAAAGAGTCATCCATTTGATCTTCCACATTATGAAGATAGTCATATATATCCCATTGTTGTTCTCTGACCGCATAGTCAAATGCGGATAAACCATCTAAGTCCCGTTGTGATGGATCACCACCACAGCCAATCAAAAGCTTCAAGTTATCAACTCGTCCCCATATTGCAGCTATGTGAACTGGTGTTACACCATCGTCATTACTAGAAAATACAATAATATCAGAGATAAAATGCAACAGATATTATAGGACAGATGGCAGTGTATCGACCAAATTGGTAATGTATTGAAGATGGGCCAAATTAACAAAAAAAAAATGTATATATATGAATGCGAAAGAAGCGAGAGACGTGTTTCAGGATTGTGCCAAATGGAAGTCCGTAGTCTCTGCCTACCCTCTGTGTGACAGGTGTGAGTTTATGTATGTGTAAAATCTAATTTCTAAAAAATGTAAACAAACTGATATTTTGTGTGAAATTTTATTTGAATAATGAAATAAAAGTGATTGGAGAAATTAAAAAAAGTTCCAATTAAAATGGATATGGGTATATAATTATTGAGACCATGTTGATAGTGTACTCATTCCTTTAATGGAATGAGTACACTATCAACATGGTCTATGAATGGATTATTTAAAAAAATAACATGGTTCCAATTATCATTAGTTATTCTTAAAATTTATATGAGATTTGTGAGATTAGATTGATGTATACTTATTTCACAATTATATTAATTTGTTTATAATAAATCCGACTGGTCATCTTAAGGCATTATCAGGATATATCTAATATATCTAATATATAAAAAGTTGTATTTTATGCACTGCCATACCATTCATCATACTGCAGTAAAACTTTGTCAACATATAGCTTGCACATCCGCGCAGGTTATAGGCATAGTTGGACTCGGTAGGTAGCACTGGTGAATCCAGATATCACCCGTGCGAAGTCAGGGCAGATCGCTTGTAAGTAATAAAAACAACAAACATACCTCATGACTCTTGATTCATAATAAATTAATTTAAGAAATATTATTTGAAAATTGAAAAATTAAGACAAACCACAGTGATGTCATATTAAAAAACTTCTTTGGGTTATAATAATTTTTTGACATTCAACTAATGGTAGAATGATCAGTGTTAGAGAGCATAGCCTGGGTTGCGAGGTATCTACTAATATTATCTACACTAAATCTCCTAATTATGATCTCTCCATTGAAAAAGGGCTTATGTAAAGCAAGGGTCTGTAGAAGAGAAATGATGGTAACGACAACATTCTTTGTTTAAAATTAATATAAGGGTCTATGTAAGTACCTTAATGCCCCTTTTGCTAAATGATGTAATCTGTGTCAATTGACCTTTCCTGTAGGAAACACTGTATGATTTAATCAAAGCAGATGTAGCATGAAGCAGATGTTATAAGTGGTTTACTTTTTACTGAAAAAGTAAAGGAAATGTGTTATTTGAAAAACCCAGGTTTTTTTTAATGATTTAACGTAATTAAGCAAGAAACTAGTAATATTGAGCTCCCAGTAACAAAGGTGCTAGCTCCATCCTTAATAAATATGCCGAAGGTCATCAATCTGTTTACCTGTTTAAAGCAGCTATAGCAGTAGTACAAAGCATTCAAAGTGACTGTAAAAGACAACACTAGTTCTGGAAGACCTGCAACCTCTTCAAACTTCTTCTACTTCTTTGTAGAAAACACCAAAACCAAAAAATTTATGATATTGTACTCAATATTCACTGTTCAAATTAATATGATAATAGAAAGGGCATGCCACATTAAGATATGATGAGTCTGTTCCCTTGATTTCAGTGGATACATGAGATCTGATACCATTTGTCACATAGTAGTGTAAACAAATCTTAAGATATAAACATACGGACAGCCATGCGAATGGAAGACAAAACTAAAGCACATCAAAATCATTCAAAAGTAAAGGAGTTTTGATTCCTTTGGATGAGAAAATCTATCAGAGACCACCAGAACTGTGGTAAATCAATTGTTGGATTAAGATAAGATAGAAGACAAATAATGTCAGAAGAGTGACAGACATCCTCACTCGCCTCACTAAGATAGACCAAATAAAATGAAGAAGGGCATGTCATATTATGTTATGGAGCCTCCAGGACAAATGCAATTAAATCCAGACAGAATAGTACACTAGAAGTGGTAAACAAAATAGAGGTCAACAACATAAAAGATGGGAGGATGAACTTAAAATCACAGCAGGTACAAACTGAAGAGTTGCAAAGGACAGAAAGCAATGGAAATTGGTAGAGGAAGCCTTTGCCAAGAGGCAAAGTGAGCTCCAAGATATACTAAAACTCATTAAAAGGAAAAAAAATTGCAATAATAAATTAGCACAAGAGAGGAATATTAGGATAAAAAGGCAATTGTATTGTAAGACCAAAATTATTACTAACACCATTGATAAAAATTACCTATCTTGCCTTCTTTTTGCCTTATTTGTCCTCAAAATTAGTTGAGTTGTAGTTAGTAAACAATAAGAATTTGATATTAAACAAGTTTTATTTATAACAAAAATAGCAAATTAATAAAATAGAAATTTTTTCTACATTTATATATATTATGTCATCATCATCATCATTACAGCCCTTCACAAGTCCACTGCTGAACATAGGCCTCCCCCAATTAACGCCACAAAGCACGGTCTTGGGCCACTTGCATCCATCGACTTCCTGCATGTCTTACCAGGTCGTCACTCCATCTAGTGGGGGGTCGCCCTAAACTACGCCTACCGGTACGAGGCTGCCACTCGAGAACCTTTCTTCCCCATCGGTTATCGGTTCTTCGAGCTATATGGCCGGCCCATTGCCACTTCAGCTTACTAATCCGTTGGGCTATGTACTTATATTCAATATAAGTACAAATATTATGTACTTATATTGAATATAATTAATCATTTCTCTGTCCCGTGTGTAATATATGAATATTTCAATTGTTTAACTATTGTTTTTTTGCAGACAAGGGAAGTTAACATTTAATTAATATAGAATAAACAATCAACTAACATCAATTCTTGTCTATTAGTGCATTTTAAGACAGATTTTTATATTCTTTAATTAACGTCATGCTAAAGATAATGAGTCATAACATAAATTGTGGTCTAATTTTACCAAATATATATAAAAAAAATGGGAATAAATAAAAAAATCCTATAGGTCAGAAGATGGAGTGTTTATTAAAATCAATGTAGTTGTGAAGGCAAAACCATACATATATAAGATAATACAAATATAAAATTATTTTACTAAAAATAAATTCTATAATGTCTGTAATTAGAGAGTTAGTTTTTTGAATCAGTGAATTGAAATTTCCGAGTAATTTAGCAGATAATTTTTGGTATGATAATTTAAATAAGTATGTTACTTACCGTAGATTTGGATCTCCTCCACATTTTAATATAATTTCTGTACATTCTTTAGATTTAAGCAAAGGGTCAATTCCCACAGCTAAGTGTAGAATGCCAATACCTTTACATGGTAATATTTTATTTATTTCTATAAAATCATTGTCAAGAATATGTTTGATCGACCTGTAAAAATAAATCAAATCAAAATTTACTAATTTCGTGGGCTAAAATAAATTTATGGCTCACATTTATGGTTACAGAAAAATATAATTTTCGAAAGGAACTCCTACGCATCTAAACCTACACATAAAGAATAACAAAGAGCTAAGGTTGTGAAAGAGAATGGATTTTATGAATAGAAAATATTACAATCTTACCTGATATCACCACTATGAATCAAATCATATAATTTAAACAACTGCTTATACGTTGTACCCATGGTCCTTCCTATAGTAAACTACATTAGAAATCACCGGGTGTGCGAATTGTCGGTCCCCATTTCCTGTAGGATTTCCGTTGGCGATATCACACTTACTTTCAGATTACGACAATTTTTGAGAAAATTAAGACACCAACAATATAGTTTTACAACATTAAGTAACACACGCACTTCGTTTCGCTTGTTTTTTTTTTGTACAAATTTTCAAATTAACGTCACGCTCAGCGCTCAGCGTTTACGATTTTCTTTGTTTATGTTAGGCTTGTCACCAAGCAGGGTTGCCAGATCTATAGTATAAGCAATCATGCAACGGGTCATTTTAAAAATCGTATTTTATAAGAAGATCAAAAAATCAAAAGTCGTAGGTACGTTTATAAAACTACTGGCATTTTTTTAAATTAAATCAAAAATTTTATCAAATGTCGCTAATTTTTAAAGCACGTGAAATAGAAATCCTGCTAAAGGTCTTGGTGTTGGGGGAGGTGGATAAGGAGATGGAGAAAGACCCCTCCTGTGGCGTAAGAAAATTGCGAAGAAACAAAGTTTTTGAATGAAGAGGGGAAAAAATCTCTTCGAGGGTAATCAAAGCACAGCAGATTTGATTATTCATAATTCGAAAAATCAAAACAGAAAGAAGTCACGTACTGCTCTTGTACTTCAGGTAGTGAAGTTCCCAAAAATTTTATTGTAAGAATTATATAAGGGTAGTAAGCAACAAGACTACGTGAATTCGGGGTTGGCCGATTTTTGCGTTTTTTGATGGAATTGGTAGGTCTTGTGATAAATTTTAAACCTACAAATATGATAGGGAATTAATAAATTGAAACCAAGAATACAATATTGTCTCCTATAAAACATTGATCCATCTATAGTGAGAACCAAAATATCAGAAATCGATGTTTCCACATACGTTTCTTGTAAATATCATATGCAAGCCTTCAAAAATAAAGCGTATTTTATAAAAATCTGAAATATCGAAGGGGCTTAAATATAAACCTTAAATCAAAATTTTCCTTAAAAATTTCTTTTTAAAATAACTAAACACTGAGTTCTATATTTTCCCTAAATTTAGGGGAAGATTCCCTAAGCTGGCAGCACTAGATTTGGTATTTTAAGGCGGTGTTCCGTTTCAATTTCAACACAATTTAAACAGAAATTATGTTCGATTTTTGGGAGTTGGTGGATTAAACGCGGTCTATATTATGTTAAAACAAACATAATCTGTCAAAAAACTTCTTGAGTGGTAGCCTGATACTGGTAAGCGAAATGTACATAGAGCAGACATGAATGAAAAAAGTAAAATCTTTTCACTTATAATTCACAATCAATAAGACGTAATAAATGATCATTACTGGTGAACATAGAGAGGCCCATGTTCACCAGTGATGATCATTTATTAAAATAGGAATTAATTAATAAAATTAAAACTATCATATTATAGTTATACTCCACACGATAGGTACAGTGCCTAGGCTGGCTGCGTTTTCTCTTTTTTTTTTTTTTTTTTTTTTTGCGCCCGAAGCAATTAAAGGGCTACCCTGTACGTAGGGAGGCGGAAAATGCATTACGCATACCACGATAGCCGGTCTATCGTGGTTATGGGGGACTCACTGTCCTACCGGGGACCCTAAGTGATACCCCCTAAAAACCGCCTTTAGGGACAGGCAACCGGCTGATTAAGCTCTATTGTGCCTTATCATGAGCGACCCTCTTTTGGGAAAAGAGGGCGCAGGCGGCTAAGTGCCGCTGAGGGAGTGCCTACGAAGGCAAATTAATGTCAGATATTACAATAATTTTATTTAATTAGAGTTGGCCTGAGCCGCCAGAAGACAGTTCAGGTCGTTTGAAAGTTTATTAGGCGGGTCCGAGAGAGAGTTTCTCGGCCTGCGGACACGATAGCGAGAGGGGGGGTGGGGCTGCATAAGAAGCAGCCTCACGAATTAAATGGTTTGGGTGCGACTCTGAGGCTTTGAAGAAGTTCTCAGAGAGTTTTTTAAGAAATTGTTGAATTGTTGGGAGCTCTAAGTCCCGATGAAGGTCGGCATTACGAACGTACCACGGTGCGTTCGCAGCTCGACGACAGAATAGGTTCTGAACTATTTGGAGTTCATTTAAAATGTTAGGGTTTGCGTGGGCAAAGACGGGGCCCGCGTAGGATTGCGTTTTCTCGCCGAATGTAGCCATTTATATCTTACGGCGCCTCTACATGTTGGCCAACACAGTGGCGAACATAGTGGCCAATAGCATTGGCCAACGTGTAGAGCGGGTGTTTGGGCTTTATTGGTATGTATTGGAACGATGGCCCACAAGTTGGCGCGAGATCCGTGTGGTGTCAGTTTTTCACAACAAGATCAAAGGATTGTTGGCAGAGTTTGGCCGCTGCGTCCACACGTTGGGCGCACGTTTAGTTTGCTACAAGCTCCCAGAGTGATTACACTCACCTGATTTAAATGTTATATTCATGCTTTGTAGGGTGGTGCCCCTATTACCTTTTAGTCCCAATTTCAACTTTAAACATTCTTACTACTTTATGTAGCGCGATTTAATTATTTTTAAACATTTGTTTTAATCGAAAAGCTATTTATCAAAAAAAAAATAATGAACATTTATTTACAATCAGATTATTACGAGAACAATTTTAAAATGAAAAAAAAAATTAAGCACGTCGTTTATACGTGGTAGAACCATGCAGTTATATTAAAGTATAGTTGTAGCACGAATGGGTCGGCTCGACCGGGGAAGGACCACGCTCTCACAAAATATCAGCGTAGAATAGTAGCTTAATGATGCTGTGTTTCGTATAATGAATGTAGAGAACCAGAGACCCTTTTTAAAGAAAACGAGGCATTTCATCTTAGTCCTCACGGGTGACAACACATCTGCATTTTGATTCGTAATCGAGGATAGATGTAGATGTCTATGGGCCACAGTAACCACTTACCATCAGGTGAACTGTGTGCTCGTTTGTCACCCTATCCTATAAAAAAACGTCGATTTCTTATAATTTGATCGTGCAAGTTTTCAAATAATCATCATCATTACAGCTCCTTCACAAATCCACTACTGAATATCCTCCTCCACAGACTGCCACAAAGCATGGTCCTGAGCCACTTTGCTCGTCATGAGTTTTTCATTTATGTTCTAAGTTATAATTAGTACCTATTATTAAGTCTGTGTTAATTATATTTATTCCTATTGTTTTTGTCTTTCTCAAAAAATAATTATATCACCAAATAAATTATAAGGTGTTTTTTTTATATCAAATGATCAAATGTCTAATAGAAAAACAAGTACATGTTTTGCTAAACTTTAAAATCAAAACCAAATTTTAAAACATAGACTAATCGATTATAACTCTTTTAACTTAAAAATAAGTTAGGTTCTAATTAATGGTATTTATTCCAGTTTATGATGCATGTAAAGAATAAATAAAGTTAATCGTATATCGTATATCTATTTACAGCCCCATTAATATTCACTATTCTTTTATAATTATTTTATAAAAACGTTACCCCCCACACTTGGATTTTCTCCTGTGTCGCGGAGGCTACTTACAAACATAAATTGCACAAGGACACACATCCAGACCCGAAACAATTATTTGTAGGATATACAAATACTTGTTCCGTGCGGGATTCAAACCCGCGGCTCCCGGCACAGCGACTCATTGCTAAGCCACTGCGCCACGGAGCCGTCGTCTAAAATAAAATAAATTCGTCCGCACATTGGCCCGAACCGAAGTAAACTGAACGACCTTCCAACGTGTGGACGCCGTCACCAACTCTCGGCCAATATATTCGCCACTACATTCGCCACTGTGTTGGCCAACGTGTAGAGGCGACATTAGACGAGTAAAGAACTGGTCCTTTTGCCTACCAGTGTTTCCAACATTAAAATCTAGCTTCCGTTGTAGAGAACACTGTAATCCCGTCAAATCCCCTCAAGTATGGTAGACAAGTGTCAATCATTCATTTCTAGTGACCGAATCATTCTAGTACACTTCGTCAATATTTGTTATATTTTCTTACAACACACATATAAAGATTTCTTATATTTACGCGAACACTATACATGATTAAAACTACTTTTACGGATTTTATCGCGTTTATTTTTACTTTTTATTTACTTTTATTTTTAATGTTTCGGCGCTTTCCACACCCATGGTCACGGGGGACTGGCGACCAGTCCCCCTTGGGTGGAAAAGCGCCCGAAACGTCGGGAATTAAAAATAAAAGTAAATAAAAAGTAAAAATAAACGCGATAAAATCCGTAAAAGTAGTTTTAATCAACACACATATAATATTTACAAGATGCCACAAAGTCTCCTGGACTTGTTTCTTTTTCAACAAAAACTTTTATTACAGATCAAACATCCATCAATCAAAAGAATCGATCAAAAGAATTATTTTGAGAATTCAATAGGAGAAACAATAATTACAAAAGTGGATTAGAGTTAGACGTTGTACATTTGATCTCATAGACAAGAATATCACAGGTTCACAGGATATGTGACTCAAACAGTAAAGAGAGAGAATGAAATAAATAGAGTAGTTGATAGTTTTCTACATATTCAACAGTAGCGCATCATTTAGGCCGACCAACGACAAAACAGTTTTCAAGCTGTATTTAAAAGAATTACGTCAAACGAAAATTTACTCTCTCAACTTTTTAAAGATAAGAATTTATTGCACATATTTACGTATTTTTAAACTAAAAAAAGGACTAAAATTATAATTTAATTTTTGCCTTTTCCAAATTATTTTTATTTCGAAAACAAATCTAAAAAAACATAAATTTTTGTTGTCCCGGTAAAAAATCCGTTAGCCGTTAAACACAATTTTTTCCCGTTACCAACCTCGCTGTCCCGTCGAATCTAACGGGAAACCTGTCAAGTTGGCAACACTGTTGCCTTCTGTGGCGGCAACTAATACTTCGAAACTTCACTGCTTGTGGACGGACAAATCCCTACAGGAAGTATATAGTCACAAAGTAGATAGTTAGAGACTCTTATTTGGGCCATTTATTAAAGAGGTCCATGTTCAGCAGTGGACATTTATGGGCTCATGAAGAAGTGGAAAAAAGTATCTATATTATATCATACAAAGTTTAATATACGAGGGCGAGCTGAAAGTTTTTAAAACTGGCCACTTGTAAATGATATAATGAAAAAAAAGTTCAAATTTTGAAAATGGAACTCTTTGCCAGTATTATTGTGTACACATGTATTTTATTAATTCGTCATTTGTTTATGATTTGGCGGCAAATTAAAAATTGTCTGTGTCACGTCAGCACGAATTTAACGTGAGGAAATTTTCGTACAATGATTTTTATGTCTTTCGATATCATTTAAGTCAACAGGAAAGTTATGATAAACTTCGATTAGCCTTTCACGATGAAGCCCCATCTCGTGCTAATCTCACCGTTGACCTGCGTGAGGGACGGGCCTTCTACGGCGACGACTGAAGATGACATCAGTGTTGTGCGGCGTATGATAGACACTGACAAAAGAGTGACTTATCAGCAGATTCGGCTAAGTTTAGGGCATCGGTATGAGTCAAATACCTACACAAAATTCTCTATGAACATTTAGCGGTCAGGAAGCTCTGTGCCCGGTGGATACCTCGTAATTTGACAGAGGCCAAATAACTCAGTCGTGTGGAATGGTGTCGTGAAATGGTTCAAAGATTTAATGGAGGTGATTCAAATGCTGTGTTCGACATACTTACGGGTGATGAAAGTTGGATTTATTGTTATTATGTATTATTGTAATGTTCCTGAAACTAAGAGATAGTCTGCTGTCTGGGTGTTTCCTTCCGAGGAGTTGCCAACAAAAGTGAAGAGAGATCGAAGCATGGGAAAAAAGATGGTGGCCTCGTTCTTCGGAAAGACAGGTCATTACGCAACAATTGTTTTAGAGGATCGAAAAACAGTTACTGCAGAGTGGTACACTAGAGAAATGACCTCGCAGTAGGATCCTCCTTCACCACGACAACGCCTCGCCGCACACCGCCAAGTAAACAATCGATTACTTTGCGACGCGACGTCAGGTGTGTAATTACTGTGTCACCCGCCATACACACCATGCGATTTTTATTTATTTCCGAAAATAAAAGAAAAACTTCGAGGAAAACGTTTTATGAACGCCGAGGAAGCAGTGGCTGCGTTTCAAAATGCCGTCAAAGATACCCTTAAGTACGAGTGGGCAAAGTAGTTTTGTCAGTGGTCCCATCGGATGTAACCGATGTATTGATGTAAATGGACACTAGTTTGAAAAGATATAATAAAACTAATAACTTGCTAGTATGTTCAGTTTTTGATTATCTAAAGACTTTCAGTGTCACACTCGTACTAATTTCAGTGCCTTGGTACTTGCGTCACAGGCACAACCTCTGCACTTAGTTAAATGTCGTAGTTCCGAATAGGTTTCAGATCTACCTTCGTATATTATTCGAACCTTAATATTTGTTTTGCTATAATCACCACTTTTGGCAGGTATATTCAAAGGCCTTGCAACTCTGCTGCACGTCGCTGGTCTAAATATTTTACGTTTGGCGTAAATTGGATGGTTATACTACCCTGTTCCTTCTGCATATCAATGTTATGTTGCAAACAAGTAACAAAGCATTATTATGTAGATGACAACACTGGTGATGCGCGTACATACAGGAAGTATTAGTATTTTATACGTGGTAGAGCTATGCTACAGTTATATTAGTAGTATAGTTGTAGCATGAATGGGTCGGCTCGACCGGGGAAGGACCACGCTCTCACAGAATACCAGCGTAAAATAGTAGCTTAATGCTCTCTACACTCACCATACGAAACACAGCATTTCGTAAGGTGAGTGTAGAGAACCGGAGACCCTTTTTACTGGAAACGTGTCCTCACGGGTGACAACGCATCAGCATTTTGATTCGTAATCGAGGATAGATGTAAGTGTTTATGGGCCACAGCAACCACTTATCATCAGGTGGACTGTGTGCTCGTTTGTCACCTTATCCTATATAAAAAAAGTCTGTCAAAAAAGACACGTCGTCGGAACGAACTTGTGTGTGAAGTCGAAAATCTAGGATTGAGGCGACCAAATCTTGTTCATTTGAGCCCCCAAAAGACTCTGATTTGCGTGCTTACCCCTAAAAATCCTTTTATCCTTAATAAAGCGCACATCTTCTTAACCGCATCTAGTGAGAGAGATCTTTCTGATCGGTTTGACTCACTGGTTCTGAGAAGAGATCTTGCATCTGTTTGTATATTCTATCGCATATACCACGGGGAGTGCTCAAAAGAATTGTTCGGTCTAATTCCAGCCGCCGCCTATCGTACATTGCGACAAAATTCGCGATACTATTCATACTATCTGGATTATTGGCTGTCCGTTACCGTTATTGCGTAAGTCCCCTGCTGAACAAAAGCCTCCCCCATAGATTGCCTCATAAAGTGGATATTTACCGTAGTGACCACGCTTGGCAAGCGGCTTGGCAACCGCAGTTTTTTATTTTAAGTCGTTATTGGGAGACGCTGTTGCCCATCTCCTAACTGATTTCCTATGTAGCTTCTTACCACACCAACGGGATGATATGTAAATTATATCATGAATTATATTAGCAGACGCTTTTAGCTGAGATCAACTCCGACCTTATCCCAGCATTGTTCAGGGGAACGAATCATATCTCAAAAATGCCAAATCCTTAGCCACAGACAGAAAAAAGTGATGTTGCTATTGTAGAATATATGTATTATAGATTCGGCGATGTGATTAACAGCTCACGTTAACGTGAGTGACGTTCCTTGGTTACCAGTTACCACTATATCTTACGCGTGTTGAATATGTACGAGTGTGTATAGTATAGTAGTAGTTTTGAGTATTTTTGTTATATCCTTTTTACAACGGTTGTAAAAAAATATTGAATTACCTAATTCACTTGTAACTTACAAAGCGTTTTCGGTTCAGCGAACAAGTTTCATAAACATCATTTAAATTCAAATAAATGCTAATGGAGTACGTTTTGTCACTAGCCTGTTGTATTTGTATTTAATCACAAAGATCGCGGCTTAGCTTGGTATGGGGGCTCAGGGATGAACCAAACACATAGCTGCATGCCATTTAAATACTTTTTATTTTATCTATTAATTTATTTCTATTTTATACGTTTTTCATTCATTCAGAACTTGTGTTTTTATTATCATTGTTTTTTTGTTCATTTCATGAAGGGAAGATAACGATTTTATAACACAATTTTACGCAACGTTAAAATATTAATAAATTTGCTTTAACCATGAGGTAGGAATATACAGTACAATGGGCGATAAACAGGTTAACGTACTTAAACTAAGAAATTATAAGCTTTTCGTAAGACGTGACAGGAAAATTAAACAGGAGATTTAACAGGAGCTATAACTTAAAACTACTCAAAATAATAATAATAGCCTTTATATATTAATGTACCTATAATAATTATAGCAACTGTTCCAACCTGCGAGCCAAGCATGGCAACTAATGCATATGTCCTTCCCTGTGCCGTGCGGCAATCCATGGAGAGCCTTGCATTCATCATTGCGCTTTGGATAGTCTGTAATCTTAGAATAATATTCTAAGGCTGAAATGATATCTTACTGCATTCTTACCACCTTAACTCAATAAACTCCAAAATTAAAACCACATTAGAGTTAGAGACAAATAATTGTTCTGCTTTCCTAAATGTTTTAATTATTAGAAATCCTAATAGCACTATTAGTCATATTTTGCATAGAAAAACGACTTGCTAACCCGTGTTTAAACGGAGAATTTCACCAACGTACTTAAAGCTAATTAAGAGAAAATCTTTGTTTCAGAGAGCACAATGGATCTGTAATAGTAAACACAGGGCCTCCGAGCTAAGCCACGTAAAGCAGGTATTGCACGATAGCGAGCTTCGGGTCCCGTGCCTACGTCATAATACCTGCTATAAGTATACTAAGTATATATTATGTAGACTGTAGCAAGTGTGTGTGTGTGACAGTGGGGCTAGTGTTTAGAGTAACAATTGCAAATTATGCGATATAAACATGTGTTTTGGTTAAATGCCACCTATTGAACAATCCAGGAACTTTTACGCTATTGACCATACCATAGAGTAGAGTAATATATACAGAAAGACCATACCCACAATTAAGTACATTATGTAGACCAAAAAAGGTTCCTAAAATTTTTATTGCCAAAGAAACAAGATATTGATGTTATTCCTGTAACAGAAATTGTGAAAACAAAATTAAAATTTTTCAAATAGAAAAAAACTGTGTTTGTTTTGTTAAACGACGAAGATGACTTTTTTTTTCTTTTACATTTAAGTAAATAACATATTTATTCATAATGTTTATTCCAATAAAAATAGCATGTATAATACTGTACAAGTATACGTAAACACTCACGCCTGTCACCCAGAGGGGTAGGTAGAGACTACAGACTTCCATTTGGCACGATCCTGACACACCTCTCTCGCCTCCTTCACATCCATATACCTACGCATACATGCTCGTCGGTTAAGGGTATTCCTAATTTGGCCCGTTTTCAATAAATCGCCAATTTGGTCGATAAATTTTCACCTAGGACGTCCTTTTCCGACTCTGCCACTCACTTCTGCAACATAAATTTTCTTTGTCACTCTTTCCTAATTCATTCTTTCCACATGACCAAACCACCGAAGCATTCCTTTCTTAATCCTGGTCACATCATCTTGTAAACCATACGTTATGGTTATAATATTATTGTTGTTAACGTTTCTGAATTAAAATTATTTTTCACCTAACATTGTTTTTATTACAAAACATCCAGGGCAAGCGTGACATAAATCCATTTATAGACACGCACGTCCCCAAGTCGGTTTAAAACAGTCACACTTGCCCCATGCGGGGAAAAATCTATTGTTATACAAAAATGGACGTTCAAATCGTTCTCATAGGTCATAAATACATAATGTAGGTAGTATTAGTATATCTCATCAATTTTGTCGAAAACCACAGATAATATCAATCTATTATTAAGTGGTTGTTTAAGTAATTGTTTTGTGTGTGTGTGTGTGTGTGTGTGTGTGTGTGTGTGTGTGTGTGTGTGTGTGTGTGTGCGCGTGTGCGTGTGCGCGCGTGTGTGTTTTGTGTGTGTGTGTGTGTGTGTGTGTGTGTGTGTGTGTGTGTGTGTGTGTGTGTGTGTGTGTGTGTGTGTGTGTGTGTGTGTATTTGTGTGTATGTGCGTGCGTGCGTGCGTGCGAGCGTGCGTGCGAGCGTGCGTGCGTGCGTGCGTTAGTGCGTGCGTGCGTGCGTGCGTGCGTGCGTGAGTGCGTGCGTGCGTGCGTGCGTGCTTGCGTGCGTGCGTGCGTGGGCGTGTGCGTGCGTGCGTGCGTGGGCGTGTGCGTGCGTGCGTGCGTGCGTGCGTGTGTGTGTGTGTGAGTGTGTGCTAATGAAGCAATCCTGATGCTGTAACTTTGTTCAGCAAAGACTCGAATTCAGACACATGTTTGTCCCGGTACTCGTAAATGTTTTTCCGGGAAATAACACCGGCCGTGCCAAGGCCGTCACCAGTGTCACCAGTGCTGTCATCTGCATAGCAATGAATGTTGCAGGTTTGCAACATATCATTGATATGCAGAAGAAGCAGCGTTGGTGATAGCACGCAAACTTGTGGAACACCAGCATTAATAGGCTTGTAATCAGAGCTTGCACCGTCTACAACGACCTTAATGCTCCAATCTGCAAGAAAGCTGGTAATCCAATTGCACAATTTCTCGGGAAGCCCATAGGAAGGGAGCTTCGAAAGAAGCGCTTTGTGCCAAACCCGATCGAAGGCCTTCGCAATGTCCGAACTAACGGCAAATGGACTCTACTGCCGCCGCCCATCTATGAGTCAGGTAGACCAGAAGATCACCAGTTGATCGACCACGACGAAAACCGTATAAGCGATCACTAATCAGATGGTGATTCTCAAGGTACCTCATGAGCTGACAGCTTACAATGGATTTCATTGTTTTAGAGAACAAGGAGGTGATGGCGAAGGGCCTGTAGTTGAACGGGTCTGAGCGGTTGCCTTTTTCGTGGATCGGGTGGACGAAAGCTGTCTTCCATGATTTTGCGGCTACGCCTAGAGAGTAGGAGTACCGGAAAGGAAAAGATGCTTTAAGATCGGTGCCATCTACGGAGCACACGTCCTCAGCACAATTGGGGGGATACCGTCAGGCCCACTCGACTTGTGGATGTCCAGGAAGAGGAGTGCTTTACGAATCGAGCGCTGTGTAAACCGCACCTCCGGCATGGAGCATAGTCGGCGGCGTACTCCCCCCGTCATCGAGAGGTGAGTTGGACGCAAAGAAAGAGCCTAGCAGATCGGCTCTCACTCACTGGCCCATACCGCAAAGGAGAACTTTGCGGTATGGGCCAGTGAGTCGTCCTCCCTGTGCAGAGATGGAAGAGATGGCTGACAGAAATTCCCCCGAAAGCCTTGGCGAGAGACCAGAATGCACGGGTTTCAGAAGGAAGTCGAACTAGTTTCTCGCAAATTCTGCCTATGTGCTCTGACTTTGTCTTAGCAATGACTCTTTCGAAGGACCTGGAGGTGGAATAATACTTCTTTTTTAGAGCTCTGGTGTTTACATCCTGAGACGTTATGCATCAGCCCAGGCTTGGTAAAACTCCCGCTTATAGTATGATGCTATTTTACAGGAGCGACCAAACCATGGTTGAGATTTGCCTCCGATGGGCACCACAGAGGAAGGAATAAAAAGTTCCATACCCTGAAGTAACACATCAACGACAGAATCCGCAGGGTAGGATGCAAAGAAAGATTGCATCCTATCCCAATCGCCTGACCTATAATGCCAAACACGGCGGCAGCCTGCAGAATGCTACCGCGATTTCAGAGTGAGTGGCACCACACTCTGGACAAGACAATGGTCCGAGGAGCCCAAAGTGGCGTCGATGGAAATCCGATATCCTCCTGGATGAGAGGTCAGCAGAAGGTCCAATAGGGAAAGTGTATGATCAATCTTTAATTGTGCTCCTTTACTTCACGCCGAGACAGTTTCTTAACTTTTACTCTGTATAGAGTTAATCCGTCCATAGCCGCAAAAACACCAAGCAACGTTGAACTTAGTGGAGAGGCGTACTAAAAAGCTTATTGGGTACTCTAACTTAGTTGAAAATACTGTTGTCAGCCATGAACACAGGTGCAGAGTTGTCAGCCTCCGTAATTTATTCTCTCAAGCATAAGGAGAGTATGCACAGATATTGCATGATATAAATTCTCTCTTTCTTTTCCATTGGACAACCGGTTGGTCTCTACCATTTTGCTGTCGTATTTATGTCCAACAGCTCACTTCGTTTTTTGTAAAGCGTACGGTAAGGGAGTAGAATAATTTTCCAGCGGCGTCGGTCATCGGTCTGTCTTTCCATTTGATTACAATCTGGGTGTCCCCAATTCAGGAGTGAATAGCCTTTGGTAACCAAACATAACATACATATAACATATAACATAACATGCTTAGACAGTGCGACTATCAACTAGGGGTTCACCACCGTTTACCATCGCATGTAAGTTAAAAAGTATTATGTTATAATTACCGTTACCGTTATTAAAGTCCACTGTTGTACACCGGCCTCCATGTAGATTGCCTCATAAGGAGGAGCGGGTTGGCAACGGTACTTTTTTCGTCGTTATTAGGAAAACACTGCCCATCTCCAGATTTGTTTCCCTCTGTCGTCTTTTACGACACCCAAGGGATAATATTGGGATAGTAGTGGATTTATGTAATATTTATCCCACCAAAAACATAAATGAGAAAAAGGGGCAAAGATCGATCACACCAAGGAGTCGTATCTTTTTCAATCACTCAGTGAAATGTGTATTGGTGTACAATAAGAATACATTAATTGATTAATTGGAATGTGTGATCATAGAATGGAATACGATTTTAGAACCCACGAACCAGAAGGTTGTATTAGGTAGTAGTTTAGCAGTTTGCCTTACGACGAGCTGGTCGAATAAATTTTAATATTTATAGATGTATAGAATAAGAATGAGAAACTAGCACACAGCCCACCTGATGGTAATTGGATGCTGTGGCCCATAGATGTTTACAATTTTCCTCAATTAAAATACAAAATGCAGATGCGTTGTCACCCGTGAGGACTAAGATGGAATGCCTCGTTTCCAGTAAAAGGGGTCTCCAGTTCTCTACACTTACCATACGAAACACAGCAGCATTAAGCTACTATTTTACGCTGGTATTCTGTGAAAAAGTGGTCTTGTTCCGGTTGAGCCGACCCATTCGTGTTACAACTACAATATAGCAGCACCGTGGCTCTATTACGTAACAAATATTTATATAGGTACCTACGTAATCACATATACACTCACCACACGAAACACAGCAGTATTAAGCTGATATTTTACGTTGGTATCCTGTGAGAATGAGGTGCTATTCCGTTGGAGCTGACCCATTCGTACTACATCATCATAATGTAGCTGCAGCGTGGTTTACCATCAAAGAAATTATTTTAAATTTATTAGTCACATTAATATGTTTTATAACTTTTTCGTGCAATGTTTTATTATAGGTAGAAAATAAAATGAAAATATGTATGGAAAAGAGCCGTGGTAGCTCAGTGGTTAACGCTCGCTGTAAATATAACAGAACGCGAGTAACCCGGGTTCGATCCCCGCCGGCACCAATGAAATTGTTAATTGCAATTTTAAGTGCTGATTTACCACGTGCTCGGCGGTGAAGGAAAACATCGTGAGGAAACCTGCATGTCTGAGGAATAAGAAAAAAAATATTTCGAAGACATGTGAAGTTCGTCAACACGCATTTGGGCAGCGCGGCGGACACTTCCTTGCCCTAAACCCTCTCAGAAATGAGGGGGAGGCCTGAGCCCAGCAGTGGGACGTATATAGGCTGTAACTTTACTTTTTTTACTTTTATGTATGGGAATATATTATTTCTTCAATTGGAATTCTGGAAACGCAAAGAAAGCGTTTATCCCATGCGCTTCTTAGAATTCCGTCTGTTTTACTCGATAACTCATTAAGTCACTTTCTTTGCTGCTTATGAAGTGGTCGGTCAATGCCATGTGGGTGGGTAAGGTATTTAAATTGGAATGTAAATATAAAAATATTGAGCATATCAGTCTTATCCAAGTTTTAATGTGGAAATGTTTTAATCAATTATAGCATAAGTATTCAGGAATACGTATACAAAATTCCCATTTAAAATGTCAATAAACGAAAAAGTAATATATTTTTGAGATGGAACGCACCGTTTGGTCGCATGTATGATCTTATTGAGTCCACAAAAACAGGAAGAATAATGAGTGCATAATTATAATTAGTACTGAGAATCCACGAATATAATATATCATTCTGTGTAAGGATGCTGTAAGATGAGACAGACTGAAATAAAACAGGAGACAGGCAGCAGTATCTTCTCGATAACAAGCCAAAATAATAAAAACTTGGGATCACCAACCCGCCTACGAAGCGTACCATCTATTGAAAATATGTCTGCGATGCTGATTCGAAATATGATTATGTTTAAATATTTTTTTATGCCTGTTGCATTTAAATATAAAAATATAATTATTAATTTAATTTATTTATTAGATTTCTTTGCCCAAAACATGGTCAAATTACGATGGTACAATTCCTAATAAAGCACATATGCTTTGCCATGTGATTGAAATAGCATGCACGTTGACATAGATAACGTATATAAGTGTATAATCTAATCCAATACAATACAATAAATCTAAAACAGCAAATATTTTACTATAAGAAAACTCTAAAGCGAAGATTTCCGTACATTGAATATTTATTTGAAATTTGAATTGAGGAAACTACACTCACCATACGAAACACAGCAGTATTTTACGTTGATATTATGTGAGAGCGTTTTACTTCCCCGGTCGTGCCGCTCATTCGTGCTACAACCGTAATATAGCTGCAGCGTAACTCTACCACGTACAAAATGGCTTAAAAATATTGTCGTGTGATTGAATTGTTTATACCATTCCTACCCGTTATTTCTTAAATATCATGGTTTATATTTGATTAATCAACTAATTACTTTACTACTACTACCTTGGCTTTGTGGTTATATACCTAATTAGACCGTGGTATAGTTTTATTAAACACGAGTTATGCGTGTTTCTTCTGGTGACTGTAGGTGGCCGGAGCCCCATTTTCTCCCTTTCTCCCCCCGCCAGCCATTACAGACTATCCCAGGAGGGTACCAGCACCCCTGGTAAAGGAGAATCCCTAACTGAGTATCCATGAAAAAGCTACTCCACTCCTGAGCGTAGGTGCTCAGGTTGCCCCGCGTATTCTGGGACACTCTTTTGTGTCTCGGGTAGGGCAGGGGATTGTGTATACGTCAGGGAGGACATCTGTTCTCGACGCCTCGGTAGTCTTGGCAGTCTTGAAGGTTCGGACTATCCGCGCGTCTTTGAGTGCCACCCATCCCATTTCATCCGCAGAGATCGTGATTCTTGGCGATCATGCCAAATAGCTCTGTTCACGTCTAACTGATCATGCGGGGAGATCTGTTTATGACTTTTCTTTGGCATATGGTCTGACACAGCTGGTTACTTCACCTACGCGGATTCCAGATATGGAGGATCATGCACCTTCCCTGTTAGACCTGTTGACCTCTCATCCAGACGGATAACAAGTCTCCGTCGACGCCCCTCTTGGCTCCTCAGACCATTGTCTGATCCGGAGTTGGTGCTACTCACGTTCCCTTCGAGGTTGCGTTCTGCACACTGCCACCGTGTTTGATATACTACAGGTCAGCGGATTGGGACGTAATGCGGTCTTTCTTTGCATCCTACCCATGGAGGCGGGTATTGCGTTTTGCGTCCAATTTGACTCTCGATGAGGGGGAGAACACACCGCAGACTATCCCGTAGTGTGAGTGCTCTATGCCTGATGTGCAATTCACACAGTGCTCAATTCGTAAAACATTCCTTTCCCTGGACATCGAATAGTCGAGTGGGCCTGACGGAATCCCGCATTTGTTCTGAGGACTATGAAGCACAGAGTTGGCACCGGTTATAACGAGTCTTTTTCGGTACTTCTACTCCCTAGGCGTAGTTCCGAATTCATAGAAGATAGAACTACAGGCCTATCGTCATCACCTCCTTGTTCTTTCAAAATAATGGAGTTCATTATTAACAGTCAGCTCATGCGGTATCTTGAGAAGCACCAGCTGATTAGTGACTGCCAGTACGGTTTCCGTCGGGGTCGTTCAGCTGGTGATCTTCTTGTTTATCTATCACACCGATGGGCGCAAGCGACCGAGTCAATCGCGCCGTAAAGGAGCAAGTTTCATACAAACTGTTACACCCTATTTCACCCTCGTAGGGGTTGACTTTTCCAAAATAATTCCTTAGTAGATGCCTACGTTGTAAAAAGCAGTTACAGTCCAAATTTCAGATTTCTTCGTCAAGCCCTTGGGGCTGTGCGTTCATAAATGAGTCGGTCACTCAGCCGGGCTAGCACCTAGCATGGGCAGGAGATAAAAATTTTATAACAAGAGATAAAATTGTTTTATCCCTATGCCAGAGTTTTATCCACCCTGCGAGTATGGGCCTATGGTGGATATAATATCCACAGTAGATAAAATAGGAGATAAACTTATACACGCGCGTACAAGGAAGCAAAGCGGAACGCCACGAAACTGTGACGCTACCGCAGTTAAAACTTAGATAAGTGGTAAAAAGTTAAATAAATAAGGGCAGGTAAAAAGTAAATACGTAAAGGTAGGTTGTGTTTTTCTTTTCTGTAGATGTGTCGTCATATTTGCTGCTGATTTCTATATTACTTGCGGCCCTACTGAGTGTTAACAAACTAATTTATTTATAAAATTTTGAATAAGAAGGTTTGCTTAAAATGTTTTTCTTTACCGCTGAGTAACCTAAATGGAATTTTAAAAGATATATTAAGAATTACGTTGGTTTCGGCTGGGATCGAACTTTCTAATTGGCCTATGCTACTGCAGGCATGATTTGTGCTGCAGGCACTGATTTAAAAGTTCTGGTATATTATGGTATATTATGGTATATTACCAATTTATTGGTATCGTCTTTTGTAGTTCCTTGATATTTATTAATCTATTATCGTCGTAAATAATAATAGATGATATAAATGATTGATTTCATCATTTTAAACAAATTGCTTTTTTAAGTATTTTAATGGGTTATTCAATTCATAAGCATTCTAATACATATTTTTAATGGGTTTTTAACAATCACAGCATTATAACTAAATTTATTAAGCGAAATACGTAACAGTCCGAGCCGACCGAGCCGACACATATTACACTTTTATCATTTGTAGTTACTTGTATGTTATGTCAATTTTTTTAAAATATCTGTAACTCAGAAAGTTTTAAAATATCTGTATGCTCAGAAACAGGGTTATTTTGCAATAACCGACTAAATTTGCAGAGAAGGTCCGGAATAAGTAATATAGGCAAATGGTGAAGAAAAATGAATTAAAAAAGTATTAAATATTCTGTCTTTTTGTCTTTTAAATTCAAAATGCGTGGTAATGCATTATTTTAACTGATTTAAAAAAAAAAGAATATTAACAATGCTATAAACATTACTAATACTACTACTACTATACTGATATACTGATTTAACTGCACACCCACACAATTTTAAGGGTCGATCGGTAGGCAAAAACGTTGTTGCCCATAAATCAAATTCAATTTGAGATAATTTCAAAAAAAAAAAAGTAAAAGCCTTATTTACTCGCATTTTCAAAAACTGTAATAACGGTGTATCATTATTTATATATTTGAACTTAATTTTAAAATTTGGCTCTTTTCCATCGATCACTATTTTTTTATTAGTGATCGATGCTACTTTCAGAAAAATAACCCTGTATATAATGAAATATTTTTCGTATATCGTTCAAGTGTCCGTAATAATGCAGCGGCTAAACCAACATATTGTTGAATTCGAAAAATTGCAGAAAAGTAGAATTTCCAGGATTGCTGCTTCTTCCTTATTGCAAACATAAGATATGTTAGTTTTATCAAATTCGCTATTGCCATTGGTTTGTTTTATTATCACCCATCTTACAAGTTCATTTTTTTGTATTAGAGTCGTTTAGGCGGCATCACTTTTATCACTTTTATCACCTAAAGGACTGCCAGAGTTTCTTCAAAGCCTTATTTATTAATCCTATTTCATAAAAATATGTATGTTATTTTAAACATAAACATTCAGAGATACCCAGAGGGGTAGGCAGAAACTACGAACTGCTATTTGACACGATTTTGACACACCTTCCTCGCCTCCTGCATATCCATATACCTATGCATACATGCGTGGTGCATCTACTACAAATTAATCCTAAATTGCACGACTCAATCTGTGAATGTTATGTACACTTGTTATTGATATACATATCAGAGAGTATAGAAATGTGTATGTTTTCGTGATTTTTATATATGTGTATTGTAAGTGTACTTGTTAAATAAAATAAAAAAAATTTAAATAAATGCTACTAATATTTTTTTTATAAAAAATTACTGCCCTCCAATAAATTAGTAAAATAAGTTCTTTCCTAACCCCACCGTATTGTACCTTCTTGTCATTGTATTCTTCTAGAAATAAAGGAGCCGGTGAAGGACCACACCTTCACAGAATACCAGCGTAAAATAGCGGCATAGAGCTGCTGTGTTTCGTATAGAACCGGAGACCTTTTTTACTGGAAACGAGGCATTCCATCTTAGTCCTTAGGGATGACCACGCACCTGCATGATGGATGTAGATATTTAAGGGCCACAGCATCCATTTGTCATCAGGTGGTATGTGCTAGTTTGTCGCCCTTATTTTTTTAAAATAATCTTTACTATATCATCATTAAGCCCTAAAGTACTGCTGTAAGGTGATGATTGTGGGGCGTAATTGTTTGGTATTTTTGATCTTTACTGTAGGCATTAACTAAGTAATCATCGCTTACTATTATTAAATTTCAACCCAGCAGTGTAAAATTATGGAGTTGTGGTAAAAAAGGTGAGTGTAGCTGTAGTTACGGATGTAGTTAAACAAGATGTAAAATACCTAAAAAAATAAAAATAAAAATATAAGCAAACTATGTGTAGCCTATGTATTTTACTGGATATATGGACTAGTTATAAACTACAAAATTCCTGGATCAATTACAAATAATTATCGCGAGTAGGAACTGCCACTGCTCTAGAACTCGAGCCGTCAAAAATGTAATTAAATATTTATTAAATATTTTTTTTTAATTTATATTTTTTAAAGAAGAAAGAAGAGCACGCAGTCTACCTGACACTAAGGTGCAAATTTTGTAAAATTTTTATTTTGTTAATACGCTGCCAAGAACCGGGTGTTCTGACACACATTGGAAAATGGAAATAGCAAGGTAACTGCTTGCTGCGTGAAGGTAATGACATAGAGAGCTTATCAACACTCGATTGCTAGGACAAAACAATATAAGCCGTCTACGAATGAGCCATACGCACATTGTCAGGTGGAAAACGTTGGACGGCTTTAGAAAAGGTGGTTAAATATTCAAATTTAAAAATATTTTCGTAGGAATAAAATCATAATTTAAAAACTCTCAGCATGAAAGTAAGTATTTTCTAATGTTTTTTTTTGATATTATACATAATTAAAGAATTCATTACATTTAAGAATTAATGATTTAAAGAGAGCATTATCGTAAATATTTTATATTTTATTAAATAATTTGAAATAGAATTAAATAAAATTATCAATGGTAGCTCAGATGGTTAACGTTCGCTGTAAATGTAACAGAACGCGAGTAAACCGCTAAATTGCATAGTACGCGAGCAAATCGGGTTCGATCCCCGCCGGCACCAATGAAATTGTTAATTGCAATTTTAAGTGCTGATTTACCACGTGCTCGGCGGCGAAGGAAAACATAGTGAGGAAACCTGCATGTCTGTGGAATAAGAAAAAAATTATTTCGAAGACATGTGAAGTTCGCCAACACGCATTGGGGCAGCGCGGCGGACACTTCCTTGCCCTAAAACCCTCTCAGAAATGAAGGGAGGCCTGTGCCCAGCAGTGGGACGTATTATACGGCTGTAACTTTACTTTTACTTTACAAATTAATAATAATAATTAAATTTTATGAGCACAGCAGACATTTATTCAGTGTTAGATTAGATCTTATAGTTTCTAGACAAATAATCGCGGGAAAAAAACGTAGAAAAATATACCGGTATCCGTTTCAAAATGGCGGTTACTTTTTCAGTTTTTACGGCGAATTCCCTGAAATTGTTAAGGGAATCAATCGTTCCAAAATGAAAACTATTTTGGGAATGACGACAAACTATTGCAATTTTAAAAACGAAATCATAATAGAAATGTGAATAACGATGCGATGCGTACTTTCAAATACCTAAACTTTGATACCGCGTAGTGGCATTGTAAGAATATCCACTACCCCATATTATCCCGTGGGTGTAAGAGGCCACAGAGGGAATAAAACGATTAAAATTAAAAAACTGCGTTTGCCAACTCGCTTGCCAAGCGTGGCAACTATGGCAAACATCCCCCTATGAGGCAATCTATCGGGGAGGTCTGTGTTCAGTAGTGGACTTTATTAGGCTGTAACGGTAATTTAGATTAAGTTTTTTTTATAGGATAGAGTGACAAACGAGCACACAGTCCACCTGATGGTAAGTGGTTGCTGTGGCCCATAGACATCTACATCTATCCTCGATTACGAATCAAAATGTAGATGCGTTGTCACCCGTGAGGACTAAGATGGAATGCCTCGTTTCCAGTAAAAAGGCTCTCCGGTTCTCTACATTCACCATACGAAATACAGCAGCATTAAGCTGCTATTTCACGCTCGTATTCTGTGACAGCGTGGTGGTTCCCCGGTCGAGCCGACCCATTCGTGCTAAAACTATACTACTAATATAACTGCAGCATGGCTCCACCACGTATAAAAGTGACAAAGCGAATAGGTATTTTCCGCACGGGATGGTGAAAATATTTGAATCGGTTTTACGCTAAGTAGAAAAGACAGCCAGCGTGAATGTAAGACTAAGGGTAATAAAGAAGATTAGTTGATTTTGGTTCTTAGACAAATAAGTTATACCCGAAAATATATTAAAAAAAAAATACAAACGAATTGCGAATATTCTCGGAGTTTTTGAGCCTAAGCCGGTGGATTGCTGCACCTGGGTCTCTACATGTAAACTATTAGTTAAACGGTGAAACGAATGGGTGCGTTTGGCAGAAAAAAGCGCTAGCAAGCGCTTACAAGCGCTAAAATAGTTTTCGGCCAGGACACGATTGCTACTTCAGTAGCGCTGACACAATCCGCCATTTTGCTTATTTAATTTGTTTGTTTTGAAGTAGAGTTTATAAGTTGTTTTGTGCAATATTAGTTTTAAGTAATATAATAACGTGAATAAACATATACATGTTATTAAAAATTCATGATTGGTAAGTTTTTAATATGAATACTTTACAAACATATATTTAAATTAGGTTAGGTTCCCCCGGTTAAAACTAACATCGTGTCCTGGAGGAAAATAGCTACTTACGATTTGACAGCGTTTACCGCTTACGATCGCCATTTTGCTTACAAGCGCTTGCTAGCGCTTTTTTCTGCCAAACGCCCAATGTTTCGATTGTGATGTAAACCTGAAGTTATTTTGTCTGCCCACGGACGGTCTGCTGGCTCAATTTGTCCTCAAAACCTCCCAAAAACTTCCCAATATCACATATAAGTGGTAACCACGCTTAATGCAGCTGTATTCTTTATGATGAGTGTAGAGAACCGGAGCCCCATATTTACTGGAAACGAGGCATTCCATCTTAGTCCTCAGTGGTGACAACGCATCGCCATTTTAAATCTTAACAAATATTAAATGTCTAGGGGCCACAGCATCCACTTACCATCAGGTAGGTTGTTTGTTCGTTTGCCGCTCTTATTATATAACAAAAATGTACATGACATATTGCAAAGAAGTATTTGATCAAATTATTGTAAAGGATAATTTCTTATTATTTGACACTGGCAAAAGCAAACATAAAACTTATTTTTTATTCTATATTACATTCACCTCGTGAAACAATGCGCCAGATTTGATTTAAATTGTTTTTCCATCAGGTCTCTACTCTAAACGGGGAGAATAGTAATAGTTAACTATGACTACATTCAAGTTAAAGCCATTAGTGCTGCAAAGTATTCGAAATGTCGGCAGTATAAACTAAGCTAATAAAACTCGACAAAATCAGTAAAAATTTGGTTTTGCTCAATGACTTCTTAAATTTTGATAGCATGATTGTTTAATAGTGTCAAAACAATTAAGCTGTTATCAGACACCTCTTTAAATAGTTGTTAAGAAAGATAGGGTGAAGTGATAACCATGTGTTTAGTTATTATACATAAGATCAGATACTGACATATTTTCTGTGCAGGATTAATATAATGATTACGACTTCGGCTACAATTTCTGTTGAAATTAATGCGCAGCAGGCATCATTAGTGCTGTAATAAGAGATAAGCGGAAGCGGGCGGGGCGTCCTCTAAAAATGTATTCCGAGTACGCTGTCACACCCTGCCTGTCCCGCCAAGGGCCAGCTGTTGCAAATGCCAGCTATAGGGTGCTAGATCCAGGGCCAGTGGGGCCTCAGGTTAAGGGTGAGGCTGGATTTGCCAGCAGACCTGGATTTTCCGGGACGTTCCACAAATAGACTTTAATTATGACGTCTCTACAAGTGACCTTGCGGAACGCCTTACGTCCTGGAAATCAATAAACATTTAATCATCTCATTATAATAATTATGATAAGATTTCGTGTAGAACAGGTGTTACATATTGATTTTCAGTCAGTTTTACATATTCATTTCATAATAAAAGATTAAATTTAGTACGACTTTTTTGGTTTTTGTTAATACAACAAATATTCGACTTGTATCCCAACTGTGAGTATTTTGACGTTTGCACATTTTTTAAAATTTGCAAATAATGGCTTTGTTTCTCTGTATAATACCTGTTTTAACAAATATTTTTAAACTTTGAACCTACTCTGAGGGTTTGGGAGTTCTTATGAACATCAAAATCTAGATCGATTTTCAAAACAATACAAGAAATTCTCAAGAAATAAACCAATTTACACTTACTGGACTTACTGAACACATGCAAGTTCAAATAAAGAAGGCCACAGATGCGTCGTCACCCCTGAGGACTACGATGGGATGCCCCACAGCCTGTAATTACACTGGTTCTCTTTAAACTTCACACCGGAACAAAATGGTGCAGGCTTTGCTATGAAATGGGTTAGAAGGTGGTAAATACCCTGATGAACTCCAAGGCAGAAAATCCTTCCGCCTAGTGTAATCAATCAATACTTACTTGTATTTATACGTGGTAGAGCCATGCTGCAGTTAAATTAGTAGTATAGTTGTAGCACGAATGGGTCGGCTCGACCAGGGAAGGACCACGTCCTCACAGAAACCAGCGTAAAATAGTAGCTTAATGCTGCTGTGTTTCGTGTGGTGAGTGTAGAGAACCGGAGGCCATTTTTACTGGAAACGAGTCATTCCAGTCCTTAGCCGAAACGAGGCATATCAGCATTAGTCCTCACGGATGACAACGCATCTGCATTTTGATTCGTAATCGAGGATAGATGTAGATGTTTATGGGCCACAGCAACCACTTACCATCAGGTGGACTGTGTGCTCGTTAGTAACCTTATCCTATAAAAAAAACTTGTCCTAGCTTGTCAATCCGTGGTCGATGTCACGTTTTTTTTATCAGACCGAAGGTATGCAAGGAGTTTGTCTTTTAACTTGGGGCCAATTAAATTGAACCAAACCCTAAAACCAACAATTTGTATTTTCGCACAAATATTAGCTCTTTTGACTTATATTACTTAGTTGATTTTTCCAAGCGTTTTCGTTTCAGTTTTTCGACCTAATTAACGGTGTATTGAAGGTGGGCCAAACGTACCTTCTTTAAATGAAGAGCCAGTATGATACTGACACACCTCTCTCGCATATTTCACATCACAACTGGCAAGTTGGAGAACACGTAGTCGATATCCTTGAACTAGTGATGCTTCTTCTGCCTATTATGAGGTTGTAAAGTTTGGGTTCAGTGGATTTAGGTTGATTTCTGCGTGGTTTCTGCGTGCGTGGGGTTGTTTTGCGCACTCGTTTATGCTCTGTAAAGGTGTTTCTTGCGTTAAGGAACGGAATGTAAATGTATTTGTATTGTTTAGCCCCAAAATGGCCATGTGACTTTTAAAACAACAATGTCCAGTCAGGGCATTTGTCAAAATACTCAGTACGGCTCGAATGGTCTCTCAACATATCTTTAAATAGCCCTTAATTATTTTAATAATAATTAATGAAGTCGTTAGGTAATTAAAATTTAAAGTCGTTTCAAAAACTAGTGAATATGTAAACAGTAGGATCAAACAAAGGCTGAAAATACTGGTTGCTCGACTCCACAGACTCAGTAATTCATGAAGGCAATGTTGGTAAGATAGTACTTTTGATTTCAGATATTGTGGTTTATGTTCTTGGAGTTGTTATCTTCGACTTTATCACTTGACAATGGCTTAGCCTTAACACCACCTATGGGTTGGCTTACGTGGGAACGATTCAGATGCATCACCGATTGTAAGAAATACCCCCAGGAATGTATAAGGTGCTAAACGCAGTTTGATATTTTCTACGCCTCATCATCTTCATCATCATACAGCCATACCATTACAACTGCTGAACATAGTCCTCTCCTGAGGGACGCCATATAACAAGGTTCCGAGCTAACCTGCATCCATCGACTTTTCTACGGTATTATATTTTTAATTGCACATTTTAATGTAACATTTCGTTTCATATCCAATTATATTCTACGAGTGGATTACTGGATTCGATTACCAAGCAATATGACGTGTATTAATTATTAATTTTTCACACCCTTAACAAAGAAATTTTTTTCATGGTGATAGTCTCATGGAACACGCCTTGCCTTATGAGCTGCAGTGCCGGACTTGTACCGGTTCAAACGCGGTGGTTACCATCATAACTCTAGAGAAATTCAGGAATCTCCGTTCGGAATGTAACCGGTGCCTCTCGCTGTGCTAGTAATTACATTTCGGGCGGTATCTGCTTCCCCTAGCACCCTTAAAGTGCTATCAAGATGACTTACAATCACATTCGAGGCAGCGCCGTCTTTAATGCTACCTCAAGGGCTTCGGACCTTGTAGAGGAATAACACTATTTTTAGCTCACCATTACTGCTTTGGTTATACCTTGATTTATTGACATAGAACTAAACAATACTCTTGCCTCGCAGTGAATCCTTAATAAAGCGGACCGCAGACATAATGGAGAAGGAAGGTTATCTAGCCGCTGGCTACAATTATGTGGGAATCGACGATTGCTGGCTGGAGAAAGAGCGAGACTCTAATAACCGAATGGTGGCGGATCGGCAACGTTTTCCGAGTGGCATTAAGGCGCTTGCTGACTACGTAAGTGTTATAAGATCAAGGGCGCTAGTATTTTTGCTTTGTAATTTAGTTTTGTTTCATTTTACAGTTTTATGTAAATTATTGATTTTTAAAAATATAACAAATACATAGTAGTTGAAATTGAAATAGATACGTACTAGTTATATTTTAAACCAGTGTTAAAATTTATTAAGTCATTACTTCAAAACATCTAAGTATACACGATTTAGTGGTTGAGGCATTCCATGTGGCGCATTTTTTGGAAAGGCCAAGACTGTTGTAGTAATAAAATGTGTTACTATAAACTACACAGCATTAAACTAGTTAAAACAATTTTTACATGATCTGCACTAGCTAGTAGTAATCTAATGAGTGGCATAGGCTTACATGAAGCAGTAGAGCTTTTCTGCGGTTTTGATCCCAGCTCTACCGCATCGTTTAGTAGGTACAACATTCTATAGACGCTGTTTCATGTCACCGGATAGACCTTATTATATACTTAACTGAAATACTTTTACGATCACAATAGTGAAATTTATTTGTTTTTCTGATAACTATTCTTAATTAACGATATCTACGCGATGAAATAGCAGAATGCTTTCAGTGTATGAAAAAGAATATTTGTATTATTTAAGACTCTAATATGCGTTACGATAAAGAAATATAACAAAGAATTCTATGAATACTAATAGACCGGCAATTCAGAACTAAAACTGCATCATAGCTGTGGTTATCTTACGTGGGAAAGATTACGAAGAATTGACCGTAACTTATTGGACAATATATATATATGTACCGTAGTAGTAGTATACGTAGAGGATTTTGAAATATAATAAAAAAATATAAAAGAAAAACCGAAAATTGAGGACATCACTGAATATACTGTCTGTATCTGTCTTAAAAGGAAAACTGTTGAACTTTATATTTATCAATATACAGATTTAATTGACTTCTGATTGTTTTTGTGTGTTGAACATTAGGTCCATGGCAAAGGCTTAAAGTTGGGAATATATCAAGACTACGGCACAAAGACCTGCGCTGGATATCCTGGAGTTCTAGGGTATGAAGAGATAGACGTTAAAACCTTCGCCGAGTGGGATGTAGACTACATCAAATTGGACGGTTGCAATGTGGAGACAAGCGAATATGATACTGGTAAGTACAGGAACCGAACTACTAATGAGAATGTTACTTGGGACCCTGTGGAATGACTTTGGCCCCTTGGGGGAAGGGTTAATTGCCCTTGGATGAGAAATGGAGGCACTCCGCAACGCATTCCCGATTGGAGACGACCAATTAAGATGCTAGTTTTAGTCACAGATAGATGACTACGTGTTTCTAAAAATTGCTGTAGACTATCCGTTTGTAGTGAACAGTCGCAAAGTATTCAATAAATGGGCGTCAGCTGCAGGGTAAACGAAAGCTGTTTTTTTATGAATTCAGGACTACGCGTAGAAGTACCGGAAAAGACGCGTTAGAATCGGTGCCAACTCACGGTTTTCGTCAGGCCCAGTCGACCTGTGGACATCCAGGGAGAGCAGTGCTTTGTGAACCGAGCGCTATGTAAACCTTACATCCAGCATTTCCGGGATGGTCAGCGGTGGGCTCTCCCCGTCATCGAGAGTCGAGTTGGACGCAAAAAAAGCCTAGTAGATTGGTTTTCTCCTTTGCGGCATGGGCCAGTGAGTCGTTCTCCCTGTGCAGAGATGGAAGAGATGGCTGACAGAAGTTCCCTTGGACAGCCTTGGCGAGAGACCAGAATGCACGGGTTCCCGAAGGAAGGTGAACTAGTTTGTCGCCAATTCTGCCAATATGCTCTGCCTTGCCTTGGTAATGACTCTTTTGAAGGAGCTGGAGGCGGATTTATACTTCTTTTAAGGGCGCTGGTGTTTATACCCCGGGACGTTGATTTGTCAGCTCAGGCCCAGTAGCACTCCTGCTTATAACGAGATGCTACTTTACAGGAGTGACCAAACCATGGCTGGGATCTGCCTTCGATGGGTACCACAGAAGAAGGAATGAAAAGATCTATTCCCTGAAGTACCACATCAGCGACAGAATTAGCAACAATGTGAGGATCGTCCGGCAAAAAGCAAACCCAAGGGTAGGATGCAAGGAAAGACCGCATCCTACCCCAATCGGCCGACCTACCAAACACTCTGGCAGCTTGCAGAATACAACTGTGGCACTACGCTCCGGACTAGACAATGGTCCGACGAGCTAATAGGGGCGTCAATGGAGACCTGATATAAGTTCGTATTAGCGGTCAGCATAAGGTTCAACAGGGATGGTGCATGATCCTCCTCATCTAGAATTTTCGTAGGTGAAGTAACTTGTTGTATCAGACCATATGCTAAGACAAAGTCATTAACAGATCTCTCCGCATGATCGGTTAAACGTGAACGGAGCCATTCAGCATGGTGGGCGTTAAAATCGCCAAAGATCACGATCCCTGAGGATAGGCTCTGCTGTAGCAAGGAGTCTGTAGCCTTTTCGACGTGGTCAAAGAGTCGGTCTGTTTCAGCATTATCGTTATACCGGGGCATCCCTATTGAGGCACCCGTAGACGCGCGTATCGTCGTCGCTGTCTACGCCTAGCCAAGGGATGGACAGGTCCAACAAGACTGCCGAGGTCTCGAGAACACATGTCCCCTCTGACGTATACACAAACTCCCGCCCGAGGCAACAACGAATATTCCAATTTGTACCCCGGGAGAGATACGAAGTATCAGCCGGAGAGGATACCTTGCGTTTAGGTTGCAAGTGAAGTCCCCTGATGTTGCAGAAATTCACGGATAGCGTGGCAGGGGTTGCGTTGGTCTTGTTGTTCAGTTTGCTCCGAGCAGTTATTGTTTTGATCGGAATGTTGCCCCTCCCCTCCCAGAATACGATGAATGGTCATGGATGCTGAGCGAGTGCTCAATTCGCCGATTCTCCGTTACCAGGGGTACCAATTCAGCTATAATGTTGATGGTTGATGGGGGGGGGGAATTAGGCCTCCGGTCACCTGAAAGCCGAAACCGAAACCGTAGAGCTTCTACCTGTAATAGCAAACGCTGCCACGTGGCTCTACCACTGTTAAACTGTTTACGTATTTTAGAAATTATTATTTTAAGATCTCTTATACGCTTGTGTTGGTGATTTCGTATCCATCCATCTTATCTTGGAGTGTTGCAGGCTTTTAGGAATTGAAAAATCCAGAAAAACATTTTTATACTATTTAAATACATAATGGTGTAAATTGTAATGATCTAGGCTATCCGGCTTTCGGAAAGTTGTTGAACGAAACCGGTCGTCCCATCGTATACTCTTGCAGTTGGCCGGCGTACCAAAACAATGTGAGTAAACGTCAATGTTATTACCAGTACAGTTAAGAAGAAATAAAGTTCGACTTATGTAGTAAAAGTTTATAATTAGGATTTTTATAAAATCCGTAACTGTTAACCACTTTTATAAGTAATGATTTACAACGTGCTTGTTGGTGGTTACATGGAGTGTCGATCTGGTAAGACTTGCAGGAAGTTGTTGGATGTAGGTGGCTCAGGACCGTACTTTGTGGCATTGTTTGGGGGGTTATGGCAATGATGATGATGAATCTTCTGGTTCAAATCCCGAATCAGGCAGAACAGTTATTGGGATTTCTTGTCAAGAAAGTCCTCAGTGGCTGCTGAAACTAAAAAAGTTGGTGTATTTTGCCAACAAGCTGCAAAAAGCATGCAAAACCGTGGATCTTCCGCCTGAACTATATCTGGTTTTGTCGGTTTGCTGTACTATAGGACTATGAGAGACTGAGAGTGAGGGAATAGAGAGTGCACCTGTGTTTGCGTGAACTATAATTCTGTTCTACGCAATTGGATAGTCTCCATTGAGATAGGCCGCCGTGGCCGAAATTCGGTGTAGAGTTCATTATTATTATTATTGAAACGTAATTTTTTTATTTTATACTTGTTATAGCCGAATTACACTTCAATCGCGAAACACTGCAACCTATGGCGTAATTACGGAGACATCCAAGATTCCTGGGCATCAGTGAAAAATATTATGCAATGGTTTGCCAAAAATCAAGACGAGTTGGTGAAGTACGCAGGTCCCGGGCATTGGAACGATCCTGATATGGTAAATGAAAACGACACTTTTAGATTTAAAGTATTTTTAATACAGTTGCTCAAAAAGTGGCGTATTGCGTTCGGGATGTGGCATGCTCGAGGTTTTTCTTTACCTTTTCCCCGTGCGTTCTCTTTTCCAACTGTCAAAATAATGTATATTAAAAAGAAAAAACCAACCACGAAGTGTCTACTAAAAAATTCATAGAAGTTTTTATGATTCATGCAAATATTTCTAAAAAGAAGCTACTAATTTGTTTCAATATCAGATTTAATGATTTAATTTAATGAGTTAGGTTAGGTTTTATTTCATTTCATCTCATTAAATTTCATTTTAATTTCATGTCAATAAAAATATTCTACTGAAGACTTGGCTGTATGGGCATAGTTCCCTTTGCCTACCCAGACAAAACAAAAAAAGTCTCTGCTTATATTGGGTGCGTTTGGCAGAAAAAAGCGCTAGCAAGCGCTTACAAGCGCTGAATTAGTTTTCGGCCAGGACACGATTGCTACTTCAGTAGCGCTGATACAATCCGCCATTTTGCTTATTTAATTTGTTTGTATTGAAGTAGAGTTTATAAGTTGTTTTGAGCAATATTAGTTTTAAGTTATATAATGACATGAATAAACATAATATACATGTTACTAAAAATTCATAATTGGTAAGTTTTTAATATGAATACTTTACAAACATATATTTAAATTAGGTTAGGTTCCCCGGTTAAAACTAACTTCGTGTCCTAGAGGAAAATGGCTACTTACGATTTGACAGGGCTTACCGCTTACGATCGCCCTTTTGCTTACAAGCGCTTTTTTGCTTTTTTTTTGCTTGTTAGTGTTTTTTTCCGTAATTTGGTTTGAATTTGGTTAAAATAAAATATCGTCGAAATTATAACAAACTCAAAGAAATTTTTGTGGTAAATGGGTGCGTTTGGAGAAAAGCACTAGCAAGTTTGTAAATTCGTTGTCGTACGTTAGTTATAACCGGGGAACCTAACCTAATTTAAATTATGTTGTCAAGTATTCATATTAACCTTAAATATGAATTTTAAACATGTATATGTCTATTCATGTCATTATATTACTTAAAACTAATATTACTTTCTTAAACTTTTCACGTGTGAAAATATTCTTGTGCGCTTGCGCTTTTTTCTGCCAAACGCACCCATTCTTTTACGGTTGGCGCCATTTTCCAAAAATGTTCTTTGCGAGTTTAGTTGTTTGTTACACAAAATAAGTAATTTCGACGATATTTTATTTGAATTAACACCACCGGAACTCAGTATAATTGCACAAAATGCTTCGGAGAACATGTTACCGGAAAAGTCAAAAAGTCAACATATCTACATACGACGAATTTATTGCTTGGAGAGAAGAGAAAAAAGCAAATAGTTTTTCAGAAAATGTTATGTTGGCATACTTCTCCGAACTCTCAGTAAAATTAAAGCCTTCTACGTTATGGTTCAGGTTTTCGATGATAAAAAGTATGCTAAAAAGGAAAAAGGAACATTGTGGATATAAGTGAAAACCCAAAACAAAATGCTTTCTTAAAACGACGATCAGACGGTTTTACAACTAAAAAGTCGAAAATATTTACATCTAATGAAGTGGAAAGGTTTTTGAACGAAGCTCCCGATGATCGTTATTTAGCCAGAAAGGTAATTTATTAATAAATAGGTACTTATATTTTAGTATTAAGAAATCGCAAAATACAGTCAATATATTTTGACGCTGATTTTTGGCGTTGTTGGAGCTTGCCGCAGAGAGGAGTTAGCCAATATTACTTTAAAAGATATTGAAGCCCATGGAAAAATGCTACTAATCAAGATTCCGAATACAAAAAATAAGATGCCGAGAAGCTTTGTTGTTGATGGAGATTTTCTTAGAATAGTGCAAGAATATATAAATCGGCGGTCCCAAACAGCTAAAACCGACCGATTTTTCCAAAATTATCAAAAAGAGAAGTATACAGCTCAAGCAATCGGGATAAACGAATTTGGTAATATGCCAAAAGAAATATCTACGTTTCTTGGTCTGCCAGATGCTGAGTATTATACTGGGCACAGCTTCAGGAGGACCTCTGCTACGTTATTGCCAGATTCAGGAGCCAATTTGACGTCCTTAAAGCGACTAGGAGGTTGGAAGTCTATATATCTAGCTATATTGCTGATTCACAAAAAAAAAAACTATACACTGGGAAAAATTAACACAATCCATTAATTTAAAGTCCAGTTCGCCTCCTTCACATTACAATATTGAAGAGAACGTTCGTCCATCTACCTTCGTTGATAATGATAATGCATCAGATCCAATTACATCAACTAGCAAACGCCATTGTATAACACCTTTGACAAATATACATGAACAATCATATGAAATTAATAATAGTTTCTCTCAAACAGTAAATATGCAACCTAAAACTTCCCCAGTTAGTATAAAAAACTGTACCAATTTCAATGTATATGTGAATTATAAATTTTATAAGAAATAAATGATTAGTTAGTTGAGTTTATTGTGTTTTTATTATTTTTTTTAAATTGCTTAATTTTTTCGCAACTGTATTAAGTGTTGTTCGCATGTGCGGAACCGTCATTGCAACTTGTTCCGACTGTCAACCCTCACTTTCGGCAGCGCCTCGGCTCGGGTAGACATTTGTCGAAACTCTTTGCAATGACAGGCTTTCCGCACTCGTAATGAAATATACTATAACCGTGTAGTGGCGGTGTAAGTGTAAGATACTACACCATATCGTCCCGTGAGTGTCGTAAGTGGCGACAGAGGGGAAACAAATTATGAGCTAGGCAGCAATGTCTTTCTAATAACTAGATAATGACAAACAGCGGTTACCAATCCGCATGCCAAGCGTGGCACCTTTGCAAAATGTCTTATGAGGCAAATCTATGGGGAGGCCTATGTTCTTCAGTGGACTTTTGAAAGGTTTGTAACAGCAGATTGTGAAGTTTTACATTTTGATCCTTAAGGGAGACCATACATTTCTAGCAGTCTATGCTTTATGTTATTTATAGGACTTGCAGTAGCTAATTACCAGCAGGTGGACTGTCAGCTCGTTTACTACTCGAATATAAACAAACATTAAAATTACGTTATGTATACCTAGGTTTTCCCATTTCTCCTTGTGTATCTTAAAAGTCGACTGAAAAAATGTAAAGAAAATTTATTTATAACATCTTTTACTTGGGGAAGCATTAACCCTTTCAAATATAATCGGACATAAGATATCCTAATGAATAACGGAGATTAAACTACAAGCGGTCTGGTTCTGTTTACTGTTCTGTTTTGTCTGCACACGTGATACCTATATCCAGCAGTGGATTACTCGTAAGTATCAGGCTAAACAGGAGTTGTACTGTGTCGTCTCGTGAGTGTCGTAAGTAGCCAGTTTGGGTTATACCAGAAAAAAACTCATGGCCTACGATAGATGCACGTGATGGGATATAGCGCAGTATGTGCGAGTACTCTTGTAATGCGATCCATCAATCTAAGCCAAGCATGTTGACTATGGCAAATCTTAACAATGGAAGAGACCGTTGCCCAGCTAAACTTTTACGGACTGATGAAGATCAAGAAGAACAGCATTTGCCCTATAAATCATTTTGTAATATTACTTGCAGCTAATTATTGGAAACTTTGGTCTTTCGCTGGATCAAGCCCGCGTGCAGATGGCGGTGTGGTCGATACTGGCGGCGCCGTTGCTCATGAGCGTCGACCTTGCTACCATCCGTCCTGAGTTCAAGGAGGTGCTGCTTAATGAAGACGTTATTGCCGTCGATCAGGATCCGCTAGGAAAGCAGGGCATGCGTGTATGGGCAGGTTCGGGATGCGAGGTAATAGATGGGTAATTTGAGCATTTTGATCGATAGTTAGTAAAAATTTGGTCTTGAAGGTCATCCATTGAAGTGGCAATCGGCCGGCCATATAGCTCCAAGAACCGACAACCGTTGGGGAAAAAAGATTCTCGAGTGGCAGCCTCGTACCGGTAGGTGAAGTGTAGGGCGACCCCCTACTAGATGGAGTGACGACCTGGTAAGACATGCAGGAAGTCTTGGATGCAAGTGGCTCAAGATCGCGCTTTGTGGCATACCTTGGGGGAGGCCTATGTCCAGCAGTGGACTTGTGAAGGGCTGTAATGATGTGAATGATGATAAAGTCATATTTAAATTAATAGGTGGTAGGACTTCTTCATTCTACCTAGTAATCCGCATGGGTCCAAAGAAAACTGTAGTATGTGCTCTGCTGTGGTCCGGTCTGAAGGGTATAAGTTGAAGACCCAGTATAATTTAAGGCTTTGAGGCATTTCATGTTAGTTCCCAGAGTTGACAAGACATCTGTAGCCTTTTTTATTTGATGTCGGCTGCAGGCGTCAATGGGCCGTAGTAGCTACTGGCTAACAGGTGGAACGTAAGATCATTAGTTACATTAATTTTATCTTAATTGCACTTACGTGTAAAAGGATATTATTGATTTAGCAATTGTCACTTCATATAATGTTATTGAACTGAAAAGCAATTGAGTTAGAAATAGTGTTAGTAAATCTACTTTTCTACAATGATTTTTATACTTACGCGAACACTACACATTAAATTAAATTAATTTTACGGGTTTTATCGCGTTTAATTTTAACTTTTTATTTCCCGACGCTTTGCGGACGTAAGTATACATACATAAGTATAGAGATGTGAAGCGTCGACGCTAAAGGAAGTCAGCAGTCTGTGAACATATTCAAGATCGTGCCCACCATTACATGAGTTAAAACTCTGTTAAAACTGTGTGTCTGTTAAAACAGACCACAAATCCTCGCAAAAGAACAACGATTCCTACCAAGGATGATTCGAGAGGCTATGGAAATTAAAAAACATCCTAATTTCAATAGAGAAGATGGATGGTTGCTGCCATCTACTTGGGATCCTATAATTAAAGTTGAAGATACTGTAAGCTCGTTCTGCATAGATTGGACCAAAAATTATATATTAAACTATATATTCTAAAACTGAAGATAGTCGGGCTAACTATGACACCGGAATGTCGGTCACATAAATCAGGTTAAAATCAGTAAAATTAGTTTAATTTAATTATACTTTTCTCTTAATCTAGAAGAATTTGAGGCAGTGGCTGAGTGAACAAGTGTTTGAATTACGTACAAATAATTGTTTCGGGCTTAAATGTGTGTCCTCACGCAATCTATGCCTCCTCCACAATAAAGAAGAAAATCCTGCTATGGAGGTAACGTTTTATAATAAAATCGATTACCCCATATTATACAGTGGGTGTCGTAAGAGGCGAAATGGGAAATGCAAAAGAAAAAGGAGATGGGCTACAGCATCTTCTTGATAACAACTCAAAAATAATAAAAAATTGCGATTGCCAACCAACCTGCAAAGTTTGGCAAATATATCACATTCCGAAATGGTCTCCTCATAGGCTGTATTGTTGATAAAGTATATAATCGTCTATCTATCACTACGACGTTGTGTTATAATTATACTGCAACAGTTACATTATTTAATTAAGTTATAGTTTAATGTAGGGACGTTTATTGTTGATTTTATTAGCATCATTTAGATCAGAAAACTCATGCAGAGTAGAGTAGCATTTTTTTCATGGAACAAAGATGTGTTTGGTATTTTTAATGATAATAAAGTGATTGTGTTTGTAATATAAATTGTTTATAGGTAATGATTTCTTATAAATTATGCGAACACTACACATTGACTAAAACTACTTTTACGGATTTTATCGCGTTTTAATTTAAACGCGATAAAATCCGTAAAAGTAGTTTTAATCAATGTTTATGGATATACATTCGAAAATTTATTAAAAATTATTACAATACAAGCCTACTTCATGCGTCTATGTTCTGTTTCACAAATGTTTGCCCGTATATTGGTCAACCTTGGCAAAACATTTGTAGGGGTGATTTTGATCGCTAATTTTGTTCCAAATATGATATTATTTGTTAGCTTAGAGCTTAAAATATAACATATTATACATGTACTTACCGAAAGTAAGACACTCCGGCCGTTAAATTACTTTTTCGTGCATTATTCTTGCAATTTTTAAATACACATTGCGGCATTGTGAAACGTGTTTACATTAGCTGTGTTTCAAGTGAACTAAACGAAACAAGAGCTCACGTCTCATGTGCGCTGTTATGTACCAAGATGGGTTTCTTGCGCCGATCCGACATCTAGTTGGTACCTATTGTTGATCGAAGTGCACTAAAGATCATTATTCAAAAGTCTGTCATGCGAGACTAAACCCCTTCCCTCTTTAGGATTTTCAACTGTATTGGGGACTTTACCTTGTATCCCTGATCCAAGACCTGAAACAATTATTTGTGGGTCATACATAAAGTATTTCCGAACGGGTTGCCAACCTGTACCCGCAGTTCGCAGCCAAACACTTAGCCACTGCCACAGAATAAGTAATAGTACCCACTGCGCTACCGCTTTTGATTACAGATCTGGATTCGCGAACTTGCCGACGGGTCGTACGCAATAGCTTTCGTGAATCTGCGAGAGGATGGTGCCCCAGTGACTCTTCAAGCTAGCTTCGATGTCATGAAGATACCCAAACAAATTTATAAAGTGAAGGTTGGTATCCAATTTAATTAAAGCAAAATGTATGGTTGTGAAAGTCCGCCCTTACTTGTCATGAAGAAAAAAAAAGAATGAATAAATTAATGAAAAATAGCACGGAAGAAGGAAACTTAATTCTTAGCCACAATATATACACAAATATGAAATATATTATAGGGATTAATATAAACAAAATAAATAATTGATTGAAAAAGTTCACAGACTCAGCATTAGATGCAGTAATTGTAAGTTTCATTCAAAAAAAGCTGCGGATAGGCGTCGCATAAGATTGTTTTGGAGACGACGTCATCATTTCTCCTCGAGAACTGATATCCTTTAAAAATAGATTCGTATTCAGACCGTGGAGCTCCAGCCTGGAGATTTATATTAATCTATTGATATATTTTGTATTCATCTTTCAAATATTATAATATAGACTCTTTATATTCCTCGATTTAAAACAATGATTCAAATTTAAAAGTCCTAACGATACATGATAGATAAACGATTTTAATAACGAAAATGGCAGCTTTATTGACGGCTCCGTGGCGCAGTGGCTTAGCTATGAGTTATAGCGCTTAAGGGCCGCGGGTTCGAAGTATTTGTATGGCCTACAAGTAATTGTTCCGGGTCTGGATGTTTCCTTGTGAAAAATTTGTGTTTGTAAACTGCCCCCACGATATAGGAGAAAATCCTAGTGTGGAGGTAACGTTTATTTAAAAAAAAACATCTACTGGTGCCGACCAGTGCTACCTTATAGGGGCGGTGGAAGTATATCCATACCCATATTGTCCCGTGGGTAAGAGGCGACAAGGAAAACTGAAGCTGGAGATGGGCAGCAGCATCTACCTGGTAACAAATCAAAATATGTGTGGAAATTATGGATAATTTCCGTAAAAACTAGAATATGAGGCAATCTATATAGATATATTGGTCAAAGTGACACCAACTTCTCGTATTTCCACGACCTATAAAGGCAGTAAAGTTAATTTCCGGCCGCAGCACCCACATGCATTATGAGGAAGCTGCGAAACTATGTCCAAACCAATTTGTTGCGCTCTGCAGCTGCGCCGCCAACCAACAAGTTAATTCGAAGAGCTTATGTGTGTATGCGAATTACGTCTGTTTTATAAACAATGGCTTTATTTTGTGCCGGCGGAAAATAACGTGTAAATATATTATACGACACAGAAACCGACGTGTCCGTACTAGTATTATTATTATTTCTGAATTCAAGCCCGCGCGAGACACGTGAACATAATAATACTTTAATAGTGAAAGTTACTGACAAATCATTTGTGATATTACTTCTGTTACAGGATCTCTATAATGATGAAAAAACAATACTTTGTGACCAAAAGGACAAATTCGAAACTCGAAATAAATTCTACAGGTTTGTATTAAAGTTCGTATCTTAGTCGGGGGGATGAGTCACTTGCGTCTGTAGATGCTTCTGTCTACACGTGTCTCCCGGGTGGTGCTAAAAGAGCGATAAAGCTGAAAGAAGAGATTCATAATCTCGCCGTGTGGTAGTGGCATGAAATCTACTACCCCCTATTTCACACCATGAAGCAGAAAGAAAAAGAAATGGCCCCGAGTTCTCGCCACATTTAATGGAGCAGGGATGCGAAGAATTTCCTGGAGTAAAACCGGCGGCAAGGTTCGCCAGCCGTCACGTTCTGCCTCACGGTGAGGCAAAAAGTGGATTGCGGAAGCCCGTCTGGCTACGCTGAATGTATGTAGTAAGATGAATGAAGTGTGCGAAATTAAGTATGATAGAGAAATAGAAGTGTTATGTGTAAATGAGACGAAACGTAAGGGAAAGGCTGCCACTACATATGGCATGTATACCGCTTATTGGTCTGGTGTAGAGAGGCTGAGCGGGCGTGCCAGGTATTTGTATCATCCTTTCAGGAATAATAGGTCAATGAGTGAAAGAGTATGAATGTGTAAGCCCGAGGCTGCTATCTATGGATACGAATGAAAGTGGACTTAAAAAAGTTGCTTGTTCTACACTGAACTCATTTGGGTTAAGCGCTAGGTTGATACAGGCATTAAAGTCTCTTTATTGTGCTCTCTTAAAGGTCGCTCTCTAGAGCTTGTATCAGGATCAACAGGGCCTACTCGGGCTGGTTTGGCATCCATAGAGGTGTTAAACAGGGCTGTGTAGCTTCCCCGTGGCTGTTTAACCTATTTATGGACAGTTGTTTGGAAACTTTGAAAGATGAAGAATGTAGGTTAAGAATGGGTGAGTTAACAGTCATATGTCTCTTGTACACCGATGATCAAGTCATATTTCTGTCGTCGGCGGCGGAATTGCAAATAATGTTTACGTTAATGAACAGGTCATTAAAAAAATCGTCTTTAAAATGAAAAGGAATGAAAGTGAACATAAGTAAGACGAAAGTCTTAATTGCTAATAGTTATAGGTGTCTTTAGGCCACAGCATCCATCTACTATTAGGTAGACTTTGTGGTCGTTTTTCACTATTTATAGTAAATAATAGAGTCAACCTAAAAAGTATTATTTTTAAGTTATATTTGTTTTAAATTTCCTTATAAACTGTTATCAAGAGAGCATAATAGGTAATATGTTGTTTGTAGGTAATTTTAATAAGTTTAAAAAGTCGTATTAAAGCGCAATATTTATTCCACAGGTGTTCGCTTTTACAAATTCACACCCCACTTATAACGTGATAAGAAGACACTGACGCTAAAGATATTGGGTGCGTTTGGCAGAAAAAAGCGCTAGCAAGCGCTTACCAGCGCTAAAATAGTTTTCGGCCAGGACACGATTGCTACTTCAGTAGCGCTGACACAATCCGCCATTTTGCTTATTTAATTTGTTTGTTTTGAAGTAGAGTTTATAAGTTGTTTTGTGCAATATTAGTTTTAATTAATATAATGACATGAATAAACATATACATGTTATTAAAAATTCACGATTGGTAAGTTTTTAATATGAATACTTTACAAACATATATTTAAATTAGGTTAGGTTCCCGGTTAAAACTAACATCGTGTCCTGGAGGAAAATAGCTACTTAGGATTTGACAGCGCTTACCGCTTACAATCGCCATTTTGCTTACAAGCGCTTGCTAGCGCTTTTTTCTGCCAAACGCATCATTGAAACTAATTCATAGTTAAAATATGTTGCAGTTACGTTTTTTAAAAATCATTGCAAGAACTGGAAGACGCATTGACATCTGATATCTGTTTATTATCTTTAAGATTTTTATAATAAATTTGATTTTTCGTATTTTTGTTTATTTTTGTAAAATGTCGATAGAGATGATAATGTCGTTGTTAATGCGAAGAAGAAAATGAGTGCGCTAGTTCAAATCATCGCAAATAATCACAGCGTGACGTAGCCTTGCCATCGAAGTGTTGTATGTACTTACACATACCTATACTTGTCTTTTGTAATAAAAATATTTTAAGTTATAACAACACAAAATACTTACTGAAATTAAAACTTTGTTTACTAACAAGATTTTTACCGAAGTAGAATACGATAAACTTTCTGTTAAGAATCGTATTTGAAGTTTATTTGTTGTTTCTTCCGAGCCAAGCATTGCGATTCCCGACGAATGGCCTTGCAAGTTCCATGCGTTGGGCATCGCAGAACTCACATAGGTGCGAAAATATTGTCAGTCGATCATAGTCAGAATAGGTACCTAAGTAACTTACGAGTAATTAACATTTCGCAATGTATTTAGTCTTTATTGACATCCCTTAGTAACCACGAAAAGTCCGCCGTGACTTAGCAAGGGGAAAAGATGCAAAGTAATATGGACACGCGCGCAGCGATAAAAATTTTATTTAGCTTGAGTGCGCGATTTATTTAATTAATAATAATAATTTAGGCTATAAAACGTCGGCAAGCAGTTAACATCAAAGGAGTACAACTTCTGTACGTAGTACTATTATTTATTCTGTGGTAATGTGGATCACTTGATGGTAAAGCGTGTAACTATACTCCTTAGCTTAAACAGCTAAAAGGCGGGCCTGCTCTTGCTCACTATGGAAATTATGAAAGAAGTCTGCACACTCTGTACCAACGGAATATTCCACTGTTTTGTTGGTTAACTTCCAGTGGAACATTTTTGCCGGGACAGAGCGTTTCCCATGACTGCCATGCCTCATCAGGCCAGTAAAGCGAAGGCCAACTTTATTGTTTAAAATTATGTTACAAAAGTCACTGTCAAGGACACGAAAGTGAGGAACATAGGCAATGCAACACTAGAAAGATTTCTTACAACAATACCACCAAATTTTTTGGTAAAGTAGTGTGAGTCCAGGCTGTTGTATTTAAAGTTAAATATAGAATTTTTCTATAGTTATTTTAAAATTATTATCAATATTTTTAAAAATATCTGAACATTTCCGGACTGATCTTGAGCGGAGTTGGTATGTAAATATTTTATTATATACATGTATATAATCAAAGATGTAAATCTAGGTAGAAGTAGACAATATTTTAAAATAGTAAGAGCAATGTGGGGGTTTAAGATATACAATTTATCAATGTGGTTTAAAAAATTATCACGATTCTGCACTGACAGTTTTAATTCCTGGAGAAATATGATTGAACTTTAGAATTAAAGTGTCTGTTAGAACTACTAACTAGGTACTTATTAATTTTTAAAACTATACGAAAGCGGATCTGTGAAAATGTTCAAGTTATTTCTCTCGTCAAACTTTACCATAATGTGCCAAATAATCATAGGCTATAAATAATTAATTCAGTGCAACTTTTTTAGATTATAACTATAGTCCGTTCGCGTTAAGAAAATAGTGTCATCGTTGTCCGCAAGCCTGGCCACGCCCCCCAGCCAATTAAAATGCAGGAAATTAGAAAGTCGAGTTCACAGTGACCAGTTGAAGTCAGACCTTCGAACAAAACGGTTATGTAATTTGCGTGTTACTCGTACAACATTAAATTTTGAAAATTACCTCACCTATTCGAAAGAATAAAAGTGAATCAATAATCCATAGCATAGGCATTACAATTCTTCGCCTACCGCCTTACCATTGCAAACTTAATCCCATTGAATTGGTTTGGGCCCAAATAAAAAATTATGTTGGTGCCAATAACAATTAATTGGCGCCACGTTCAAAATGAGTGACGTAAAAAAATATTAGATGACGCAATAGCATTAATAGACGTTAATCGTTGGAAGAAGTGCTGCGACCACGTGATACGCGAAGAAAATACCATGTGGAATTTGGATGACATCATGGAACTTGCAGAACAAAATTCTTTCATAATTAATGTAACTGGAGAATCTAGCGATACTGATTACTGATTTAAGTGATTTTAATAAAATTTGTTTCTATTAAACTTAATTAAATGTTTGAAAAAAAATTTTTACTCCACTGTGAATACACCTTTACCCTGTAGTTGCACTGATAACTCACTATTTTCTTAACGCGAACGGACTATAGTATATGTTTTGTGAAATAAAGTCAAAACCAAGTTATTATTAAAGTACTTCTCCAGATTGAAAACTTTTCCGCAATTATTATTACAAAAAATCTGTAAAGCGGTTGAGTGGGAGTAATCGGACGGAGCCGACGAAGAAAACAAGTGTAGCTTAGAGATAGAGAGTAGTTACTGCTTTACGGGTGTAGCGCAAGAAAATCTTTTCCCAACTGTACTGTAAGGTACAGCCGACCAAAATGCCACTGATGAACATAGGCCTCTGTCATAGATTGCCTCATAGGCGCGATATGCCATAGATGCCATGCTTGACCGACTGGTTAGCAACCGCTGTTTTTTATTTTTAGTTGTTATAAGGAATACTGCCCATCTACTGGTTTGTTCTCCTCTGTCGCCTGTTACGACCCCCCCCCCCACTGGACGACATGGGATAGTGGATATTCTTAGACCGCCACTGAATGCCCAGCTATACGATTGTGGAACTCGTTGCCTTTAACATATACGTCGTGCTCAATCCTTTTTTCTGTCTTATTCCACTCAAAGCTTATTATTTGGAAGTATAATATTTTCCATTTTTATAGTGTTAAACATAAATTAATCACAGTATCTCAATTACTGAGTTTTAGACGCCTCAAGTTTCACCATTTGTTTCGAAAATATATATCTTGACAATAGTGTCGATTTACAGGATTTTAAGTTAACCTTTTGTTGTTTAGTAGCGGCTAGCGACTTAAGAGAATCCACTAGCCCATATACTTCCTTGAGTATCGCAAGAGGCGACAGACAGAAATTAAACATAAAAAAACGTCAGCTTCAATCCGTTAATACCTCAAAATGTTAATAAAAAACGACGGGTTGCACTCCGGGAGTGCCAGCAGAAGTGAAAACTTGAATATTAACTTTGTGCATTTTTGATATTTTAGAATGGTTAGGGAATAATTTTGACGAATTGCTTTAATTATCAGTATAAGTACTATCATTTATGTGGTAGAATACAATACTTATTTATTGCGCTATCGTACACAAACATGACATTTATATTACATTCGCACAAGCGCCCTGCGCCCCAACCCAAGCAAATCCCAACCCAAGCATACAACTGCAAGACTTCATGATACCATAAGTTCATACTGTGTAGATCGGAACAAAAGTTAAATTTTAATCTATGGTAACCGCAGTTAACTATGATATCTGGACGTTGAACATCTCAGTCCTTCCCGTGACCATGGGTGCTGTAAAGCTCTCGAAACGTCGGGTATTTAAAAAGTTAAATATACGCGATAAATTCCGTAAAAACTAGTATTATTTCAACATTAAACGCAACCCTAAAATTTACGATTTCGATCATTATCACAAAGCTGTCAAGTCTTTACGATCTAGAAAAGTAGTCGTGAAGGCAATGACCGTAAGCAATGAAAATCTGATTTTATTATTACAACATTGGGTCCATTCATACCTTCAAGTCCACTGCCTAGTTGGTCTAATGGTTGTAAAAGCGCGACTGCTGATCATGAGGTCCTGGGTTCGAATGCCGGGTCGGGCCAAAAAATCAATTATTGAATTTTTCTGTCAAGAAATTCTCAGTAGCTGCCCGGAGTCAGGAAGTTGGCGGTGTCTCACCCTCGTGCCTCGGAAAGCACGTAAAGCCGTTGGTCCTGCGCCTGATCTCTCTCCGGTCGTGTCGGTTTACCGTCCCATCGGGTTATAAGAGTGAGGGAATAACAGAAACGGAAACTTTTTTATTCAATGTAGATTATAACAATACTTATTGAAAGTCACTTTTACGCGTGACTTTCAATAAGTATTGTTATAATAGAGAGTGCACTTGTGCTTGCGCATACGCTTGGGCACTATAATCTTGTCCAGCGCTGATGGCTAGCCTCCTTTGAGGCAGGCCGCTGTGGCCGAAATTCGGTCTGGAGGACATTATTATTATTATTACCTTCAAATCGACTTTGGTTTTTTGCGAGCATTAATTTGACCCTCGATTTATAGACGTGATGATGATGGTGTAGTGGCGGAGTAAGATAATCCACTATCCCATATCATCCTGTGAATGTTGTGAGAGGAAAAAGAGGGAAGGGAAAGAGGAGATAGGTAGCGGTATCTTTCCGTTAACAACTCAAAATTATAATAAAAAAACTGCGGTTGAATTAGACCTACTCGCCTACGGACTAAACTGTATAAGACTAACTATGCAAAA